>OY015311.1:111424016-111875016 GCA_955612985.1 Cheilosia scutellata
AGTATTTTAAGCTTCAGCTTGGCCAAAGAACTTGAATAAATATGAGAACATTACATTACAATAAATCACTTGTTGAAGTTCAGAGTTTCAGCCCACTTCCACAGAAATTCTATTATGTCTGCATCAGTGATGAACTCTCCATTTATGTTGGTCATATTTCATTCTTACAATCGACTTCATTTATGTTACAACAACTCATATCCAATACGCGTTTCATGATTCTAACCTATCAACCTCATTCTCGTGAATTTAGGAAACATTTAAATATTTACACGTCGCCACACAACAGCCAAACAAAAACCAACAATAGATAGTTAGCTAAAGAAAAATACAAACAGCTCATTGTTATAAATCCATCCTAAACGCTTCTTCTGATTAGACAGCGCAAACATTTATTTGCAAAAGAACTGGGTTTTTCCAGTAACTTATGTTGACTTAATGCTAAGCCATTTCTCAAATCTTTCGGATTGTTTGCATAATATTGACTTGTGGTTATAACGCTTTGTAAGATTATCACGAATTTGCGAAGTGTTACGCATACGCTCAATCTTAATTTGGACTTTATGGAAAATATCTACAATTAGTTGGAGGAATCCGCGAATCCATGTTTACAAATTAATTGTACAATTTGTGATAATGGTGCTTTTCTGTAGGCGGGTGCGATATATATTTAATCTATTCATACTTCGGTATTTATTCAATAAATGTGTAGATCTAGATATGGTTGGTTCAAATTAAATGTGAACGCATGTTGAATGCCAATAAATTAATATACCGAGTTTAGAACGGAAGGGTGGTCTTAGATAAATGTGAGATACCTATATAATGGTATAATCTCTGTGTAGCTTGATTTCATTGTGCGCAATATTAATGGTATTTGGTATGTATTGGAAATTACGATAGGTCAGTTGGAACTTATTGTGTAATAAACTAACAAGGGAGGAAATGAGTCACAAATTTAATATGGAAACATAAAATTTGTTACTAAATAAATGGTAACCCTACTAAACTAAGTAAATTAACTGATAATTTTGATTTATGAAAAGTCGATCGTCCAAAAATTCCGCATCAGGAAAAGTCTGTTTTTTTAAGCGTATCTGCTATGGTACCTTATTTGTCGCAAAGTCCTTGAATATTTTCAATTGAATGTACATACATACATATTTATTTTCGAAGCTGACGGAGAACATTTTTCAATGCTTATCGATGGAGTGTATCAATGGGAATTATTTGGAATTTTCAGTTATTTTTTTTATGTCTATTTAATATGTGTGCTATTTTAAGTCTTTAAGCCTAGGAGCTCGTGGTAAATTTAAGCGACCGCACCATGTCTCCGCACCACAGATAAATGCTCGCTAAATTTGTAATACAAGATATACTCTATACACTATACAGTGAGCATCAATAGTAAGTCAATACCCATTTAAGTAAACTACTTTATAGATATTTACAAAATGTGCACGACTGGATCGCACGAAACTTTCTCGTTTAATGCGAATCTAGCAGAATCTCAGAGTCATTTCAGCAAATTTTACGTTTAAAATCATACCCACTTAAGATGTACTCAGGTTTAGTTACTGAAGCCTTGTTAATTAAAAACGTAATACATACTACATAAATATACGTATTAGCTACTAGGTATGTATTACTTACTTTTAAATTTCACCTCGAACTGACACTTGAAGGAGGCCAGTAGGCGATGAATTTCGAATTCCCATTTTTTGATTATTTAAAAAAAAATTGGTCTCAATGGTCGGGATTTGGGTAGTCAATTTTGAGAAATATTCATACAACGGCTATATTCGACATTTCTAAGAAAAACTAAGTACGTGATCATGTTTAGAATGCTTATGTTGTCTTAAATATGTATTTTGATCAAAATCGTTAGAGCGGTTTTTTGTAAAATTATGCTGACAAATGTTACAACTTTGGATTCGAAAAGCACTGTTACTAAACTGTTTAGCCGAAAACTGAGTACGACGTATTCTTTACAACATAAAAATTACCTAGCAGTTACATTTTCATCCAAATTGAAAATGGCGTTTTCGAGAAATGAGCAGTTTTTAAAGTACCATTTTTAGCGATTGGGGTGGAATTCGAAGGACGCATTCATGGTTCAAAAAACACTGTTTTGCAACTGTTTAGCTCAAAATTGAGCAAAAGGTTTGCCTGCCAGTTACATTTTTATCATAATCGAAAATGGCGTTTTTGAGATATGAGCAGTTTTTTAAAGTACTATTATTAAGGATTTGGGTATCAAAGCACAAAGTCTTTTTAGAGATAAACGGAGTTTGCTTTCTAGTTAAGAATGATGAAAGTATCTTAGCCGGTTTTACAGTACGAGTTTAAACTCAGGTTTAGTTAAACTCGCAAGGAAGTTTAAACCAAGTACTTAAACCGTGAGTGTATTACAGTGGAATTTGAACGAACGTTTAGTTAAACTTCGGTGTAACTTTTCGCGTCTGTTTTGTACGCCACTGTATTTGAAAGTTCCGTCAGTTTTGTTTATTGTGTCAGTTTGGCAATTTAAAAAAGTGAAATAAACAAAAAATAAAATGAATAAAATTCATTACTGCGGCATTGAATTCCTCTTCGGTTTGTGGAAATTTAAAATATTGGTGCCGTAGCATGCAAATCGCTACTGATGTCTTTTTTATTAGGTACCTTGAATACCGCAGAAATCTCCGGATGGTAACAACAAGCCTCCTCAAACTACAACAAATCATAAGAGAACGGGCATGAATCAGAACCAGAAGACAACCTACGGTCAAATTCAGTTGGGTAACCACAAGCGAAGAAATAAGACATTAGTCCCTATAATTCCCTATATTCGAATTGAATTATATACAAAGCAAATTAACCGAAACACCAGAACAAATAAATTGTAGTTTAGTGGAGCGAAAGGTTCTTAAGTCGCCTCAATTCTATGCACTTCCAATCTTCCATGCACAAGCATCAGCAGAAACATAGACGCCTCATAGATAGTGCATTATTCCTGCAATAAGATACATAAAAGATATCACTAATTTCATCTGAAGAATTATATTTGTTACGTACCATTTCGTTTTGTTTTCTATTCTGTGCTCTATTTGATTAAAAACCATTTGAGCAGTTAGTTTGGTAAGCCGAAATCGTTTTTCGAAATCTAAATCACTCCATTCTACGAAATGATTTGGCCTCAGACATATTTAAACTCAATTTAAACCCCCATCCACGGCCGGTTAAGTTAAACTTGGTTTAAACTCTCGATTAAGTTTAAACTAGCACTGTAATACACCTTTTCGTGTCAAACGTAGGTTTAAACTTGATATGTGGTTAAACGGAGTTTAAACTTGCACTGTAAAACCGGCTATTAAAAATAAGTTTTTGTTAAAATCGTTTGACTGCATATTAAGTATGCCTATATTAACTCAACTATCAATGTTGGTTCAAATCGTTAGAGCCGTTTTCGAAAAAATTTAAATTGTTTAATATTTCGTAAAATTTTTGTATGGGAAGGGCTAGCATAAAAAAAACGCCTCCTAGCGGGATGCCCACAAACTCTAAATACGAAGTTTGAAACAAATCCGTCCAATCCTTTAGATTCCCCAGGGGGGACAGACAGACAGACATACGGATGGACAGAATTTTGTACAAAAACAATACATATCTTTCTCTTACTACGTATACGAGAAAGTTAAAAACACGTCAGTAGAGCAAAATATTTACGTAAAATTCAACCGGTTGCCCCTCACGTCCAAAAATTTACTACGGGCTCTTGGACTAATACTTTTTACACACTGGGGCGTTTCGGGGACTGGATCTTGTAGCTCCAATTTTCGACCATTTAAGGTCGAAATAAAAGAATTTTTGATAATTGTTGGCTTTCAAGGATGCAATCATTGCTGACTAGACCAACGTCTTTAAATACCACAGCGAAAAAGTAGAACAGCGACGTCAAATTACACGATTTTGCCGGTTGGTCATAGGCATAACTTTCCCTGGTTTCAGCAAAATGATCTGTCAAATGCTCTATGTAGTCTTACGACATCCAATTTCCTTTTAATATTCACAAAAAACTTAACAGCTAGGTTCCAGAAATCGAGTGAAATCGAAATTGCAAATCGAGTGAATTCGTTTTCAGTGTTCTGCATTTCGAGCGATTCGGAAACTCCGAAATTTTTTCGAAATCACAATTTCACTTTGTCTCGATTCCGAAAATTTTGAAATCGCAATCGAATACAGTGAAATGTAGAACACAAAAATTCATTTCTGATTTAATTTCGAGTTAAAGTTAAATGTGGAAAACTATACTAAAACAGTAAAACTATTTTATATAACATCATAACTAGTAATACGCTATCGAGACTTTTATGCCATATGTTACAGAATGAATAATCGATTAGGAAATCATGACAGCTTGATGGATGGTTTCACTCTCTCAATTGTAATGGCGACTTCGAAAAATGTAATTCACCAAATCAGTGAATTTTTAATTCATAGAGTGTCACAACCAAGAATAGCACATTCTCTAGAAGTTTGTCAAAAACTACATTTCTTATCCAACAACCAATAAATAAATAAATAATAAATCCTTTCTTCTTTTTTCTTTTCATTTCAGTAATTCTACGTACTTAAAGCACGAGCACAACAACAAAAACTTCCTCCCGAATGTATTACCTCAATTGTGTATGCAATGCTGATTAATGCAATCAAACCCACACCGAAATTTTATATGAATAACAATTGTCACAGCCACTGTAAGCCCTATCCTCTGGCAAACAAAATGAAGGAGACTGACTTTGACAGTGCGACACCTTCGCTTATGCAAGAAATGAATTTGGCTCGTCGAGCCTGCTGGTGTAATATCAAAACGGATTTTTATAGTAAAAAGTTAAACGCTGCAGTAGTGGAAATCAACAGCAAAAATGGTGCGTTAGACAATTGCTGTCAAACGTCATCGAATGACATCGTCGTTGCCGTCACAGAATCGCAGCAATCAAATACGACACTCACAACAACGCTTTTAGATGGTGCTATTAAATCTAAACAAATTATAGATCCTAATACGAGTAATCTTAATAAAACTAATCCTAACGCAACTATTCCTAATTGTAAATCATATAGTGACTGTTTAGATATGTCCAAGAGTGCAACAGAGAGTGTTACGACGACGACGACGACATCGCCTTCGTTTGAACTGAGTCAATTTATTGTCGAAATTACCCGTGTAAATGTGAAACTTGTGCAGCTATTTCAATATTTATATGCGCTGCTGGCAATCATAATGATGGCGCGAGTGCTTAAATTGAGAATGGTGCTATTGAGTAGGTGTAAGAATTTAGTGAAATCAAGGAAAGATGCCAAAGTTGAAATGTTCAAATGCCAAAACGAGGAGAATCAACCGGGGAAAAGGAAAAGAGGAGAATTACGCTTAAGGATCGTCGATAGTCGAAGAATTGGTATTTTGCTTATGAGTTGCATTTTAGTTTGTTGTGTAAACAGTATAGAGGCCCGTCCAAATTTGAGTAACGCGTTAGCTGCAGACTATGGAGTTACGACAATATCAGCTGAAAGAACGGAAACGGTGAGTAATTGTTACGTCGTAGTGGTTTGTGGAATTTGATTGATTTGTGTTGTTTTTTTATCTTGCATATTGGTATCAGGGAATTTGATGTACTTTGTCGGCTGGATAGATAGTCAGAGCACGCAAGTTCGGCGATTTCTTTGATGAAATATTCAGCACCTATAAGTACCTACTGTTCAACTAAATACAATATTTGAACGGGTTAAAAATACCTTCAATATTTTAAATCTATTTGTTAGTAATGTCTAATAAACAATAGGGTGGTTTGAAAACCGTGAACAAATAATGCGAATATTTATCCCCTGTCACTACTGATGAGTTGATCAAAGTACATTGGTTGGGGTAAAATATAAGTAGTGACCAGAAGTGTTCATCATGCAATGGAAAGGAAATTATTCAAAACGGATATAAAACGGAAATGGAGTTTTCTTCTTTAAAATCTCCTTCTACCATCCTAATCACTGTAGCGTCTTCCATGCGGAAATCATCCCGATAAAGTAGGCACTGTCGTGGTTAAGGTACAATCTAATATCCATGCGGGACATTTCCATCTGTACTTATTTTTAGTCCAGCCCGATTACATCCCTGGATTCAGTCATTTTCAATTCCAAAGCCTTTCATTGCGTCTTGTCTTTTAACTAGATGGCGGAACTATTCAAAATTCACCTAATGTGCTATGTGGGTGCTGCGACCTCCCAGGTAATTCAGTACATTGAGAGACATGCCCTCATCGTAGAATCTCCACGTGCACTGATATGTAAGAGAAGGAAAACTCTTATTCACCTGCCGAGTTCACTGAACACAAAAAAAACTGCAACTGTGGGTGAATTTCATTAATACACCTCCCAATTTTCTCTTTCAAGGCCTTGGCCTTCTTGACCCAAAGGAAAAAGTCCAATGGCTTTAAATCGCAAGATCTGGATGGCCAATTCTTATTGCAAAAATGGCCGATTACACGATTAGGAAATGACTCATGCAGTAATTGAATTATTTCTCTGGTTGTATGGCATGTGGCACCGTCTTATTGATCATGCTGACATGTTGATCACATCCATATCTTGCAATTTAGGCACTAAAAACTGGGTTATCATGTCACGATAACTGTTGTTAATTGTTACTGCCTGACCAGCCGCATTTTCGAAGAAGAATGGTCCGAAATCCGCAACAAACAGTCACGCGTTGTTGATGCATTTGTTTCTCAACCATTTTTCGTGGGTTTTCTGAAACCCAAATGGCACAATTTTGACAATTAACGAAGCCATCAAGATGAAAATGAGCTTCATCACTGAAGATGATTTTTTTCCAAAAATTGCGGACTGTAGCTGACAAATCTTCATTATTTTTAAAATATTGCTCAACTATTAAAATGCGTTGTTCTTTCGCAAGCGCTCCATTTTTACTAACTCCGAACTGTCAGCTGTCACATTTTTATCTTTTTTTCCGTTCGCATGACTGTAAGTACTATTAATTAAATGGCACAAAATTCAATTATGGGACACCCTTTATTCGGTAGCCTAGATGAGTCTTACGTTATGATTTTCATGACAGCGAGTTCAAACTTCGATTTTAGCTCTATAACAGAGATCGCTTCTATTGCAGCTTGGCTGTCAATATAAAAATTTATATCTGCTCAAGGTATTGTCATCATTATTGAAACGTGTCTGCCAGCTGTTGTTACTGGCATTACCTCAGGAAGTCTAATTAAACTGTAATGTCGAACCTGAGACTCCTCGTTTAGTCCAGCCCACTAAGTACTGAGTCACTGCGTTTTTGGC
This sequence comes from Cheilosia scutellata, assembly GCA_955612985.1. NCBI lineage: Eukaryota > Metazoa > Arthropoda > Insecta > Diptera > Syrphidae > Cheilosia > Cheilosia scutellata. Next base: position 111,431,358 of record OY015311.1, read on the forward strand.
CGGGTTAGATGTGCGCCTCACCCTTCAGATTGTTTTCTAGTTTCTATACTCCAGTACAAAAATGGTATAGGGGCTTATGATTGAGTATAGCTTCCTGACCTGCTGTGGGTTTAGTTCGCATTGCCCCAGAGGTATCAATGCAGGTCATTCTTTGAATCTTTGTCATAGTCTTAAGAGCTTACTTAAATCTAGAATCTGCAAAGAACAATCACCTTGTTATTGTTCCTCTTTCTGCCATTGCATATCTTTGGTGCATTGTAAATTCTGGGCTCTCATGTAATGTTGTCACAATGCGACGTTTTCAAAAGTTTACGGTCGGTATTCAACAACAAGTTCAACAAGTTATACGAATCATTACTTGAATTGCCTAAACGTCGTCGTCAGACTATCGTCATTTTACGCTCCCTGAATCTTCTCATCACTCAAAAACAACGAAACTACTGTAAGCGACAGGTGTTTTTCTGGTAACATAATGAACCAGTTTTTGTGTCAGCGTGCTCCAGGTTAATAGCAAAAACTGCCAATAAAAATACAAAATAAACTCCAACAAAGTGCAACTAAATTCATGATGTCAAAAATCTCTGAAGCTTCAACTATTTTCTAAAATCTCAATAAATCTCGTGCGACTACTCCATAAATAAATACTTCTACGACCTCATAGCTACAATTATTTTTTGTTTTATTTCAAAACCCACGCAAACAGCAATGCCTACTGTTTATTTTTGGAAATAACTAGTTTACGAAATCACAATCATATCAAAGACCAAGATTTATAAAACAAATTTGTCCGACAACACAATAAAACAATTGAACCCAATAAACCGCCTTAATTGGCATAGTCGAATTGAAAAAAGACCTGCTTCTCTGATCCCAACAAAGTAACGAGAATTTTCTTACAATATTGAATGATGACCGCATCGACTGGTAACTAATTAATTAATGAAACTTTGACAGATATGAATACGAAGTTAAATAGAAATTTACTGCAAATGTGGCATTAAAATAAACTGTAGATATGCAAATAATCAATGAGAAACATTTTCCATTTTTAGTAAGAGAGTATGAGGTCACATGGGAACTTTTAAAATCCATCTCGACGCTGAGGAGTTTTAAGTATCGAATTGAACATTATAGCAAAACATTTGTAGAAAAATATGTCTATTGGTAATAGCTTTCTATTATGTGTACAGAGGTCTCAGCGTCCAGTGAGAAAGCTGTTGAATAGCCATTAATGGATATGTTTAAAGGGTTATTCACTCTAGCTTAGCTATGATAGAACTTTGAGAGCCAACTGAGGCTATGTTTGAACATATGAACATCGTGAATAATTTCCGATGGAAATATTTCCCTTGTCAGCAATGTAAATCAAATTGCTGAATGGGAAATATTCCATAGTCACCACTTTACCATGAAGTGCTACACGATTTAAGAAAGCATTGAAATATGTACAGCATCCTTCCAAGCTCACCACTTGGCGAAATGTAAAGAAATTCAAGGAAAGTAGTGTTTGATTAATGCTGTCGGCAAAAAATAATGCTGCAGTGACACAGAGAGTGCGTGCTGGAAACCAAAATCGATCCCCGGAAAAACACAAATTACATCTTACGGTTTTTTCTTCTGCGCCACCTTTCGCGAACGTCTGACAAACATCCGAGAGTATAACTCAACTGTCATGAAAAAGCTTCTCAATTCAGCCGTTCGCACTCGGCATAAAATTATAGGTCCCTTCAATTCGTCCCAAAAATAGAAACTAACACAAACGAATGGTTGCGAGAAGCTAGGCCTGTAGGATGTCTACCGTCACCTATTTATTTTTTTTAGTTTTCCAAAATTCGACCGCCGACAAACAAAACCTTGGACGATATTACAATATTGCATATTTTGAAATCATAATGATATTGAATGCTTTTTAACTTGAAAGAAGAAGATCCGCTGTACGTCAAATATAACTTTTTTTTCTTAACTTCAAATATGTATCGCAATGTATGACCCTTTAGTTCTTAAATTCTATTCTGTTAAGCTTTAAGTTGGATACAGACCAAATCAACTTTTGTTCCATATCGTAGCCAAAAATTGACATCATAACATTATCGTGTATGGAAAGGTTTCTAACATTTCCTATAATAAAGTTCTACAAAAGACAACATTGCCGGATCTGATCTGAACCCACGATAACCCATAACGGATACGACAATTTCTCGTCCCAAATTCAAAAATACGATCGATAAACGAAAATTTCAATTTAAAACAGATTGAGATATTTTAACAAGACATTTCCCACACCAAACTGCAGTTAATAGCCAGTTTCTGGTCGTATCGTAAATTCATTGTAAGGCACTACAAAGGCGTTCTACTGTTGATGTCAATGGGAATTAAATGACTTGGAAGTGATTATGAAATTGCTTTGTGTCAATTAATTGAAACGTAATGTACAGGAACGATACGTGTTCATAAATTGTTTTGGTTTTGTGAAAACACTGCCATTCTTGGCATAGATATTGTGTCATCATCACCTACCTATCTTCACACGAATAACTCTACGTGCGGCCGCCATATGCACGAATAAATCGATAGCGCAGGTAGTAAATATTTTCGAACCATTTGATACTGTTTGTTTAAACTTATACAGATACTCTCTTGCCTCTTCGTTAAAGAAATATGTCGACATAGTTTTGTAGTGACACTCACTACAGTTACCAGATTTTACCTTTGCGACACATGGAAAATTATTAAAATAATTTTTACAACTGTCACGTAGTTGGGCGCATCATACAACAGTTTGTTCTGGTTTTCCGGGGTAGATTGGTAATGTAGAATGTTAAAAATAAAATGAATATTCATCACAGTAGAGTCAATAGATGTTTTAATGGAATTTCTTTAAAAAAAAAATCCTAACCGGTGAAGAAGTGACTCATATTTTAACAATTATTCGTCATACTTTCGAGCTATGGACGTCAAAAGCTCCATTGAAGTTCGAAATATATTTAGATGATGGTGGCTGATCTAGACCGAAAAAAAAAAATGCTTCTATAGTCTGTAAAAAAAGAGACTCAGATTATGGAAGAAACGTGCTATTACATAGATACAACTTATTTACAAGGTCAGAAATATTGTTCCATCTTAACGATCTGTCTAATCAAGAGCTTGATGCATTGACTACGGCTACGGACAGAGTGAACGAGAGAAGCGGAGCGAAGCCTGAGCTATAAGCAAAGTGAATGGTGTCCATAATGAACGGTAACATTAACATTTCGGAAGTGCATCAAAAGAAGAGGACTATCCATTAAATAATTATTTTTAGGCATTCATTGTTTGAAAAAAAACAGTCCGTTCAAGAGATAAACAAATCACTTAGTAAATATGACAAATTTTACCATCTTAACAAAGATTTACGAATACATCCGAAAACATCCCGACAAAAATTGCTGATAATAAGAAAATTGCTATGTTAGATAATAAGAATGAACAGCAATAGAATCTTTTAACCAATGGAAGGTTTTTTTTCGAAATTTAGTGACAACAAAACTTGACAAGATCTTCGCTGGTCCTCCCTGCCCTGCAATAGATTCTATGACCAACGCCTTAAAAGTAGTGCATTTAACTTGGTTGAAATGAAGTGATTTTCTTAGACCTCCCTGTCTTTTTGTAGGTAGTGATGGATACCCATTTTGGCTAGAAGGTAGACTGTTTTTTCTTTGCTGTAGTTTGGCCACATCCTTTTAGATATGCTACAGTTAGTCAGCAGGCTCGAAAACACTCACGGTATCATCACATGTATTCCATCGGTTTACCCTTTTGAGCCATAAATGCACCATAAGTGCCCAAAAGAGAATTAAGAAGTGTCCTTAGACAAAAATCGGTGCGTATAAAACGGGTCAAACAGTGCTGCACTTTTTCTCGCGGGCCGGTCATGGCCGGTGGGTTCCTCGCCATGAAGGCTTTGAAGTAACCGAAAAAGCTGACGAGTTGGCCAGAATATGCTCAGGAACCTTTCTACTGGGAACACACAAAATATATCGCATATTGGGAGAATATCCCAGGCTTAAGGCAGGTCAAACGAACTATCCAGCCATTCAATCACAATGTCCATAGCAGGAATGATATCAGAAACCCAGTACTATGGGTTACGGTACTACAAAATGAATCTAGCCAACTTTGTTTTTTTCCGGGGATCGAACCTGGGACCCCTTGCACAGTAGTCCAGCACACTAACCACTGAGCCACTGCGCCCACAGTCAGTCTTCATTTTAGTTATTGTTATTGTATAAAATAAATGGACTCGTTTAATAAAATGTATATCTTAAAGCTAAAAAAAATTCTTCCCTTTTGAGCACGAAAATTAAAGTAAAGTTTCAAAGAACCAAAATTTAATTTTGTTTCGTTTTCCAAAACAAACAAAATGGAATGGAAAGTACCCTTTTTCCCCTTTTAGCTCATTTCGAGTGCATTTATCTGCTCGTGTGCTGCTTCTTCGTGTCGTTCTTTTAACGTCATTGGGTTTCGTTTTGTTATAGACTATTTTTTATTTTTTAGAGTCAGCCATCATACTATTGGCCCATAAGTGCAGAAATGGTCATATCCAGACTGTGTACATCCATAGGCTAATATTTCGTTGCACGTCACACCTGTTACTACAGGCATAGAAAGCTATCCATCTTCTCTCTACCCGTTCTACAGAGTTAAGTTTTCAGTTGAGCTAGATACCTAATATAACAACTTATCTCCTAAACCCTTAAACGTAATCCCTTAGTAGTCCCACAACGTTAAAGAAAAAGAGCAGTGAAATGCTTTCCGCTCTCAGCGATGAATACCCGCAGGGTACGAATCTCAACTGCGGTCATTTGGTATTTGCCAAGAAGGTCATCTTTCTGAGTACGTGTCTGTGCAGATAGTTGAATGCTTCCGAAACTCTACCGGTGATTCATTATGTCCTGAGGACTTATTATTTTCCATTCTGCTACGGTTCTCAAATATATAGGACAAGCATTCATATAACTTACTTACTTACTGTAAAATCTTACAAATAATAAAATAAACGCGAAGTAATTTACTAGTAGGTACCTTAGTGGTGGAGACATCACTTTCTAAGGCGACCATCCCATAAAATTCGCCGTGTCCGCTGAGGCAACGTATTCAACTGACAGATGAATAGAATACATGCCAGCTTATGTAATGTAATGGATAAAGTAGGTTTCCTTTCTACTTTTGTGTCAGTTGACAGTTTTCACAAATTGACATAAAGCACATTCATTGGTGGAAAACTGGAAATATTGAGAAAATGAGAGAAACTGTCATGGTCGTTGAATCAATTCAAGTAAAATCAAATTCTTTGGTGAAAACTTTACAACCCAAATGACAGTTCAATTAAAAATAATTCTGTTTGTGGAATTATTGTGCAAAAAAAAATTGTCTGCAATATAATATATGCGGTGGATTTTATCGGAATGTTTCTTCCTTTGAATACATTAATGTTGAGCCACTGACACGACGCCTTCTATGGATTAGCCCCGTTTCAACGAACTTCGAATTTGAACATTTTAATCCTTATCATATTACGTGCTTTCCACCCTTATTATCAATATTTATTTAAACAGGCGAACAATATAGCAAAAAAGTCCCGATGATATAATACTTAACAAACAAATTCATTATTGAATTCATGCGAATTATCCACTTTGTATGTATTCTACTCCTCGTAGAAGCCAAAAATATTACGCATATGATTAGTTGATTGCTGTGAGCATTGAGCATCCTTTATTGCGTCATTGGCTTATTATGTCAACATTCTATGGCATCAAGTCGTAAATAGATTACATTTGATGAATGACTAAGCAACAGCAAAATTAAAAGTACATAATTTATTAATGGAATCTAGTACATTTGGTGCCCTAAAAATTACAACATTTGTTGTTTTAATATTATTGTCCATCGTTATAGTGGAGTTAAGGGTGTGTGCTAACAAATTTCCAACAAATAAGCAGGAAAACATTTTTATGAATGTACGTATCATGAATAGCTTTGTGCCAAAGACTTTCTATGAGTCTGTCAAATCTAATAAATACCTGAAGGGAATTTAGGTTAGGTATATACGTGGGTTATTGTATTGCACTATTTCATATTGTGATGGGTAATTTCCAAATTATAGAAATTATATATTAAATTTTAAAATTACTCGTAAATTTTATGTAACAGATAAATGTATGCAAAATTGAAATTTATACGGTTATGGCTACATGTCTCAACTCAACCTTAACGATTTTTGTAAATGCAAAATAATCTATAGGTATATATCTCTGACACAATGTTTATTATTATTTTTTTTACAACTATAATATTGAAATATTTATATTTTGTACTTTTTTCAGGCATCTCCATCAAATCCTTTTGCGACGACATCTGTGGACTTGCATGGCGTACACGAAACAAAACGTTATCCTGTATCACAGGTGGATTTTGATAGAGTCAAAACCCCATTCATCATTGGGATATGGATTTTATCGGCCAGTATTGCAAAAATCGGTAAGTTGAATGCACTTTACTGTATTTAATTTGTGCGTTGATATATTATACTGCACATACTTGTAATAGATAAGGCTTAAAGTAGGGCTGTTTATTTTTACTTCTTTTATTGTTTCTAATACTTCATTACACTCTTTTGCCATCCTTAAATTCATTTAAACAAATTTTTGACACATAAAAGACATTGTTAAAGCTAAGAAGGCCTGTTAGAATTCCTTAGATCAAGTATTAAAACTCTTTTCTGCCCTCATGGGGAGTGCCTCCGTTATTTTAGAGTCGGTGGCGGAAGATCGGTAATTATGCAAGAACCATTTAAGTGTCCTACACCCGCGACCCATACGGATATACGGAACAATTGAAAATGAAGTGGGCTCAAACCAACACGCAACGCGAAAGCAGGAGCGGGATATCCCACCGTTTCCCCCGCGAAATTCGCTACCGCTTTCGAATTTTCGCGTAATGCGTAAGAGCCTTCCATCTCTATACAAATACTTTCCTTAGAGATAAAAGGAAGAAGCTAGAACTCAGTCCTGTTAGGCCTTGCACAATGCTTAAAAAAAAATGTAAAATAGTAATTCGTGATCACTAAACTTGGAGAACCTTTGAATTACCCTCGATTGTAGTAAGTGCTTAAAATTTTATTCGATCTGGCTAAGTACAATATAGTTACCGTTGTCTGGAAAACAGGTCATACGAGTCTCCCGCCTGCATACCAAACTTGAACTCTTCGGGATGCCTTTGATTAACACACTATAGAAAAAAAAATGAAATTAGATAACAACGTTGCTGAATACTGGACCAAATCCAAGGTCAGCTTGCAGGCGAAAAGATTCATAATCCCAGCATGACCAACTAGACCTTCCAACCAGCTGTAGGTCCTTACCCAGCGTTTTTTTCCCGCGCGGGCCCGCAGCGGGTCCGCGTTTGCGTGTTGCTGCGGGTGTTATTACCCGTAAAAAACGCATGTCCCGCGCGGGAAAAAAAACGCATGTGTGCACCGGGCCTTAAATCGAAATGTTCGTCTTCTTGTCTGGACCGTATGCCACCCAAAAAACGTTTCTCTCAAAACGTTCAGGAGTTGTTTGACTGCTTTTGTCTTCGAAGTTATATTTGTCCATCGATTGTCAATGTTAAGTCAATGTTAAGTGTCCTTTCTCTTATCGTTGTCCTCATTCACAGCCAGACCCTTGAATCTGTTCGACATATGTAATAAGGTTCGGTTGCCGACTTTGATGAAGAAGAGCAATTTTTCCATTGTCAGGCTGCTTAGGCGCTGGTAAAATGCATCCGTAAAAACACGAAACAGAACAAAACTGTAACATTTAAGAACAGAATTCATAGGAATTCAGTGGAACATGTTGTGGAATTAACTGAGAAGTTGAAGAGAAAAACGTGACATTCGGGACACTAATCCATTTGTAGTTGGCGCAGTTCACAGCACAATATCCTTTCTTGTGGAAGTGGTAAACGATGCTGAGGTTCCATTCATGGGGTATACTTTTATCCGCCCAAATTTTAAGGATGCAGATATAATGAGGGTCATTGGTTCAGTAAGTTGTGTACTGGACTTTTACTTATATAATTGTATATAGTACGCTAAAAATTGGCTTTAGATTTTAGAATTTTGCTTTACTGTTTTCTTTTCATCTCATTCCGTTTTCTCAACTGTTAGTTTCATACCAGGAGACACTTAAGGTTCCTCATTAAACCTACATAAACGAAGGCTGTAGACTTTTTCAGAACAGTTATCTTAATTATCGGTACACACATTGTGCAAACAATTGATTTCAGTCAGTCAAATTGCTATTGATTGATCGTTGTCAACTGCCTTTTTTTATAATTATTTTGTCACCACGGATAATTGTGTCAGCCAAGGAATAGTCAGTCACTCCCTTGGGGAAATCATGCATTCATCAAACTGTCCATTCATGACCGGCCCTTGTTTTGCCTTGAGTTGGCATTTTCCCTCATTGAAATACCAAAACATCAGTCGTAGGTAGTTCGACTCTCGGTTTTGTGTCGGGGGGCTACCTTGGCATGCTTCAAGGACATGCGATATAGAACTACAATTCTGGCAATGTTTTCGCATCTATTGCCTCGTGTTCATGTTCATGCACATGGCACATGTTGTCCCCCCAATCGATATAATCTATAGTGCGAGAAGAATGAATGGAAATATGTAGAATATAATTCTGACGTCAGCGACTGTGGAAATCCAAAAGGTTATGCAAAATTTATTAACTGATTCGCCGTACGCATAATAAATTTAAAGAGCGCATTAATATTGCAAACTGAATCCTCTCGAATGGCGGAAGGATGTTCTGCATAATTAGAAACTTTTATAATCAACAAGAAAGGTGTTTCGTGTTAAATAATTTTAGAATATACCTAGATATACCTACAAACTATTGAAGGGACAATTATATTGAATTTGTCTCGTACTTTAAAAAATGTTGATTAAGTTTGTCAATTTAAATGAATTGTATATTGTTTGTGGTAACTCGTGCTGTTTGAAATTGGAGCTGTTGCTTCACAATTGAAAATAGGAGACCGTTCAATCTTCTCTGATATCTGTTTAAATAACGACGACTCATGATATTTTTCTTTTATGTTTCAGGTTTCCATATGACACCGAAGTTGAACAAAATCTTCCCGGAATCATGCCTTCTCATTGTTGTCGGAGTTTTCATTGGTGTCGTGTTGTATTTCGTTACTTCTGTGAATGTGTCACCGTTAACGCCGAATACGTTCTTCTTCTATATGCTCCCACCAATTATCTTAGATGCCGGGTACTTTATGCCCAATCGCCTTTTCTTCGATAATTTAGGAACGATATTGCTAATGGCTGTTGTTGGTACAATATTCAACGTTGCTACTATTGGTAAGTTTTATTTTTTTTTATAATTTTAAGACAATGCAATCAATACACTTTATAAGCTAAGAAAAACTTTGAAAATCTAGACAAAGCAGAGCCTTAAGCAATATAAATTAAAGAAAGGTACATTATGTATACCTATATACAGAGTTTCAAAAATGCAGCATTCGAAAGATAAGTTCATAATGGATGGTTCAAAAATGAGCGCAAGATTCGGAGTGCGATGAACCTTCGAGGCACACCTTCAGTTCATTAAGGATGTCCAAACTTGATCTGTCATATTCAAAGAGACGAACAACGTATAGAAAATTTGTTATTTGGACTCGCATTTAGGTATCCTAAAAATGAGGTCCCAAAAACATTGAAAATATTCTAAATTTAAATTACTTTTCATTTATTAATTGGTGAATAGCCGGGAGTAACTACGCTTCTCGTTTAAATTGGGGAACAGCCCCAGGCCAATCTCTGTTGGGAATTTTTGTCTATTTGATTGTTTTAATTGACTAATGAACCTAAACAAAGCATAAAGAATCTTGAATCTTAAAGCCTTCTTATTTTTCATCATTTTAAAAATGATACTATTAATCCTCCAAGTGACCAAGTTTTCAGGAAGCTGTTAGGTTAGTAGTGATTTTATCACAGTAGACTAGGCACCGTATTGACCCCATCGCCTTCTCTGGGGAACCTTTACTGTCAAAACCTAAAAAAATTCGCTAAAAACACTTAATTTTACAGAACCTTAAAATGGAGAACCTGCTTGTCGAAGAAGTACCTTCCAAAGTGTTTCCTTTTATTCCGAGCAATAACTTGACGTTCACAGAGAACACGAGTAATATCCTCTGCGACATGTAGGTCCTAGCAATAAATGCACATTATACACGTATTCGTATTTGTTACACCGGCAAGCAGTTACTTTTGATGAGATTTTCGAACACATAGAACACATTGTTCAATGTTAAGACTAGTATGTATATACAACTTAGTGTTCCGTTTAACGTCTGCAAGAAACTGGACATTATTGTCGTAAAAGCTTTCGCATAACCCTTTAAAAGAAGTCTGGAGCTCTTAAAGTTCGGAAAAGGAACAGAACCTCTATTCCCGTTGGCGTTTGTCGTAAACGACTAATATTTCATTTCGTTTTGTTAGTCGTAACTTTCTTGAGACAAACGATTTTAAATGACACATACAAAACGAAATAAAAATGTTAACAAAAGTTGGAAAACAAAATCTGAATACGGTATTTACAACGACACATGAGTCGTAAACGACAAACGCCAAAGAGAATAAGGGTTAATGACTCATTTGGGACATCTGTGGAAAAACAGTCACGACATTACTGCCCGTAACAGTAGAGTCGCCTTTTTGAATTCACAACCTAAAGGACTATTCACATGAGAGCAACCAACTATACCTACAAGCGAACGAATAATTGCGAGTTTTCAAAATCCCTGAACACTTTCCTTGGTCAGCGGCAGTTCGCGAATTTCAGCCGTCAGTTTCTACCAGCAATTTCTAATTTGAGGTTAAGTTCGAACGAATTTTGTATTCGCTGCTTTGTAGTACGCGTTTTAATGTTGTGGATTGTGAATAAACTTTTGCGGTAAAAAGTTTGGAGTTCGAAATTTCGTTATTTAATCTCTTTTCACACTTGTTTTCCCCATATTCTGATGAATTAATTAATTATCCTATTCTTGGAATAGTATCATAAATGTATCAAAAGTGGTTTGCTTGCATTTCTCTTTACTCATCGCTATTTGTAGCAAGACCGTGATTGTAAATGCATTTGTTTCGTCATTTAAGGGATTTCCGAACCCCACAAACGCGAAGTTTCCACCAATCCCTGGTATTACAAAGAGAAATATTTCGTTGCATATTTATAAGTGAATTTGACGAAATTTGGTAGCAGTTTTACAATTAATTGTGTCAAAGTGTGCCTTCATCTACTGAAAAAAATAACTATTTAACTTTCCCTAGAATGCGGTCAAATTGTGACCGCAGTTCCCTAGTAATCAAAAATACGTCAAAATCCCTTCTATGGTCCAAGGGTAGTAAGTTCATTCACTCACTCAATAAGTCACCCTCTTTTGTATGCACGGTGTAACTCTTTAGCATAGCTAATGATAATGAAATGACACTTCTGTGGCGAGTGTAAACAATTTATCAGCTTTGTTAATGAATAACAGTTTTAATTAATTGTATCCACAGCAGGCAATTAACAGAAATTATTCGCCGCACGGTGCAATATTATCGAAACTACGCCAAGTTGTCCTGTACTTTGCGGTGCTATATTTGAAAACGACTACCATACAATAACGTCTCATGGCAGCCATTGACAAAAGGTCTCACTTCGCACCCAACCGCGAGGTAAATATTGAAAAATAACATTATTTTCTATAAAAGATCCATTCAATTAGATATATTCATTCTTCTTTTTGTGATGTAATGAAATTCTATTATAACAGTCGTCTCCACTGAAAGTAATTACTTCATCCCCATCGTAATGGGGAATGTCAACAATGAAGAATATACATGCATATATGGCTTCATATTTAAGAATTCATCTTTAGCTGAATGTGGGAATGCCAGCCAGTTTATATAATAGATATCGATAATATTAATACGGGGTTGGGTTGTCGTTGTAGGAAATGATGTGCGCAATCATTTCATCTACGGTAACCTGCATCTTCCGGAAGAGGATGGTTGCGAAATTGAAAAGTGAAATTGAATCAATTAAGCTGAATGTGAATATATAAGTTAACACTCTAGTTCTCCCACTGAACTATCCATTTTCAAACAACAACAACAACAACAACAAAAATACAGCAAAGCAGGAGGTTGAATTGATTTCCCACACTATTTGGGAACGAGATAACGATCGCGAGAAAACATCTGGCGAACGATCGTAAAACCAACACAACACCTTGCATCATCCGACCCCCATCAACAATAACAAACGATCGTGAGAACCATCATAGAACATCTGGCGAAAGGTCACCGAGCGACACACCCGAATCGACTATAAAAGGGACATCAACGGTAACCAGGACACACAGTCATCAGTGCAACTCGTAATAGTAACGTAATAATAATAGATTTTGTTGTGAATAAAATTTGTTCTGTTTTTATAAAATTTAATTGCGTTTTGATAATTGTTAATTGGGGGCTCAACCGGGATGCTCAAGTTTAATTAAAGTTGAAAAAATAAAGTAAACTTAAACTCAGTGCATCGCCAAATAAACAGCCAAAGTACTCCGCACGACAGAGGAAAGAGCAAATCAAAAAGAATAAAAGCAAAAGGATTCATCAGATCGAGACGACCGAGTATCCAGCTTTGAAAACCAGGAAAAGTATCCAGAAACAAGGAGAAAATAATAGTAAGAAATATTTTTAAGAATTGTAAGATTATAAGAGAAAAAAAGTGTTGTGTGGATAGATTTAGAAAAACTAAAAACAGATATTTTAAGCCATATAAAACTTGTTTAAAATTAAACGATTTAGAATCAGATTCCGAACTTGAAAATAAAACAGAAATGGCTTTTGGTACTACTCTAAATCAACAAACAGTTGATGAAATTATAGCGAAGGCTTTAACACTCAATAACGAGTCTATTCAAAGGTCATTCCAAGAACAAGAAAATAAACACCAAAAGGAAATTAATAAATTAGAGAATCTCATATCATCAATGGGAATTACTAGCTCTATTACGGAGTATAAAGTACAGACTATCGATCCTACGATAAACTGTAATGAGGCACTTGATGTAATCAAGTCACTTCCCGAATTCTCTGGAATTCAAACAGCATATGTGAGTTGGCGAGAGGCTGCTCACAATTCTATATCTTTATACGATATAGGAAGCAAAAAATATTTCGCGGCATTGACAATATTCCGCAATAAAATCACTGACCACGCTAACGATGTACTCACCAATCACGGAACAGTACTAAATTTCGATGCGATCATAGCACGTCTCGATTTTGCTTATGCGGATAAACGCCCTGCTCATGTTATAGAACAAGAATTGAGTATCCTTCGACAAGGATCCACGTCCTTGTTAGATTTCTACAATACAGTGAACCAAAAACTAACACTGTTAACTAATAAAACCATAATGACACACGGATCTAATTCTCTAGTTACTTTAGAATTAAATAACATACATCGCAGAAACGCGCTGCGCATATTTATCACGGGACTAAATGGCCAACTGGCAAATATATTGTTTTCACTAAATCCAGAAGATTTGCCAAACGCTCTTGCCAAGGCTCAGGAATTAGAAAGTAATAACACAAGAGCAAATTTCGCCCTTCAATTTAGTTCCCAGAAAGGGGGAAATAAAAGAGATTCTAACGTCCTGCGTTTTCCTACACGGAATAATTATGCCCAAGTTCCACAACACCAAAATAGCAATGGTTATAGACAGTTACCACAGCATTGTGAACCAATGGTTCTCGGCAGCTCCGCTAACAAACCTATCAGTTCTCACGAACTGAATAGATTCAAACAAATACATCAGCAGACAAATAATGCCCACCAATTCCGTGGTAACAATAATTATTTTTATAATAATAACAAAAACCCACACTGGCAAACACCCCAGTACAACACACACAACAATAAAACGCGTCCAAACTTTAAACGAGAGAGAGAACCGAGTGCACAATACTCTGCTCAACCTCCCCCACAAAAAAATGAGAGAATCAACAATTTAAACGAAGATGTTGATTTTTTAGGCGAAGAGTGGGGCTACCCCACTTACGCCGACGAATAAACAATAAAAATATAAGAATACTCATCGATACCGGAGCTAGCTGCAACTACTGCAAATCTGGTATTCTCAGCGATGAGATTATTTTGCCCGTAAAAAAAAGAGTATGTACAGTCAATGGTGAGACCATAATTGATTCTTGTCATGAAGCTCTAATTCTGGGGACAAAAACAAGATTCTATATTTTAAAAAATTTAGAATATGAAGCTCTGATCGGAGCTAATTTATTGAATCGAGTGAACGCTAAAATAGACTTCGAAAAAAGTATCCTTAGCTACGGCGACAAGAAGGAGAAAATTTATTTTAACGATTCAACTAAAATTAATAATATTCAGGAGAAGAATACGGATTACCTTTCTGAATCAATGATGAAGAAAATAGAAAATATTCATAGTAACATTGATACTACTTTACCATTCAGAACGGACGTTTTGGCAGAAATTCGCACCAATAACGATAAACCAATCTGGAGTAAACAATATCCGTACCCTTTATCCGCAAATAACTTTGTGAACAGCGAAGTGCTAAAACTATTAAAAGAAGGTATAATTAGACCTTCCAAATCTCCATACAATAGCCCTGTATGGGTTGTACCGAAAAAAGGTACAAATAAAGATGGCTCGCCTAAAAGCAGGTTAGTTACCGACTACAAGAAATTGAACGAAAATACAATTTCAGACAAGTATCCAATACCGGATACCAATGTAATTTTATCCAATCTCGGAAAAGCTAAATATTTTTCCACGTTAGACTTAGAATCAGGGTTCCATCAGATAAAGATGAAGGAATCCGACATAGAAAAAACAAGCTTTTCTGTCAATAATGGCAAGTACGAATACATACGATTGCCTTTTGGATTGAAGAATGCTCCTTCAATTTTTCAAAGAGCAATGGACGACATTCTCCGACCATATATTGGCAAAATATGTCATGTCTATATAGACGACATAATTGTGTATTCCCATAGTATTCAAGAACATACACAACATTTGGACACGATAATCCAAGTGCTTAAAAACGCGAATATGAAAATTTCAATTGAAAAGTCGATGTTATACCAAGAAAAGGTAGACTTCTTAGGTTATGTCGTGGGACATAACGTTATCAAAACAAACCCGGAAAAGGTAGCAACAATCAAAGAATACCCTGAACCAACGACTCTACGTCAACTTAGAAGTTTCTTAGGCATGATTGGTTACTACCGTAAATTTATAAAGAATTATGCAAGCATAGCTAAGCCATTAACTAAATATCTCCAAAGCGAGAGCGGGCAAGTGTCTACCCATATGGCAAAAAAGACCAATATAAAATTAGATGCGGATGCGGTGCAAGCATTTAATACACTTAAAGACCACCTGATAACTGAGACTGAACTTACCCAGCCCGACTTTTCAAAAAAATTTGTCCTCACTACCGATGCTTCTGACGACGCAATCGGAGCGGTCTTATCGCAAGATGGAAAACCTATTACTTTTATATCCAAAACATTAGGCAAAACTGAGAGAAATTATGCGGCAAACGAGAAAGAACTCTACGCCATAGTTTTCGCTCTAAAAAATTTACGCAATTATTTGTATGGAGTGACAAATTTAGAGATTCATACGGATCACCAGCCCTTAACATTTGCGGTTTCACCCAGAAACCCTAATGCTAAAATGAAACGCTGGCATGCTCTCATTGAAGAACATGCACCGAAAATGGTCTATAAACCTGGAACTACAAACATAGTGGCTGACGCCCTATCCAGACAAAATTTAAACCAGATTTCGGACAGCTCTTCTGAAGCCACTCAGCACTCAGCCGAAAGTAGTGATGAATATCAAATTGAATTGATTAATAGACCTCTAAACCAGTTTAACCAACAGATAATAATAGAGAAAGGAATAGCAACTATTCACGAACATCTTAAACCATTCCCTACAAAAGTTAGACACATCATCACATATAGTGAACCTTCCGACCTGATACCTATATTCAAGGAATTTATAAAAGAAGGTTTAGTAGCCTTGTTTGCTACCCCCGAAACAATCTATGAAATCAAAAACATTTTGAAAGAGTGCTTCAAGAATAAATTCATTCAGGCAAAATATTTTGCCCACGATATTTCTAATAAAGATGATCAGGTATCAATAGTCGAGCAAACGCACACTCGCGCCCACAGAAACTTCAGAGAAAACCTTAAACAAGTTATTGATAAATATTATTGGCCTGGTATGTCAGACGAATTCCAACAATTCACGAGGAACTGCGAGATATGCAACGTAAATAAATACGATAGGCATCCTAATAAACAACCAATTGGCGAGGCACCAATTCCTGTAAAAGAGGGAGAGTGCGTACATATTGATGTAATGTTTGCAGAAAAAATAAAGATTCTCACATGCATCGACGCATATTCTAAATTCCTAATTTTAAAAATTCTAGACAATCGTCAAGAAATGCAAAATAAAGTTCTCGAACTACTGCAAGCATTTCCTGATTGCAAAAACTTAGTCTGCGACCAAGATCCCACATTTACCTCCGCTTCCTTCGTAGCACTAATGAGAAGATCGAAAATTTCTGTATACTATACACCAGCTAACCACAGTACGACCAATGGTCAAGTGGAACGAGCTCATAGTACCCTTCAGGAGATAGCCAGATGCGTTAAAGAAGAGTTTAAATTATTAGATCCAGTTGAAATATTCATTAGAGCAGCTAAAGAATATAATAAAACTATTCATTCTTCTACAGAGAAGAAACCCGCAGAAGTTCTGTTCAACAGAATTAATCATTCCGATGTTCCATTAAAACTAGCGATGGCCCAAGATAAAATGCTTGAAGCCCTTAATAAAAAACGGAAATCTATAGAAGTCAAACCCAATGAAACGGTGTATCAAAAGACTACAGGTGCCCACTGGGGCAAATTGCAACCCAAGTATAAACCTCGGAAGGTATCCGAAGATTTAGGGAACAAAGTCAAACTTAAAAATGGTAAAACTGTCCACAAAGATAATCTGAAATTTTAATTTCAGACAATGGACATTATCACCCTTCTGATAACATTCATGATAACAACTCATGCAGAAATCATCGACTACACTCGAGACAACTATGTGTTAATCGAAACTGGGGACGCACTCCTATACGAAAATACCTCAAGCATCTTCCACGTAACAAACTTGACTTATTTCCAAGATTTTCTTGACAAAACCAAGGAATCGTTGAAAAAGCCTCATGACAAGGAAATCTATGCCGACTCACTGCCGTATAACACACATAATATCAATTTCAATATCATACAAATGCTTTTAGACCAACTTATGATTTCTCGCTCTAAACGAGCAATCGAAACAATAGGAACTATCTGGAAATGGATAGCTGGTACCCCAGACCATGATGATGAGCTTACGATAGAGAATAAAATTAATGATCTTGTAATAAACAACAATAAACAATTTGTAACAAATTCTAAAATATTCGAAGCAATCAAATCTGTAAAACATGTTTTTAAAAATGAACTTATTTCCGAAAAATGCAAGTTAATTATCTTTGAACTTCAAAATTTGATAAACACACTCACTCTAGCCAAGCTAAACATTTTAAATCCAGCTATATTAAATATGGATGATATAAACAAAATTGTAAAAAATGAACCTATTAAAACTTTTACTATAAGCGACCTAATTGATATGTCTAAATTTAAGATTTTACAAAAAAATGGAATAATTATAATTTACATTAAATACCCCATCATTAACAAACATTGTAAATTATATGAAAGTAGGGCCATAAGCCAAGAGGATGGGAAATTAATTTTAAGTAAAGAAATAGCCAAATGTAATGAAAAATTTATTAATATACAAAATTGTAAACATGAATTAAAGCACACATTCTGCAAAACAGATAAAAACCAAACATGTCTATCAGAACTATTAAACAATCAGAAAACAGTATGTAATAAAATTAAGGAGAAGAACTTAGATTTAGAAGTAATTAAAGATGGAACCATTCTCATATCTGGCGAACATACCGTGGAGAATAACACTTTAAAGGGCGTCTACCTTGTAAATTTTGAAATTAACACAACGATCGATGGAAGATTGTACGAAAATCCTACACGCCTGATCCAGAATTACCTGAAGACCTTCACAATCGATAAATACGGAATTGGCCAATATCTGGAATCACTTGATGAGCAACTAAAGTTTGATAATATAAACCTATTACAATCTTTACAGATAGAAGCAACTAAAAGCCCTATTATCTCTACTCTTGGACTAGTCTCATTCACTGTCCTCGTAATAACATTTATAGTTGCTCTGAACAGACGAAGAACTCATAAGCCTACCCCAGAACAACTCCTCGAACAGAGAGCCGAAAAAATACAAAACCTTGTACGGCAATACGAAGCTGCGGGGCGCGCTTTTTAAAGGAAAGGGGGAGTTAACACTCTAGTTCTCCCACTGAACTATCCATTTTCAAACAACAACAACAACAACAACAAAAATACAGCAAAGCAGGAGGTTGAATTGATTTCCCACACTATTTGGGAACGAGATAACGATCGCGAGAAAACATCTGGCGAACGATCGTAAAACCAACACAACACCTTGCATCATCCGACCCCCATCAACAATAACAAACGATCGTGAGAACCATCATAGAACATCTGGCGAAAGGTCACCGAGCGACACACCCGAATCGACTATAAAAGGGACATCAACGGTAACCAGGACACACAGTCATCAGTGCAACTCGTAATAGTAACGTAATAATAATAGATTTTGTTGTGAATAAAATTTGTTCTGTTTTTATAAAATTTAATTGCGTTTTGATAATTGTTAATTTATATGTCACTTTTCTGTCTGTTTTGATACCTGAATGGGCATTTGTTTTATAAATAGCTCACTAAAGTTGATGATCATTAATTGGATTGGGCATATGGAGGAAAACAACAGGAATAATTAATAATTAAGATGCCTTTAATTTAAGTTATCGACAGGGTGTAATAAATCCATAATTGTATATTGACATTCAAAACGATATGTTATTACTACTGACCAATGGCTCTAGGGTTCGTCTTCCAAAAAAAAACATATATGACTCAAATATATGTAGCCCCTTCCAATCCGCCAAAAAATATAATTCATACAAGCAAATGGAACACGCCTTACGTGGAAAATTCTTCTAATGCCCATGCGGTCTATAGCCATATAGCAGGACTGGGGTGATCAAGGTCTTCTACAGAAACTCATTTGTTGTTCGGGATAGGACTCTACTACTGAAATCACTCCTCAGCCCAAAGAAACAGAAATTGGAAACAGATATGCTTCGTTTAATTTCTATGTAGATGTTATCACATTTTATATCAGACTAGCTTTTGCCCGCGGCTTCGCTCGCGCAGACCTCAGGATTTGGACACAGAGATTCCTTCACAGTCAGTTACTTGCCTCTTTTATATTTATATATCGTACTTAAGAAGCAATTAGTATATATTAGTTGGTGAAGCGCTGGAATCTCAACTCAGATCATACTATAGCAGACTGAGCCACTGTCTACGGGACAAAACATATTTCTTAGCTGGCAAATACACCGATATGATGAGCAACATCTTTAGACTAAGGCGGAAATCTTACCCCTTAATTATATCCCACACCGCCCAGATCTTCCTATATGGAAGATGATTTGGATGGAAAAGATTATTTTGATGTGTACCACTTTCTAGCAGTATGCGTATGCTCCATTCTTACAGAATTCCATTTGAATATCTTTGGAAACGCATTAAAAAGTTTCAAACGACGAACTCGGGCCCCAAGCTAAATTTCCAAAATCGGAAAGATTGATTATCTTTATTTCTTATAACAGACTGACTACACAAACCGAGTTTGAAGTCGATCGGATAAAAAATAACTACAAATTTGTTCATACAAATGTTAACCCCCCTTTTTACCCATATAAGGGTTTAATTTCCAAAATCGGAGAAATTTGTTTTCTTTATTTCTCACAGAGAAGACAAAAACCCAGTTTGAAGTCAATCGGATGAAAAATAAAAATTTGCCCATACAAACTTTAACCCCCCTTTTTACCCCTTTAGGGGTTGAATTTCTAAAAATCCTTCCTTATCCTTGTATACATCATAAAGGGAATCTCTGTGCAAAATTTCAGCTTTCTAGAGCAAAGGGTTTGAGCTGGGCGTTGATGATCAGTGAGTGGTAAACTTCATTTTTATATACAGTGAGCGTCAAAAGTGAGTCAACACCAATGCTGTTTTCATTTTTCTTTGCATCATAGAAACAATTTTTTTGAAATATCTATAAAGTATTTTAAGCTGTCGAAATGAAAAATGTTTTGTTATTGCTATTTTGTTATCAAACTTTCTACAGATTGTTGATTTTTTGGACATGTTTCAAGACATTAAAGAAAACTTAAAAGAGAATCGCTGTTCACTCAATTTTGACGCTCACGTATATAGATAGATATAATGTAGTACATAGTAGACAAAGTCCCTTACTACCTCAAAGCAGTCTAAATCCTTTTTTGTCATCAAGGGTCTCGGTGAGACTGATCCTGACCTTGATGGAGTAGCGAGGGTTCTACCTGACAACCTGACGAGTTTGACAGGGATGCTTAAACTATACATTGCTCTATATAACTCATCTGTTTAAATGCTGTCATAATATGCGGCCGGCTTAAAATCAATAAATAGTTGTTGGCTATGGTATAACTTCCTAGCTTTTCTCCAGGATCTGTCGTTGTGTGAATGTCTCCTTTCTTGTGAACCATTCATACAATGCTAAGGCTGCCATTCATCAGCCATACATTCTTCCGACTAATAAAACTTACTAACTAAATTTGATTAGTTACTGTTTGCATTGTTATTGCATTAATTCACTTTAATCGGCATTTCATTCACAATACTTTCTTCAGTGCTACAAAAAAGAAATAAAAATCAACGCATAATGGCCGTGGTTCTGCATGAACCAGATATTTAAATGTCGCGAATCGAAATCGAAACATCAACGTCAAAGATGTTTATCTGGTGGAATAACATCTGCCTTTTGCTTTCTAAGTTCGATTCTATTTAAATGGAAATTTGTCAGCACCAGTTAAAATTTAGCAATAGACTTTTGTCCGCATCAACAGCTTACAGAACCATTCAAACACTCAACTACCAGCCGCAGCCGGCATAATGTCAAATATGGTATTGTTTATTTTTTTTTTTATTTAAACGCCATCGCATACTTCATATACGTATTGTTTAACATTCTGGGTTACTAGGTCAAATCGGCGGCGTTTCATTTGTTTGGCGCTTTTAGTATCATTCCGAACTTGAAGGTATCATTTTGCGTGCGTTCACTCAGTTTATTGTTTTGAAAGCTACTTTTTGATGAACGAACATTTAATTGCTCCATTCCTCTGTGCGACATTGTTTATTGCGTGCCTGTGTGTCATTTAGCTATGCTTTCTGATTATTACGAGAACGCACAAGGCGAATTATAGATCAATTGAAAAGCAACTGAGACTGAGCGGCTGAAGTAGATCGCTGACAATAACCCATGTTAAGTGTGTGTGTCCAAATATTTAACTTTAGCACTTAACATTTTTATTAATTTGAAATGTTATTCAACTCAGTTCAATTAATGGTAAAGACTTTAAGAGAAGAGGGCGATTTATTTCGCACCATTTGATTGAATTTTATTCCATAATTGAATAGAACTCGAAAGGTCACTGACACCACTTAGAGAACTTGAGGGACGAATTAGTTCTTTTTTGGTTGCGCTTAATTTACACATTGATTCAAGCTTGATGTGTAGGTACGAAATTTAATCAAATATTGATATACAAGGAAAAATGCTTCCAAATTTCCCGCTTCTATTTTAGAGAGGTAAATGCACTTAGTTTGAGTATATAAAGTCAGCTAGTCGAGTATTTTTGTTTATATTCTTTTAGACAGAACCATGGACTTTGTCATAGGCCGATGAAAACCCAGTTGTTTTAAATCTCCGTGTGATCTTATAAAAGCCGTTTTTATAGCTATACAATTAGGTTATTTTATTTCTGTTTTTACACTCCTGTAAAAGTATGCGAACGCCAACTAGAGGAGAATGACAATGATGACATGGATTGCTATTCATGCATGGACATTTTTGTTCACAAAATTGTGAAAGTACCTAGTTGAGTAAAGTCTAAACCTTAGTACCTGGCTCTAGAGAAATTTTAGCTCCCATACGAAATTCTCTCCAAAATTTAGTTAAGCAAAATTTAAGCGAGTCCCTTTAGCCGAGAGGTACAAAGCTCCAGCTAAAAAATCAAATTTTTATTTCAGACTGTACTGCATGTATCTGTCAAAATTTAGTCCGCCCATTGCTGGTTCGGCAAATTTTCTCAAGGTAAATTTTGACATCTCCTGTTTTGGTTTTGTTTTTGTGTTGCGGAAAATAAATAAGGATGCGTTTTTTTAAATGAATATGTACATCTATGAGGAATTGCTTGAAAGTGAAAAATTGTGATCAAAGAATAACAGACAAGGAAACAATGACCGATTAATTTTGAAGGAAGTTTTTTTCAACGAACAGTTGAAACTAAACTTACCTTCCGGGGATACAAGATAAATGCGAAAAGAAGAAACTGCTTTGAATGAGATTGTAAGACATTTTGGATGAGAGAACAGTAAAGGATGTTGATGTCATAGGGATCTTTAAAATTGAATGTTAATATGTGGTAGTTTGAAAATGTTAAGGAAAATATACACTTAAAGAAAAAAACAAAAAACAAAATGGATCTCTACAATAGGAATACGTGCAATGCGAGCTAAAAATCTCAATCTACTTTACCTCTGGGGATTTCTATGTGTATGTAGGTCTTCTGTGAATATGCATGGTTTTCATTCAAAATATAGGGACAAATAAAATTCCTCATTGACTTTTCTTCGATTTTATTTTATCACTTCCTCCAATATCCTCTTTGTTGATTATCTTTATTGTATCAATGTAAACTTGATGCTTTGGTTAAATATATCAACATTATATCTGTAATCATCGTTAAAAGACCCTTGACCCAGTTACACAGAAAACATAAATAATATACAATAATATAGGCGCCTACGAGCTCCCACATTTCAACTTAATAAACGATTAAATCGGTGACAAAACTCCCTGTGGGGTAGATCCTAATTTGCTTTGCCTCTACCCAACATATCAGTTTGCGGTAAATATGCCCTTGGGAAATGTGATAGAGAAAACTTTTTCGAGTGTTAACTTATAATACGTCATTAAATTCTTGGACTTGGAATTTTAACACTCAATCGAATACAAATTTGCATAACAACTACTATTGCTAACAATGGAACGACATTTCCAAATCAATTCGTAAGAGCCCATCCTTGAAAGGGGGGGGGGGGGGGGAGACTCTATTTTTTCCAAGAAAAACAAACAAACTAAGAACTTCAAGATGACAACAATAACCCTGAAAAGGGATTATTAGAGTGTTTTTGACGGCCAACATTCAGACTCAGGCAATAATGTGTTTGACTTGCCTGTCATATTCAAAATGTTACCTATATACGGATGTTTTAAGGGACACGTACGTCATAATCCACGTGTAGTAGGTATATGTAATTTATTTTGAATCACACTTATGCGTCATTTTATTCTCCCTCTTATACAGAAATCATCTCAAGATAATGTCTGTTTTTATACAATTGACTGTATAAAATATTTATAATAAATTAATTTTTTTTTATGTTTACAGGTTCCTCATTATGGGCGGTTGGCCTTACTGGTGCTTATGGTGACGAAAGTCAAACGCCCAAGCTTTTAGATACATTCCTATTTGCCTCACTGATTTCTGCTGTTGATCCTGTTGCTGTTTTGGCTGTGTTTGAAGAAATTCATGTTAATGAAATTTTGTATATAGTCGTCTTTGGCGAATCGCTGCTTAACGATGCTGTGACGGTAAGTTTTAAAACAAGTCTGTTGGTTTTTTTTCTTAAATGGTCGCCTAGAAATTACTTACAACTCAATGTACTCAAGACTCGACAAGAGTCCCTCCGCCCATGAGAGACGTCAGCGATTTACGAAAAACTATACATTTACTGATCAGAATGGATGTACATTGGCTATAATAATATAATGTTTATAAATTTGTTGAGTTCTGATAGGTGGCGCTGTATTCCCATTTTTATATTAGTTGGTCCATTGACAAACAATATACGGACTAATAAAATGTAAGTTCCATGCAATCTCTACCCAGAAAATTATGCCAACATAACTACCGCTCGTGATTTGAAGCGAAAAATAAGTGAAACACAATTTAAAATGACAACCATCTTGGATTTCTCTATAGAATGCTAGAGTCACCTAATGGACGTGAGTGAATTTGCCAAGTAAATCGGTTAAAGTTCAAATTGTTGCAATTGTTGCCATTGTTTACAATAGATGCCATTTCAAAAAAGTTAGAGTTTCCAATTTCTTTGGAAAGCTAGTGCTAATGTTGTAACCAACGCGAAGTTGCTAATGTTGTAACCAACGCGATTCACGTGCGTATGTACCTACGTTTTTTCCTTTTTTTCGTAGGTACTTGTAATATGTAGCATAAGAAGACATAACTCTTAATTTCTCATTTATATAGGCTGGCGAGGCCCCAGGTTCTTTCTTACTACTTTCGAGACACATCAGGTCAACAAAATATTTGTCTTTACCAACAAGCAACAAAACTTCTAACATTTTTAACCTCACACACAAAAAACAATATAGATAGATAAGTGTGTCCTTTTCCCCCAGGAAAACTGTTGAAACGTTTGGGCACCAATGGTTTTCTGAAACCTTAATTCTTGCTGTAATCCATTAATATTATTTCCTATGACTACATTATTGCAAATAAATTGCTTGTCATCTATGTTCAGCATCTGTAGAAAAGGCGCATTTCAATTTAATTCTATCATTCAAAGAAATAATTTTTAACTTACAATTGCGTTGTCCTGGAAAATCCGCATATTATATATTTCAAAATGTTTGCAATACAGCACCACAAGCGTATAAATTTCTCTCAAGGTAAATCGTAATGAAATCCCCGCATAAACGCAAAAAAAGATAAGCGAAATAATTTCCGGTACGTTTCGTGTGACCTTGGAGTAAAGTGGAAAGTAAAAATCAATACAAGGAAATGCTGCTCCCCAAAATATCCTCTTTCCACTTAGGACTGTAACTGTATCCTTAAAAGTTTATTAAAACACACAAAATACAAAACGGAAAAGTGTAGAAGGAGTCAAGGATTATGAAAAGAAACTTCGTGTCGATGAGTTTAAAAGGCTTTTTAATTGAACAATGTGCCTTTTAACGTAATTGGGTTGTTCAGAGAAGAGACTGTTGCTTCCAATGATATGAACTTCTGTCTTATCTAAACACGGAAATTTTATTTACGTCTAAGAGAAATATGACGATATTATAATAAATATCGGAATACAGTTGCATTACTAATTAAAACGAAGCCATACTAATTGGGGTTAATTCGACCTCAGGAACTACAAGGACGATACTAATTCACATCCACTATTGAAGGGGGATGCGCTGAGCTAAAAATAATTACAATTTGATCACCCGCTGCCATACCTTAGGATAATGAGGAAAATGAGTAGACGATGAGGTTTTTAATGAGCATCGTCATTTTAGTTTCATCGTGAGGCAGCTACCAATAGTTAATAATTACCATTGGATGGATAAATAAACATTTTGCTTTTTAAATGCATAATATATTTTGAATTGCGCGCATATCATTGGCTCAGTTCAGTTAGTTATATCAGAGTTTGAACAGAATGTCAAAAGGACACAGGAAAAGAAGCCTCTTATCATATGCCTCAATCTGGCTTGTGTATCCACCGATAATACATTTAGTGGTATTTTAAAAATTCAACCGCTCTTATTTCTTTGGATATATGGGTGTCCTTCAAGGTTTTTATTCTCAAAGGCGTTGGTAAACAAATTACAGAATGTCACCATTGTATGTGTGCTTGTACAAAGGGCAAGGTCTCTGGAAATATTTTAGAATCACTGATTACACTTACTGGTGGTGATGTATTTTTGTAATTACAACCACTCTCCAAGTGTCTAACGATTAAGTATGTAAAATAATGTAGTAAAGGAAAAATCTAATTATTTCAACCTTTGCTGCTGATGACAGCAAACTATAGATAGATAACGAAAAGCTATTTGAATATAGTTATTGTATTTTGTATTTCCTCTACAGTCTACATAATATTGATTAAATGTTTAGATAACTTTTTTAGGTATGCTGCAAACTCAGGTGTATTCAGTGGGATGAAAAGAGATTGCTGGTAAACTGTTGCGGATCAGCGACCATGTTCGTTCATGGTCTTAATTGTGGTAATTAATACCATCACTTTGTAGCAGTTTATTTGTAGACCGGATCTACGGAATGGTATCCTTGTCCTCTGTTCTTTTATTCTGCTGTGTACAAGGTCACAGAAAACAGTGCTACCGGATGCAGTTTTACGTGCTTACATCGCTACAAAGGTAGACGCTAAAAACACAATGATGCAACTGTGAGGAACAATTTAAAACTGCCAAGAAGTCTCCTTATTTAACGTTTAGCTTAAATATTTTGACGTATATGCTGGAAAAACTTTAGACTCGTTCAGCGGAGTGCTGATAAATTTCAATCCCGGCATGAAAAGCACTGTAAAAATGTCAGACCCGACCAGCTGGAAAAACATCAGATCCGACAAACGCAGTGCAGCAAAAAATTCAGACTCAGTAAAGTGCTGAAAAAACTTCAAGCCCAACAAGCTTCATACCGACAAACGATCAATAGTTGCCCGTCGATCTCGCTAAAAACAGTAATATACACTTTAACTGAGTTGGGGCGGGAGGACGTATCTTTTGATCCAAAAGTATAGCTTTTAATGGCAAAAGAAAGAATCTTTAAAGAGAATCTATCAATTTGCAACAAACGTGATGAATTATCTGGGTTGGGTACGTTTGCCTGCAATCAAAATTATTTCCAAATGCCCGTTTCCAACAGCCCGTATTACAAAAGCCCATATTACAAAAGCCCATATTTCAAAATCCCGTAAATGAAATGCCCGTAAAAAAAGCCCATACAACAAAAGAACGTAATTGTATGAGGGTTATGTTGACCCCCTGCAACCCCCTGCCTGTGGTTACTAAAGGATTTGGAATGAGTCCTAGTCCGTAAAAAATACGGGCTTTTTGAAAATGTTCATTTACGAGCTTCTGCATTGCAGGCTTTTATTTTACGGTCAACTTCAAAATGCTGTGTTTGCATTTACGGGCTTCTGTGAATACAGGCTAAAGTTTTACGGTCAAACGTATCGTTCCGGAATTATGTAGACTTACTAACATCCGAACTTAACTTAAAGTGGTTTGAATATCTGTTCAGATGCTAATAGTGTGAATATCTCATCAGATTTAGCAAGTGGTTTTGTGTCTTCACAAAGTCGTATGCCACCAATTGGAACAATTTTTTTTTTTATTATTACATTTAAGCGGTCTCTATAGGTGTTTCCGTAAACTAAATAAAACAATACCTTCATGATTAAACTTACTATCAATTGAGTAATATTTCACTTTATCCTTTCAGGTTGTCATGTACCATATGATGGAAGTGTACAATGAAATTGGCATTGCTAACATTATTGTTTCCGATGTGCTGGGTGGCGTCGCATCATTTTTTGTCGTTGCCTTAGGTGGTACTTTCATAGGTAAGTTTCATATCTTCTACTCCCTATATTTCAGTAATATATCATGCGCATTTCTTTTTGCAGGTGTTATCTGGGGAATCTTAACTGGCCTGGTTACCAGATATACTGACCATGTCCGTGTCATCGAACCAATATTTATATTTGTGATGGCCTATCTAGCATATCTGAACGCGGAAATATTCCACATGAGTGGAATTTTAGCGTGAGTGTCTGCAATTCACAAAAATGATCTCCATTAAGTTGCTTAAACTTTTTACTTTGCAGGATAACCTTCTGTGGTATTACAATGAAGAACTACGTTGAATCGAATATATCGCAAAAATCCCACACAACTGTCAAATATGCTTTGAAAATGTTATCAAGTTCATCGGAAACGATTATATTCATGTTTCTGGGTGTAGCTACAGTTAACAATGACCACGTTTGGAATACAGTCTTTGTTGTGTTGACAATATTATTTTGTTCGGTATTTCGAGTGATTGGTAAGTATTTCCAGGTATTTTTAAACATTTCGAAGCTAAAATAATTTATAATTTCTATAGGAGTTGTTATCCTCACGGCAATGGCGAATAAGTTCCGTTTGCACCAGCTTTCGAATGTTGATCAGTTCGTGATGTCGTATGGTGGTCTACGTGGAGCTGTTGCTTTTGCTTTGGTCCTGCTGATTGATGAATCGCATGTGAAACAAAAGGCAATGTTCGTAACAACAACGATAGCGGTTATATATTTCACAGTCTTCTTACAAGGTATCACAATAAAGCCGTTGGTTAAATTTTTGAACGTGAAACGTGCTGCCAAGAGAAAGCCAACAATGAACGAGAGAATTCATGAGAGGGTAAGTTTCTGAATGTTATATGTAGTTTGAGTAGGGTTCTCTGAAAGTTATACATGTATAATTGAGATTGTATGTATTGAAATCGTTAACACAGACTCGCAAACGTTTGCAGCTTTGTTCTAATAATTGTAGAGATTTACAAAGTGCCTAGTGATTTACCACATAATAACACCTATTCGACATTGGAACAGAGTAGACCAAGTTTGGTGTTTATGGCAATTGCATTGCTTCGTGAAGCCGTTGGCACAAATATAATAAAAACTGTCTAAAATATAAAGAAAGTCATTCAGCAAATAGCTCGTTATGGTTGTCAAAGGCGGCTCTCAGATTAAGGCAACAATAGCAACTGCCAATAAGCAATCAGCAACATTTTTCGTTCGAACGATATTTAGTAGCTTTGATGTGAGACCTCTAATTTAATTCAATGTAAAATAATTGTGAGCGATAATTTTGCGTGTTTCCTATTGGCAGTTGCTTATTGATTGTTGCCTCAATGTGAGAGCCGACAAAAATTCATAAGCGATATCATCCAGACGATCATCGCCGTACGTGATCTACTCACGTGAATGAAGATTACATTAAGTGTTCTTGGAGGTTATTTTATAGAATACCCCAGTTTTTGCAGTAGGGCGTGCAATTCACTATTATCTATACCTATTTCTATCTTCAAATTACAATTAACGTTAATTAATTTATTAATATATTCTTTACAGTTTATGGACCATCTTATGGCTGGAATAGAAGACATCGTTGGTAAGACTGGTAACTACAATGTGCGTGACAAGTTCAAACGATTCGACAATCGTTTCATTCGTCCACTTTTAATCAGAGACTTAAAGGTAATTATTACTCCTCATTCTAGCATGGTAAACTGTTACATTTCTAAATAAAACTCTTTGCATAAATTGAAACCGCAAATTTTTCAAAAAGACCACTCAAGAAATCGGCTTGCACTTCTTTGATAATATACCATTACAATTACTCGAACACTCGATCGAGAAAAAACGTAATAAAGCTCGTACTCAAGATATAATTCCGCAATTGGCCCCCACAAAAAATCGATCCAGAAAAGTAGCAAAAGAAGATGACGAAAGTGAAGAAGGATTATAAGTCGCATCTTAAATGTGTCTTTTATTTTCCTATAAAGGGTGATGCTTATATTGATGTCTGCATTATTCTGAACTTTTTATTATCTAATTCGAATTAATTGTTAAACATATTAGCATTACCATGCATTTATTAATTTTTGTATTTTTGCTTTTTCAGGGTGCCGAGCCAAAAATCATCGAAACATATTCCAAATTAACTATGCGTGATGCCATGGAAGTAATGAGACGTAACCCATCGACAATTGGTCAAATTTCTGGAACAGAATCGATGAGTGCATTATTTAGGAACTACACCAGTAATTGTATAGGTGGAAGGTGGGCGCCGCAGTCATTGTTTCCAACTTGGTAAACGAATTTTACGTCCAATTTATTTTAAAACGAGAGTGCATGCAAAATTTGTTTGTATCGTCAATCTTCGAGTTGATTGAGTAAACTAAAAGATTTTTTCAGTATAATGCACATTGTTAAACTACAAAATGAAATTTAAAATATTTTATTAAAGTTTTCTTTAGAGAAGCATGTAGTTAATAGCATACATTACATAGACTTGAAAAGAGCTATATAGTAGTTTAGTTTTTTTAGTCGTAAACATTAACGTGTTTTAGTTCAATATTTCTGGTTATTGGTTGCTTTAGAAAAATGTCAATATAAATCAATTCGGTGCTCTAAACCAATTGGAACGCATTCAGCTTAGGTGTTAGTTGTTATTTTTAGGAATAAGCCTGTGTACAGTTTCATTAAACCGGTAGTTTTAATGCATACAAAAATGGCAACATAGGCAAGACATTCAAGCTATCCCAAATCGCTTTTCGTAATTATCCAGTACACGGTTAAGGTTTATTGAAAATGCTCCGAGTACATAAGATCAAAATAACCTTTGAAACAACATTATTACTGCAGATGCTAAATAAAAATGTCTTAAAGGGTTGTTTCTTGTAATAAATGGATATCGGTAGAGAGTTATTCTAATTTCTGAGTGAGGAAGCGAGGAGTAATAACGATTCTCGTTACAATTTCTGTTGCGAAGTTTTGTCGAATTTCAGTCTATGAATTATTGTTAGAGATAATAACATTAACAACAACTCATAGATACAGTCACTTTGGTAGGAATTATAGGTATTTCGAACTACACCATTAATTCCTCGTGATTGTCGTCAAGTGATTGTCCTTTTAAGTGATTGTCGTTGAATAGTTATTTATTTCCATTCATTTGAATCGCTCTTGGTTTTCCAAGCCGCAGAAATGCAGCCGATGTTATTGGCGTGACTAGTAGAAGCTACGTTATTGTCTTCGGCGCAGCTATTTAATTTGGTTGTACTTTTCCTTTTTGTTAAATAAGCCAAGTGCCTGCACATTTAGAAATTGGTCGAACGTATTTTTGGCGCACATGTCCATATAGAACCATAGGCCCAGTTTCTCACTCAAATTTGTATCTCAAATTTGGTACTGAAATTTGTATCAATACATTTCTTCGCGAAGTAGAAAATCGAATTTGGTACCGAGTATTAGTTAGTTAGCTGGACATAGAAAAACTCTCGTATTAGGCCAATACTTCCGACACGAACGATTTAAATGCAAACGGTTGTTCATTGATCTTTGAATTACTATGAAGATAGTGGTTTGATCAGTTTCTGTGATCACTTTGGAAATTTGACACGCCAAGATGTGCACCGCAGTATTTGGTGCACTGAAAACATATAATATGACTAATAAAAAAAATAATTCACTTTACCTAAGTTAACACAAGAAAACGAATAAAACTGTGACGCGCGGCAAACAATACACATATCAGACAGCTTAGTAATCATGTGAAGAAATCGACCTTAAGTGTAGTTCAATTTGTAAAATTATTTAGGAGGAAATAGTGAGGAGCTTACCAAATCGATTTTTATTTTTTATTTATTTTGCCACGCTTGTCACTTGACGGCTTTGATTTTAAGAAGGGGCTTTAAATTTTTATTATTTAAATTCATTCCTAATAGGGAATGCTTATTTTCTTCAATGTAAGCTTTTCTTAAACGTGTGACAATTAGTAGGCACACATACTTTTATTTTGCAAACAAATCATTCGAACAAAGTTCATTTATAAAATTCAAACCAAACATGCTTTCTATTCATAACTTAACTGAATATCTTCTTCAGAGCAGTGTGCATTTGTTTATACGATAACAGAAAGTGCATGAATCCAGTGTTCACTTTCATGAAACTCACATTAAAACGAAGACATAAGGAAACCGTAAGATGCACTACGCTTAAAATTCGTTTACCGACACTGTAGGTACCTATAGTCTGTTTCTAATAGCTTGCAATTAAATTCAAGTCGCTTGAAACTGACCATATGTGCTGATATAAGTTAATTGTCTTCGTTTTGTAATTTTTTTATTATGTGTATAGTGGTTTTGGTTTGTTATTTTCTAAAATGGACTTCTAAAACGAAATTGTAAATATTATTCCATGGACTTTATATATTAAAACGAAAAAAAAAAAATTGGTTATGATTAGAAGTCCAAAATATTTGTACATGCTTCAGATTCGATAAATATTTATTATGTATCTTTTCTTAGTCCTAGTTTAACGAATTTAGAAAACACGTGTTCACGTAATCTGGACATGCATGAGCTGGACTATAATCCATCTAAGAAAGATTTAACAGATGCAAGGATACATCATTTATTGGCGGAGGAATTGAAACCATACAGACGGGTGAGTGCTACTTGGTTGTTGTTTCATTTTAAGAAGTAATTTTATTTGTATTCAAAATTATAATTTAAGAGGAAGAGTCAATACTTATTTATTGGATTATAGATCGTAAATATGGTGAAGGCTTTTGGGCAAAGAATCCCTAGATCCTTTAGTGGGAGCACTAAAATTAGTTATCAAGTGTGTAAATGTTTAAGCGATCACTCGAGGCATATCTAATATTTTCCGATTTCCATCCTTGACCTGTGTCCCTAGTTTTGGAATGCAGATATAGGTTACTTAGAATTTTAAAACAGGACCGCTTTTGATTTAGTGTGACATGTAATCGCCTTAGGTACGATACCCTTTATTCCTTATAGGATAAAGAGCGCCAAATCGAAAGATAACTCATGGTAGAGATTTGTCGGTATCTCGGTCTTAAAAAGCCAATCCAAACACGGAAAACTAAAAAAAAAAATGCTTAACGAGCCAAGAAATGACTAAATGCCACCATAAAGCTTGTCAAATTCTCATATGTTGTTCGGGAAAAAATATGTTCATCAATCCCAAAGCTCATTTACAATGACAATCCAGGAATTGATAGTCCTTATCTGTTTACTGCACAATTCGAAGCTGAAACAATCCCCTATTGCGCTTTGAACCTGGCATATTGGAGTACATCAACTAAATCGTGGAACAAATAAATTTGTTCACTCGTACAGTGGCAAGAGTACTTTATATGATCTCAACATAAATAAATCCGCTGGCCTTAATGTATCTCCCCCATCGTTCTGAAGAGGTGTTTTTCCACGCTGACAAAAACATTGCGTAAGCTTTTCGATCTGTTATATTCTCTTCAATTCTTCCCCTTCCCGAGAAGATAGAAAACAGCATTTTTCCAGCGCTTCCCTGAAAAAGGCAGATGTTCTTCTCCTATCAACTAGCGAACCATAGCAATTGGATCAATTTTTTTTAAGGTCACGTAAACGCAAATAAATCGTTAGCTTCTGAAATATCTTGATTGATGGAAACCTTAATAACCGGCTGTACGGTTTTCGTGACTGGTGATTTAAGTGCTTCTTCACTGAAAACTGGAACAATTTCTTCACTTCTCCAGTCTAATGAAAGTAAGATTGCGGCTATAGAAGACATTCGAAAGAGTGTGGCACCGGAATTGGTCTGAGTGCTTCCGAATTTGGAATCCCCTTTTCTCTAAAACAAACAAAATAGTAACGTATAGAAAGAACAATAAATTTGAGAGCTTGTTCTCAAGGCTGTGGGTGGCTATTTGTTTTGCAATTGTCGTGGCGTATGCGTTGTTTTGTAATTCCAACTAAAAGACATAGCTCAGTTCTTCTTCTTTTTTAGTTCCATAAATATAAAGAACCCAGTATTTTGTGCACTTGTAAACTAGTTGTATGTCCCTTGTTGTTAGGGACAGTAGACTACGCTCTTGTGAATGCCTGGCATTTCCTGGATGGATTGGTTTTCGCTGTCTCCTTTTGAGCAGACTTCAAACTACATATTACCTAATTTTATTGACTCTTTCTCATTGGCGAACTAAATTATGTACACTGCATGAAAACAGGCCGAAAGGAACTACACTAAACACTACAATATTCTCTTTCTCTATGTTCTTCAATAGTTTTTTTTTTTATTTAATTTTTAATTCTATTTCTACATTAAAGTCAAATACATTTTCTAGTTACAAAAAAACAAAACAACATCTCGCTTCTAATCAATAGATATACATATTAATATAAACAAATTTTATTTTTCTCTTCCCACTTTATATTTACAATCACAATGTAAAAATGAACATAAATTGTTTCAAAAACTAAATTGGTTGTAAAATTGGCTTAACAATATTTTTATTTGTTCAAATTAAAAAAAAAAAAACTGCAATATCGAAAAACAACTAAAAAAAATATAATAATAATTATTATAATAATCAACAATAAAACAAAATCAGGCATCTGTGGCGATGGTACGCAATTGGATGATAATTATTTGTTTAATATTTATTAATCAATTTGTTTACGTGTATTTATTACTTATTTTCTTCTAATTGTCTATATTAACTTTGTTGTCTAATCGAATTAATGGAAATTCTAATTGTTTTATTAACTAACCATAATAATTACAATGTGAAATCTTTATTTTATTTAATTATTTAATGGTTTTTGTATGTGTTTTTCTTTGTTTTATTTGAAATAATTTACTCTAAGCACAGTTTTTCGTTTCTCGCATTTATTTATCTGTTTCTTTTAATTTTAAAACTAAAAATTTATAAAGTAATGACAGTTGCATTAAATATATAAATTATTTTAAATAAAATTAACAAATACGTACCTATTAAACAAAAATGTTAAATATAAAAACAATGTCATACGTACATTTATCAAATAATATTGAATTTAGTCAACATTTTGCAAGTAGTAGGCTGTACGAATTAGAAGTTGTTATATACCCTGTAGTTAAGCTCTGCTAGCGAGTGCATGTACCAAAAGTATGCATTTATATACAGAGCTAAATAGTAAGATAATTTGAAATACTTTTCAGTTTCCTTCCTTTATTACGGTCATTTGTTGCAGCTGAGTGCTGACAAATAAGACATATTATGTAAGTAGGGTACTTTAGCCCCAAGCAACTTCTCCTTCTCTACAAAGCTCAGGTTAGACCAGGCCTGGAATATTGTTCCCATATATGGAGCTCGGCCCCAGAACATTCACTTAACCTACTTGATAGCATACAGAGACGAGCAGTTCGACTTATTGGAGACCCTACACTCACATCAAATCTTCAACCGTTGGTGCACAGAAGACAAGTCGCTGACCTATGCTTGTTCTATAGGTACTTCCATGGTAGATGTTCCGAGGAACTCAAAGACATTATCCCTCGAAATGCAACTTTTGGGCACCCCACAAGACAGGCTGCTAATGCTCATGACCATACAGTACACTTGACAACCGCGAGGACATCAACTTTCCAAAACTCCTTCTGTTACAGAACAAGCAAACTTTGGAACTCGCTTCCTGGGGATATATTTCCAGAAGTATACAATTTGCAGCAATTTAAGTGCAGAACTAACATACATCTGCAAGCATCTCGGGGCGCTGTTGAAGCGTTATAGGTTCGCCTTTCCCAAGAGAAGTATTTAAAAAAAAAAAAAAAGTAGGGTTATATGACTTGATAGAGCAAAACTGAAAAGACAACATAGTCTTAAGCTTTCGAAATTTCGAAAATTAATATTCGTTTTCAAGTTAGGAGAACTTGAGGACGTGCAAAAATGTATACTAAATGTTATAATCTTATATTTTCATCATGACTGCTGGGAATATCATAGGTCTGTTTGGGTATTTGCCTGCATACGTTAGATCAGCGGTTCCCAATCTTTTTTGGTCGCGGAGCACTTTTCTGGAGAGAAATTCCTCGCGGAGCACTTCGTTGTCCGTACGTTACGTATCCCATTTTTCGTAGTTATGGAAAACGCAATTATTTAGCATTTTTTAAGATATATAAATCTAGTAGATATTAAAAAAAATAATTCAAAAACATTCATAAACTCATATTCGAGTTTGCCACAGAATAACAAAAAATGTAAAATTCCCGTTTCCAAAACTTATAAAAATTACCAATATTTAGTGGAATCCTTTTTTTTTAAACAGCAGTCAATCTTTTCTGAAGACTTTCCTCTAAAATCGGGCTCTTATAAATAAATGAATATAAATTTGGCGCAGCAGGTCTGTATAGGCACCTTAGGACTAGTTTCAACAACCATTTGTTTTGTGAGTTTTTATTTTTGGGACGAATGGAAGGGACCTACAATTTTATGCCGAGTCAAATGGCTGATTTGAGAAGCTTTTTCAGGACAGTTAGTGTCTCGGATGTTTGTCAGACCCAGACGTTCGCGAGAGGGTGGCGCAGTGGAAAAAAAACCTTAAGATGTAATTTGTCTTTTCCGGGGATCGAACCTGGGACCTCTCGCACAGTAGTGCAGCACACTGACCAGACCTCCTTAATGTTTTCGAAAAGCTCTTCAGCGCCAAGGCAGTGCGTTTTTGGTGGAGTTTAGGTGCAATAATCTCCCTAATTTTTATGGACATTAAAAATGGATTGGCTCTACTTGTCTGGCAAACCTCTCTTTGGAGTAGTTTTGAGTCCAATCTCCTTTCTTTTGCGGTTCTCAAAACTTCTAGTATTTCCCCGAAAACAAGCTTCGTAGAACAACCAAATCTTTTCGCTATCAACGCCACGGATTCGTTTCCATTTTTATAGCTCTGAAGTTCTGGAGTAGGTACACGATTTATTTTTACGCATTTTTGTACTCTGTAGTTTCAGAAGCCCAAAATTAGCTAGTCTGATGTTATTTTCATATTTTTTCCCATCTTTCCGCGGAGCACTTGGATTTTCATGGCGGAGCACACTTTGGGAAACTCGGCGTTAGATAGTGCGAAAACGTATCTAACCGTACCTACTGAGAAATTGCTGATTTTCGATGAAAACTTTAATTATAAGTAGTATTGTCAAATTATGTGATATTTTCTAGGATGTGAAGTAACTGACGAGATGAAGTAAGAATCCCAGGAGCCAGGAGTTTCAAAATTGGTTAACTTTGTTCGACAGTAGAAATTCAAAAGTTTGCCTACTTGTATTCGAATTGTGCGCCATTTTTTGTAAATTCCATTGAATACCAAATTTAAATAAAAGTGGGGAAAAAAACTGTCTAAAAGCGAGTACACTCGCGCACCGAAGGTTCCGTACTTGGCCAGAGTTGATGTCTTGAAAAGTCAGTTGTTCTTTGATATAAAAGACCTAGTTACAAAATTAAACAGTTTTCTGTATGAAGGAAAATATTTTTTTTTCACCAAATTATTAATTATATACTCCAAAACCAGTCAATTTATCGCTATCATTGGGTTATACCTATACGTATACCTGATTTTGCAATTTCAGCCTTCTACGTCAATTAGTTCTTGAGATTGTCACCAGAAAAAGTCGGGCTGGTAAAAAATGCATTGGAGTAGGTACGGTTCAATTATTGCAAATAAAAAGACGGACGGTGCTATCAATCGATATAAGTAGAAAGCATGGGAGAAGATTACAAACTTTAGTCTCAATGTAATCTGAACTTCAGTTCAATTGAATTCAGATTAACTAAATTTAATCAATAGAATTTGACAGTACTTACTTCTATACGACTTTTCCAAAATCGTTCCTTGTCTTTTCTTGTAAAGAACATGCAAAACAACGTCAAATATGTATGTGTATTTTTGACAATCGGCAGCTTTGAAATTGAAATGCCACTGTGTCAAGTGATATGAGGTTTCAACGGCAGAACACTGTCGTTTAACTTAAACTACAGAATGAACTCTGTTGAAGGTTTAAACGAAACTCTAAAATCGAATTAATTGTTGAACTGAAGTTTAAACTAAAAGTGTAGTTTAAGCTTCCACTGTCAATCTGGGGGATAGAGATTTTAGTTCCACATAATTACTTAAGTAACAGTTTATGCCTTATAGTCATGCCTCATTACTCATGGTGAAATGGCAATGATAAGTCAAAATAAAATGAGCCGAAATGGGTTTAGAAAAACAAAGCCCTAAAAAACACCTTGGTTCTCAGTTGTTTTTAGTCGCTTGTTGCCTATTGATCTGTTAGTACACGCCTTAATATGTCCTTATTAGTAAAGCTTTAATAATGTTTATAGAAACAAAAATAAATAAAATGCAAATTTTAACATAGGTAAAAAATGAATTCAATATAATTTTCTAATTTATTTTTTATTTTATATTTTATTATAATATTCTGTGTAATGATAGCTAATTAATTTTGTTTGCATCACTTTGCTTACATAGTTGTTAATCAAAAAAGAAAAAGTAACATTGCACTAGACCAATATCGAAAACGCCTTTACTGTAATCTGTCTTTCCGTTTCAAATCATTTTTATTGAAGTGATTAATTTTCCGATTTGAGTTTCCATTATTTTAGTTATTTTTTTGTATTTTTTGGTTTTATTAAATATACACCAATGAATTTAAAACAATTTCTAACAAGTGACTAATATAATTGCAGCATCGTCGATTAAGCTACAGCAGGCATGCAGTCGATGACAGAGACTTGTCTACACAGGTAAACTATATCATATTTCTTTTCTACTACCATTTCAATCCGCTCACTTTAATATTTTTACAACTTTAAGGTCAACTACAAACTACAAATGAACTTTAGGCGCATGTTTAAAGATCGCCAACATCACAAACGCAGTAAAAGAGATAAAAATAAGGTAACTTCTTTGTACTTTCTAAACAAAATGATATCTCAAATTAAATTAAGAAAAATAATAAATCATTACAGCAACAGGATGGCGTTAAACAAAATCACGTCTCCTTCCACGATTTCCAACAAAACGGAACAACTAAACAGTTGTCGAATGGTACGAATAAGAATGAACCTCTATTACGAAAAAAACTAATCAGAAAACATTCTCACAAATCACTTAACAAATATCGTAGATTAGAAATAGGTAATTGATTGATTCTCACACTTAACAAAAAAAAAAAAAAAAAAACATGCACTGAAATAAGAAATTAATGCAATGATGATAATAAATATGTAATTAATTTGTGATTTTAATTTTAGACAAAATTAAAATCACAATTTATGTGTAGTTGTACAGCGGACCCTTTGCATGCAACGAAATGTACTTTAATTAATCTTAGTTCTCAACTGTATAGACATGTAATACAACTAATCTTGTAACTTAAATAAGAATAATGACGTAAAGTAAATGGTATGCTAAGAATTTATATTGTAATAATATCTGCAAATATCTATTCATGAATGCGAATATGTACTAAGTATTCGTTTTTTTTATACAGTAGTGTGTGAACATGTAAGATCTAATATTTTAATTGTATTTCCATCGATCTCTTGGGATATACGGTTTGTCTGTTCGCCAATGATGCGAAGTATCTGCGAATAACTCTAAAGTGAAAATTTAAACGAACGTTAAAAATATATCCAGTAGATGAGATACACTTGAATCTG
The DNA here is from genome assembly GCA_955612985.1 of Cheilosia scutellata. Lineage (NCBI taxonomy): Eukaryota > Metazoa > Arthropoda > Insecta > Diptera > Syrphidae > Cheilosia > Cheilosia scutellata. Next base: position 111,470,915 of record OY015311.1, read on the forward strand.
ACCATGATCTTTTTCTATTTTAAAGACTCTAAAGATGTCTATGCGTTATAATGAGACACTACTTCTTCAGAGGTATATTGCATCCTGAATAACTACAAACTATTTCCGCTAGAGAGATCCCAACATTCATAAAGAGCATTTAACATCTTCTAGTCTACTAAACGGACTACATATAAGACACAAAAGAAAGAGAAAAGAAGAAAATTTTCTGAAGTCTGCTGACATGTGCTCAGCTCATGCTTGAGCAGTAGCTCCAATATAGTTCCCTAGTTCGGTCAGTTTTTCCCTTGTTCAGTTTCGGAAACCTCCACTTTTCGTTGCTTAATCGTGTGCACTTTCATTTAGGGGGACTTTGTTCAAAGACAAACCTACATTGATATACTACATATGTATGTTGCAAGTTCAATCCTTGAATGTGCACTGTACAGTACATACCTGCCCCTGATATTCATATGCATATGGGTTTCTTATTATGATATGTTATTCCACGATTCCCTTATTCCCTTGAGCGAAAGACTCTACTGGAGAAATTCAACTCCCTGTGTTGCTTTAACTTGGCAGACTTATCTTACTATTTTACACACTACTTATATAAATACTAAAGACTGAAATAGACCACACTACATTTAACAAAATGTTCGCGCGAATTCGTGTAAAAGAATTGCCAATTCAATCTTCATTGAATATCGTACGATTTTCCAATCCAATTCCAATTCCAAAAGGAACACTAATTTGTTTGTTAACTTTTTTTTACGGTTTGTGGAACTTTTTTTTTTATTATTCGAAATGAAAAAATATGGAATCTCCTGAATCATGAATCGTAATGATCTCATCCCATACCCATCATTGTTATGCTCCCGTGCACTTGCAAGTTTTAAAACGAAAATGCAATCGTTTCTTCTTCGTCTACTAATCTATTTTTCATGTTAATTAGAAATTCTTATGAATGCAAAAACTTGTATTAAACAAATTCGATTCCCTGATATAAAAATATAAGCATGTTTTACGTATGTAGATCAACCTATTTCTGAAAAAGTGTTATTTGTGAGTATAATCTACTAACAAAATCATTGCATATCATCGCTTTTGCTGCGCTAACAACTAAGAAATGTGGTAATGTTTTGTCATAAAGTGAACATAAACAAAATTTCGTTAAAACTTTTATACATATTTCTGTGATGAACGAAAAGGATATTATGTAACCTATAAAAATTTGTTTTAAATTCAAACAATTATTAACTGATGCTTCTGGGGCAATGGCATTAATCACATCTCTCATTTATTAAACCATCATTGTTTTTCGTTAAAACAAAAATTAACTAGATTACATTAATGAAGTCCTAAATGAATCGGCAGAAGAATATCCTCCAAAACAAACTGAAGTCACTATTACTGGACCAGCTGATGATTGGGACGATGGTCTGACTTTCACTGCGAAATCATCACGTAAGTAGGACATTTTTTGATATGTTCACTATCATTATTTATTGATATTATTTTGTTTATTTTATTATTATATATACATATTCTATATATATATATATCGAAATACATCTTTGATATTTTATTTAAATTAGGTTTTTTCGTTTTGTGGAATATTGAACGAATTTTTTGTTTAAACAAAACATATATAATTATTGCTTTCTAGAATAACAATTTAATTAATATATATTATATATATATCTATGTATAACGATTACGTTATTCTATTTAGCAATTTTATTTGGGTTTTCTTCTTGTTTTTTCTTTACTGAATTTACATTCATCTGTGTATACTTCCGATTTCTGTGTTGTCAGGAATTTCCTTCTACACTGATTTTTTTATTTATTTATTATTGGTATAATTTTTGTTACGTTCTTATTTAAAAGAAGAAACATTGTACATAAATACATATTACATACCAAATTTTAATAAGCACTGAATTGTAAGTAATAATTATAACGGCCAATATCTTCACAGAGTATCTACCCGCGCTAGTACCGGTATTAGACCAATAGTTGGTACTTAAATTGGTATCAAGTCATTGCTTTACGAAGTACTAAATAGACTATACTGTAGAGTATTAGTTAGTACTCTGTATTACCTGAACCCTCAAAATCTACAGTTTATCGTCGTTTAAGGCTTATTTCTCCAACTTATAAAATTTATATTTACAAACATTTTTCCACCAAATTTGTAGAAAAATTACAAATTTGGTTTCGCTATAAATTTGGTAAAACCAAATTTTACACTTTTTCTACATAAATTATGGAAAAGTACTTGTGTATACATAAGGTTTTGGTTTGAATTGGGCCAGTGAGACTTTGTTACATCATTGGCAAAGATTTTTATGTCAGAACTAGACATTTTTTATGCCAAAATCGGTATAAGACCAGTTTAGACGTATTAGCCGGTTGATGAATTTAACTCCGGTATTATTTATGTGAAGAAATATAGAAGTACTAACTCTTCGTTCGTAGCGAGTATCGGGGCTAGTGCCTAAGCCTGGTCTAGCTAGCGCAAGTAGCAAATCAGCTTAGTACTCAGATGAAGAAATCGACCGTAAAAAAGTTGTTTTAAGGTCAAAATCAACTTTAAATTGTAGAGTTATGTAACTGAAGTTGTTTACGAGAAACTGGCCGGGACAAACATCAACGGGGGCTGATGATGTGGTGAATGTTAAACATTTAATCTCCTCATCACTAAAGTCAGAAGCAAAGTAGACCGTAATCCCCAACAAACTTAAGGCTCAAATCCTCAATCGTTTCATCGATAAATACATAATGTTAACGTCAATTAATTTAACGAAACGAACAGTCTCATATCAGTTGCATTGCACAGACTATTTTTCGCATCATTTTTTTCGAAACAATTCCACAGACAGAATGTTTGTACATATATGAACTCTGATCAGCATTTCAATGTTTCCACTTATGAATAATGTGCTTTATTTCAATTTGTGAAAACTGTCAACGGCCATATCCAGCAAAAGCATTGCTTATGGGTTACCCTTACCTTCGATAATCTGATGTGTATTTTATCTATCTGTCAGTTGAAAGTGACAACGAAACGGATGCGTCAGATTCTGTTGTTTTGAGCCTTCAGCAAAAGTGCTTTATCGGCTTTCTTAAAAATATTGGAAAATGAATATCATCAATTTGCTTATACATATCGGGTTCTTTTAAGCTGAGATCTGAGCTTTCATATCGTAATTTGTATACCCTTCATAGGAAGGTATATTCACGTTGTCAAAACTACATTTGTACCGCCACCGGATACCCCAAAAAGTATACATATTCAGAATCAGGATAAAATTCTGAATTGATTTGGCCATGTTCTTGGTCTGGTCCGTTTGCCTGTTGAAAACACGATAGCGTCCAAACGAAGTGAGAATCACCTTTTCCACCTAGGCGAATTAAATTTTGAGAGAAGTCTTCTTTTTACTGACGTTAGGTTTGTATTGAAAACTTTTACTTGTTAAAACTATTATCGTCTAAGGATTGTGTCAAAAGTTTACTTGGTGTAACTTTACAAACGTATCGTTCCTCTGACACTTTGAAAGCCGCTGAAAACAATTAATGCCACATCACACACATAACCTTTGAGTGCGCCTTGCAAGGACTTGGCCACAAATGAAACGTCTTGGACTTATGCAGTTATGTTTCTAGTGTTTCAGTCTATGCTTAAAAGAAATTTTGTGTGGTTGCGTCAATTATTTAATGTTCAGTTGCGATTTTTTGTGTAGATATAAATAGGGCATTTTTAGCGGATCTCTAACCTTTGGATGCGTCTGGCAAGGACAAGGCGACAAGTGAAACATCTTGGATACATGTATTTGTACTGAGGGGACCATTCTCTATTATAGAGGTAGTAGATTCAAGCGGTTGCACCAGTTTATTCCTTTTTTAAATCATAACGCATTTTTAATATGCAGTTGCACGCTTTATCTGTCATTAAGCGCTGCATATTTGAAATCTTGGGCATCAGAGCAACGTATTTATGTAAAATTCATCCGGTTGCCTTTCACGTCCAGAATTTACTGCGGGCTCTTAGACTATCACATTTGACGCTCACTGTATACTCTCGGATATTTGTAAGACAATGAGAAAAGAAACGTTTAGTTTATTGAAATTATAGTTCCTTGCTGAGTAGTCACGGGCCTCAGCGCCCTCCTCAGAGCTTCCTACGGATTTCGACATTAACATTTAAGGTTTTTCGGCTAAAACATAATACCAAGTAATCTACTTTTCCGGTACAACTTTCATCGAAAACTCAGCCATTTTATTTCTTCAGCCATTGACGTATAACGCCATTATGCATTTTATGGCAACGCATCAGGTGACTTCCGTTACGTACGTCTTGTGCAAAATTCATTACCAAACACAATGCTAGAGTAGAATGTTTGTCAAACCAAATTACTTTTGCAGTACCAGGTTTTACTAGCTCAACGCCCTATTGTTGATCTCTCACTTTCAATAGACATCCTCTGAGTTGATGTTTGTCACATCTCACAACAGTTACATATAGATATTGATAATACTAATACATATTGTCAACCAAATTTTTGCCCCCAATACTTAAAATACAAATTTCTACCAAAATTAAAAAAAAAAAAAACACCACGTATTTCCTTTAGCAGTTATTTTGTACGCGCCATATCATTTTCTTCACTTCACTAAACTCACGCGCCTTTACCTTAACACTAAATTTATATTAAATAATATCGCAAAACTTTCTTAAAACAATTTTTTTCTATTAGAAGGTAGGTAGGTTATAAAACATATTTTTATTAATATGACCCATGCTTTTTCATAATAAGTAAATATAATTAGCATACCTTGCAGGCATACGCATTTATATAATTTCTGTCAATATAATAAAATCGAATTTATATTTTTTTAGCGTAACGCTTGATCACAATGTTACTATGTTACATTGCTTTCATATCCAAATAAATTTTGTATAATCTATTACAATAACTAACGCCTAGTAAATTTATTTATTTTTGTTCTGTTATTTATTATCTTAATATAATTTTCAATCGAGAAAGTTCCTACTATATGCGTAAAAACGATTTTCTTCAATACACTTTGAGAAAATGTAACCGAATTTTTTTTTTGCGTACGTTTGTTACTCTTTCTTTTTCAACAAATCTTAATTCCTCTTCGACTTCAATCACACACTCACATTAAACAACAAAATTAAATAAATCATCGTCATAAAATATTGAACAAAATGAAAAGAAAAATCAATATACCTACTATAAAATATTTATATAACAATCAACAGCGGACTCGGATCTTGCGAATAACAATTCTCTAATAGCGCATATCACAAGCCTACCAGGCTTTGATTCATCTAAAGCAAGAATTGTTAAGCATTATGCATCCAAAAGTGAAAGTCCCGAGAAAGTCCTTACACCTGATATTGGGCCAACTGCGGCCGAATTAATACTACCATGGCGTAGAGACCGATCCTATCACAGTTTTGGTAAACAAACCTGTAAAAAAAATTATTTTCTTTCGTTATTAGAAATTATTTATTTATTTTTAATACTATTGTTTTCTTTACCATATTATGTGCTAATAGTTAGATTTATATTTTATTTCAATAATTCTTAGTTCGCTGATATAAGCAAGAATATAGAGATTTCGTTTTAATAGTTGTCTTTAGTTAAACGAATTTAGATATTTTTTTTTTTTAACATTGGCTGACCTGTTAAGTTAATTTCTTTAAATAACTACGTATAAAAAAAACACAAACACATTAATACATAGGCAAACACATTATATACACGAAATAATTATGTTTTTCTTTTCTGCCTTAACTTTTAGATGTGGCACCAACTGTTAATCAATTTAATATAAAAATCAATTTAATATAAAAATCAATTTAATAAAATGACAGTACACTTTCTCAATTCTTTTCTGGACTGTTTCAGTTCTTCTGTTCCTATTCACCGTTTTAGTTTTTATTTTTTTTTTTTTTAATTTCAATTTAAGTTTTATCCCAATTTATTGGTTATATGTTTGCTTAGTGCCTGTGCATTGTTTAAACAAAAAAAAAAAACCTGTATGGCGTATATTCAAAATTGCACAAAAGGAAGAATAATTACTTAATAAAATATCCCAGATGGACATTGTCTTAAAGTTCAAAATTCAGACAATATTAAAATGTTATAAACAATTTTTTATTATTCGCTTCTCTTAAATACTATTTATGTGTTGCCATTTTGTTTGTGTAGCATGATGCATGACTATTTTATTTCAAAGATATTGTCAATTGCTGAATAGGTACCTACATCATATGAGAAATTAACTTATAGAGAGATATACATTTCTTAACTCGAGTCTAATTAGTATAGCTAAATTTAAGCAAGTGGATTATGCCCTCCCGAAGAATTGCTTCAATCGCAAGTTGATTTCTGTCATTTTGTTAAATATCTCTAACAGCAATTCGTTAACCCCCAGTTTCATAGTGGAAGTTTAAATTCAACTGAACCTGAACTTAGTTTAAATTTTAAGTTCAACTCGTCCGGTTTCACAATGTAATCTGAACTTCAGTTCAATTGAACGCAGTTTAATTGAAGTTAATGAATAGAATTTAGCAGCTAAGCAGTTTTTCAAAATCGTTCCTTGTCTTTTCTTTCAAAGAGCACGCACAACAACGTCAAATATTTGTGTTTCTGACAATCGGCAGCTTTGAAATTGAAATGTCACTATGTCAAGTGATCTGTGGTTTGAACGGCAGAATACTGTCGTTTAACTTAAACTACAGAATGAACTCTGTTGAAGGTTTAAACGAAACTATAAAATCGAATTAATTGTTGAACTGAAGTTTTAACTAAAAGTGTAAAAGTGTAGTTTAAACTTCCACTGTAAAACTGAAGGTAAGTCGTTTAAAAAAACTGCTCCACAAGTTTCTAGTATCTTGGTTAAAAAAAAAACCATTATGCACCTTTGGTTAAAATTCTAACCTCCAGTTTCACAGTTTAAGCTGAACCTGAACTTGAGTTTAAATTTGAAGTTCATCTCGTCCGGTCTCACAATGTAAACTTCAGTTCAATTGAACGTAACGCAATTTAATGAGTATAATTTGTACCAAGCGCAAGGCATCCGCTTGGCTTTTTGGACTATGTCCACATCTTGGTACAGCTCATAGTGTTCGCGTTTGTATCTTGTCCTCCATTCGCCCTCCTCGCACACAGGACCAAAAATCCGCCGAAGTATTTTTCTTTCGAAGACCGCCCATCAGTATCAGCTCTCCATTCTTGCTTACCGCCCAGCACTTGGCGCCATTATAAGCAGAACTGGCAGGATAATGGTTTTGTAGAGCACACATTTCGTTCTACGAGTTAGGAGTTTTGAACCCAATTGTTTTACCAATCCGGAGCTACTTCGGGTAATTCTTCGCCGGATCTCCAATAAGCTTTCATTCGTGGAGTTCATGTTTACTCCTAGATTGTGAACTCCTTAACTGTCTCGAAATTTTTGCTATCAATAGTAACGTTTTGTTCTATGTGGTGGACAGATGCTTGTTTGTTTGTTGATAGCATGTACTTAGTTTTGTCCTCGTTTACCTCAAGACCAACGGATTTCGTCTGTGCTTTAATCGCCGTGAACGCTTCTATCACGGCATGCTAGAAACGGCCGATTATATCAATATCGTCCGCATACCCCAGCTGCTGAACGGACCTGTTGAAGATAATGCCTTCCGTGTCCTGCCTGCTCCAGTACGAGATTGAAGAAGTCTCATGATAGCGCTTCTCCTTGCTGTAATCCGGTGCATGTTGGAAATAGTTCGGAGTAGCTACTTCCAAACTGCACGTTTCAGCGCCTGTAGCTTAATCAAGGACAAAGGAGTACTCATTCACCAACAGCGCCTTACGGAATCGCGTACCAATGAATTTTGAGACAATCAAAAAAACGGATACAGTTGCGAATTTTTAAATGAAAATGACTAAAGCAGATGATAAGATATTGGCCTGCGACAGTTTTTGTAAGTGGGTAAATAATGATCTAAGTATTATATTAACTCAATGTTACTACTACCTTGTATGAGAATATATTTAAATAATAAAAATGTACCCCGCTTTAAGTAGGTTTACTGTTCAGCAATGGAATGCCTCTTTGTGTTGCATGCCTAAGAATTTTTTACTTTAAAATACATTTTTATATTATTTAAAAAGAATTTATTTCATAAGTTTAGTAGGAGTTTTTTTTTAAACGTTAACCATTATAATCGATTTCTACATCAGTTGCAGAGAATGTAATACTCGAAGAGGAAAAATTCACAATTCGAGATCCAGATTGTGAACGACGTGTAGCAACACCAACGGCCACCGAATCCCAACTACCATGGAAACGAGAAGAGGATGAAATTTCAGATGCAATCCAACAGAACGAATTCCCAGCATGGGCTTCAAACAAGGAGTACCTAGCGTATAATTCACCCAGTGCAACATTCCTAGGTAATTGATTGAAACATTAAATTTTACAAAATCCGTATATAGAATTCGGAATGAATTTATCAAGAAAGAAAAGCACATTATTTATACAATAGTATATCTTTTTATTTAATATTATAGCAAAGTTGCATCTACATATATAAATTTACATACAAGATTGTATATACATTTTTATTTGGATTTATTTCTAAATTGAGTTGTTACTAATTTTTATTTGTTTATTTCGAAATTTATAATTGTATTCGCATTTTAATATAGTCGTGAGTTGGAAGCAATTATTTATATAATCACATGTTGTAAGCATGTTTTTTTAAAAAACAATTACCATAGTTTCTTGATCGGATGTAGATTATACACAATTGGAATTTGACCATATTTAATCGGTTATTTTTTTTATAAATGCAACTTTCAGTTTAATATGATTTCTGCACCGTAATCACTCATACAATTTTAACTGAAACTATTTGATTATTTGATTATAAAAAAATAAAAAGTGCACCCAAGTGGGCCTAGCTTTTCACACATTTATTAGGGATTTTAACTAAGAAGATCGCAGAGTATGTCGTATCATTGTTAAAGAATCGATATAGAGTGATTTGTAGTTAGAAACGTCCATTTAATAGTTGATCAATTTTTCGAAAAACTATTACGTACATTAAAAAATGTATATAGTAGAAAAGCAATATCAAAATTATTATTAGAAGCAAAATAAGAACTCTTCTTAACTACCTCGAAATTTCTGCAACAGTGACGTTCACAGTAGGCAGAGGTTTTTTTTTTTTGTTTGATAAAATATGATTAGTCCTTCGAAAATCTCTTTGGTTTTCTTTAGAGTTTTCCTTAATTTTAAAATGTGGACTATGTTAAATCTGCCTGTTTGGAAGTCGTTCAGATATTTACTGATTAATGCATTGCAGAAAAGAGAGACGTTTACACACATCACAGAGATGTTTCCTGTAAGTTCTTATAAGACATCAAATTGTTTCTTGTGCTGATACGTCGTATCTTATAGATCCCCTAGTAAGCCATTACCAATTTGTTGTGATTGTCGATCAGCGATCGTCACGACAATTGTCGATTGCGTCGATTGATTTTAGCTATTCGTACACACAAAATTTGTTCACTTCCAAGAGAAAGCATCGACCAGACATTTGTAATAGACTACAAGCGAATGTCAAATCGACAAATATCAATCGCAATCGACAATCACTGTTGTCGATCAACGATCAACTATCGATACTCACAGTCACAATAGGGGCCATAGTCTCGGATAATTGACAGATGTCCTCCGAGTATCTGTGCATCTACCTTTACGTTTTTTCGGTGTTCAAGTACATCATCATATCATGGGATCTTTTTCGTCGGATGCTAGCCAGATGTCGCAGATGTTACTTGTAGACTCTGGCTACTTTGGGCGTATTAAAGGTCTCACCTAAAAGAATTCGTCACATCCATTTTATCGACATTTTTAATTAACAGATGGATAGCATACACGCCAGCTCTGGAATGTAACCCATAGGTAACATACACATTAGGGTGTGTCACTTTAGTATGGCGAAAAAAAAAGTTGTTATTTGTTTAATCTAATACCTGCCAAAAGTTGAATTGGGATCTTAGGCTTCAGAATATATAAAAAAAGTTGCGATTTTTATGAACTTTTGGCTCCCTCAAACCACCTGAAGTTTCGGAAAAAATGTTTTTAGTACTTTGTTGGTTTATTGTTCAGATAATGTTTAATGTCAATTTTTGTAAAAAAAAGTAATTGACAACATTAAACATAAATTGCTTTTAGGAAAAAAAATGAAAAACATAGATATAGCTTAATGCATTTATTATTTATTATTACTAGCTATAGCTACCCGGTTTTGCCCGTACTCAGGAATTGCCTATGACGACAATCTACATCAATATTTTAAATTTAAAACTTTAGCTCCCACGAGTGTCGAGCAATAACGTTTACAGTTTATTATTGGAAGTGCCACGCCCCTTTTCTCGATCCCGCCCATAGTATTTTTCAATACTTTCTAAAGGCAATAAACCTCTATTTACCAAATTTCAAAGCTAAAGCTGCCGCAAATGTCAAGATATAGTGTAATTTTAAGATTTGGGTGTTCAGCGCCATCTATCGGAAAACTCGAAAACGTTTGATCCACGTGTACTTTTCTTTTCCTAACCGATTATAGGTCTGTTTTATTGACAATCAATCTCAGTGAAGTAAAGTAAAGTAGAATATTCAGCACGCCATTACAACAACTATATAGAGTCTCGAAAGTGTCAAACAGCGTGTAGTTGTTGTAATTGCGTGTTAAAGATTCTACTTTACTTTACTTCACTGAGATAGATTGCCAATAAAACAGTCCTATTGTGTAAGTTTCAGCTTAATCGACCGATTACTTTTCAAAATATCGGTAAAAAGCGTTTGCAATATTTTTTTTGTATGGGAGGTGCCACGCCCCTTTGTCCAATTTTGACCAAACTTCACAGACAAAAAACTCCCGGATGAATACTTCAGATGGTCTGCAAATTTGAGCTAAATTGGTTCAGTTGTTTTTGAGATATAAGATTTTGTATGTTTTTGTTATGGGAGGTGCCACGCCTCTTTGCCCAATTTGTTTCCCTATCTACCAGTACTTTCAAGTACTTTCAAGTACTGGTACTGGTACTTGAAAGTACTGCTCAAGTAATTTGGTACTTAAGTACGCGATACTTCGTACTTGCGACGAGGTACTTGAAAACGAGACGAGGTACTTGAAAAATACTTTAAAGTACTTTCAAGTACTGGTACTGGTACTGGTACTTGAAAGTACTTGAAAGTATTTTTCAGTACTGCTCAAGTACTTTGGTACTTAAGTACGCGATACTTGGTACTTGCGACGAGGTACTTGAAAAATACTGGTACTTGCCTTTTTTAAGTACCAGTACCAGAGTACTGAAGTACAAATACCAGTACCTAGTACTTTTACTTGAGAGGACTGAAGTACTGGAATACTTAAGTATTTTACAACTCTAGTAGAGACATATAAAATGATGTTTTGGAAATATGCTCTAATTTGGATCACAGCAATGCGATCACTTATCCGCTGAAGTGACTAATTTTTAACTCTAGCCGAGCTGATTGTCCACGACGAATTCGCACCGTAGAGCCTTTGCTTGCTTTTGAATGGATCCCTATTTCGACGCTTTTTACGTCTCTCTAATAACTATACGATTTTTGGCATTGCATGGAAGTTACCACGACAGCACAGCCCCAACCTGGAGGACAAGTTGCATTGTATGCCCTACGCGGATATTTGCGACTTTTTGAGGGCTCACCCGCCATAATCTCTTTTCTAAAATGATGTCTAGTATTGAAAATCTCTTATGACTTTAGATATCTATCGTATATAGGGTTAAAAAAAATCATCAACGGCTAAAATACAAAAAATGTAGGTAGTATAATATCAATAATTGAAATTTGCAAATTAGCCATCAGTTTAAATTTTTGAATCTACATATTGATTAAACGTTTTGTATATACATACTTCAAACCTTAATTTACTGTAATCGATGTTCTTGTATGTTATGTTTGAATGCAGGATATTTTACTTATCAAACTATTTGTTGGATATATTTAAATTATTTCAATGTCATCCTTCCGTGAAAATAAAATAAATGAATAAAAAGAAAATAGATTTCGTTAAACGATAGATATTCCGAAATCTATTTTCCCAACCAACAATCCAAATGAATATAATAAATATTGTTTTACTATAAAGATAATATGCTTGCACTATATATATTTGTATTGCTCAAGTTTTATTTTATTTTGATTTTCATTTTGATTTTTCTCTTTTTTCTTCTCTCTATGTATGTAAAATGCAATGTTTGGTACCACTTCCTTCAAATAAATATAAACAAAAACAAAATAAAAATTAAACAATATGACCAAAAATCAACAACAACACTCTCTGTCACCCGATCAATTAAATCAATTGAAAAATTGGACATTAAATCAAAATAAAAACACACATACAAATCAAAACAATGCAATACTTACAATTAAAAAAAATGAAAACCAGGTGGTCTATCGAAACCTAAACAGGCCAAGTCCGTGATAGGTTTGTTCCGGCGTGAAAGTTCTAGTTCTGGATCTGGAATCATGTCGAAACCGGGCACCCTTGTTGTCGATCTGAGTGATGTTGCAGTCGGATCGGATCCATCATTAGCGGCTGCCTTAACGAGTGGTTTGGTGCCTTTAAATAATTCACAACAACAACACAATATTGCGCTTATTGGTGGACCTGCAAGAACGGACAAACGATCGGCATCAATATCGGGTGCTAGTTTGGCCGAAGGTGGTCATTCTGGGCCATTTGCGGTTACAGCTAGCCATCGACGAAATGTTAGACGAGGGTCAATGCTTGAGTTGAGCGGGTAAGTTTTGTTTATTTTCTTTTAAACCTTATCCCCTATCTATTTTGTTTTGTTTATTTATTTATTTGTTGACTTTTAATTAATTTTAAATTTATATTTTGTATTTATTTAGACAGAGTTTGTTATAAAATATTTATTTATTTAGAAATAATTAATGCATGTAATTCCTATCGCTTTTTTGTGCATAATTTTGCTAAATTATTGAATCTATACGAATGCTTTTTATCGAATAATTCTAAGTTTGCTAACCTAAAAAAAACTCTATAAAATTTGAACAGTTTTTTTTTTCCTATAACTTGAATCTTTTTATAGTACTTCTCTGTCTGTTATGTGTTTTTTGACTTGGGTGGGGTGTTGTTTATAAGAATGCATAAATGCTGACAGAACCTGACCAATAGGGCTACACAAGTTCTGAATAGACTCCAATGACTGATTTATAGAGTTTTGTTGCGTTTATGAAGAAAATAGATTAACCGCATTTTGTACAGTAAAGACTGCAAAATAGAACCATCATTGTTTTTAGTTCCTTTTTAACATTAGAACTGCACATATTCGATTTGGGATGCGGAGAATTTATTTCTCTTTCAAACGTTCTCAAACAAAAGCTCATACTCATAGGTATGTGAACCATGGAAGCAAAAAACGCTATGATCCTTCAAATTATTTGATAAGCAAATATGGCTTCTAGTAAAATGGCCTTAAACGAACTTCAACATCTTGTAGAAATTAGCTTTTTAGACTTTTCTGTGCAATAAGAAAAACTAGCAATTGATGCTACAAGTATGACGAATGATTTGGCGTCTGAAACTCATGATTACAACAATTGGGTATTGGTTCGGGAATTGAACCTAAAACGCAAAGACACTATGCATCTTTACATTCCCGGAAACATTTCATTTCCCTAAAGAATATTAAGAACCTAATTTGATCTCTACTAAACAGAATGTATAGGAGGGTTTATTCCCCATAAGCAATTTTCACTAGAAAGTCGAACGTGAGCATGGGCACCTCGCCTTTTACTGTCAATACCCTATTTGCAGTTGTGAGTCCCAATTGTTTCCGAAAGCCTTTCTTCAAGCGATTAAATTGTCGTTATCGGTTTCAATGAAAAGTTTTGTCAATTATATTGCTACTGTTCCCTAATCAGGCTGTCAAAGTTTGCATAGTACAACATGACTTAGAATCATTCGATAAATGACTCTTTAATAATATTAACAAGCACCATTTTGTGTCCGATATTTGAAAGAAAACAAAATAAACACAATTCGTTTAATTATAACTAAATCTCTGAAATTGAAAACATATTATTGATCCTTTTACGTAAACACATACACAAAACAGAACTCAAGACACAATAAATTTATTTGTAACTAAAATAACTATCGCAGTTAAATCATATCCCTCTTGGCTGTCTAAAGTGTACATACATAATAAGGCAATGCTATTAATTATGTTTAGCAAAATAAAAAACATGCTTTATTTTTCAAGCTTTACTGTAATTTTATGGCTTTCCATTTAATGTAAATATTATGTGTCGCATAAAAACTGCTTAACAATGGGTTTGTTGTTTTTGCATTGCATTGTATGTTCTTATTGTATTTAGTAAAATATATATAAATAAAAAGTGGAATTATTTATTTAACAGTGTTTTTTGTAAATACATTACATAATAAATAATATGTGTCGCTCTTCTTTTACACAGGAGAAAGTATTTATAAAAAATGTTGCTGCAGTTTTATTATATAGAGCTTAGAGTACTTGCCATTATTGTTGATTGGAGAATTCTCCTAACACAACCCTTAATTAATGTGGTTTCTGGTTTTCTTCCTTTTCGGTATTCGCGCTCCTCACCCAGGACCAAGTAGTCGATATATGTAGTTAGTAAAAAATATATTAACGGAAAAAATAAAATAAACTTTTACCCTCAGTTTCACAGTTTAAACTACACTTTTAGTTTAAACTTCAGTTCAACATTTAATTCGGTTTTGTAGTTTTGTTTAAACCTTGAACAGAGTTCATTCTGTAGTTTAAGTTAAACGACAGTATTCTGCGTTCGGCCGTTTAAAGTTGCCGATTGTCAAAAACACAAATATTATACAAAGAAAAGACAAGGAACGATTTTGAAAAGTCATAAAAAAGTTAAGCTTGTACAGTGCTTAGCTGCTAAGTTGCGTCTCGTCACTACAAAATTGGAAAAAAAAACCAAACTTGCTTATTTTGCTTAAATATCATATAGAATTAGCTTTGTTTCCCGTGTTCGACAATAACCTAGCCATCTGGCGGCAATCTGTGACTTCTTGATGAATTTATTGTTACTGTCCTACCCCCACAGTGAGGCATGTATTGAATCATATCGTGAGGAGTTTTTCAGTGGCTACTTATGCTTCAATCTTCAAGATCTCGCGTCTGTAGTTGGTTGGTTGTATTTTGTATAGCACTGCTGCCAACAGGACGTCAATGATATCTTTATATTTGGCAGCAATTTTTGGATTTCGTCGTTTGTATTTTCGGCTGTTTTTACATCGAACATCCTGAATTTAGCGGTGGTTTCGGCGTCTCGGATGGAAGCTAGCGTGGGATACTTTATATTTCAGTTGTATAGAATACAAATTTAAGTACATATACAGTGATCCCCGGATAAGTGACCCTTGCTTAATTGCGTTCCTCGTTTAATTCAGACGAAAACTTAGCAAATAAAGCATTCCATAACAAATGTTCCTAACTTTTCCCGTTTAAATGCGTACCGCTTAAATGCGTTACACGGCTAATTGCGAAACTAAAAGTAAAGCTTCTCGTAAAACTTTATACAAAATCTCCCGGTTAAATGAACACACAAAAAAAGCATTTTTATACTTAAGCTACTATTATACCATGTCAAAAATCGAGTCAATTTTTGACTTGCTTACGTCACAAATTTTGGCTTATTAGATCGTCATGGAAATGTGCGCGAAATATGCATTCGCTGCGTTAAAAAATAAATTTGAATAAAATTCTGAGTATTTGTGGTGCAGTTTTTAACCGTAATTTTTCGTGCAATAATATTCTTTTGTTAGTTTTTCGTTTTGTTATTAAGTATAAAATGTCGAATAGAGATTCAGAATCGGCATTATTCACCCCTATCGTGGAATCCGCCGGGGGGAATTATTCACGCAAAAGTATATTTTGGTATCGTCAAAATCGCAAAGTGAACAGTTCCCCGTTCGGGAAAAATTCGATTTGAACGTTTTTAACGATACGATTTTGACGATACCAAAATATTATTTTCCGTGAATAATTCCCCCCGGCGGATTCCACGATAGGGGTGATTATCGTTGTATTTATGGGCTGCTATCCCAAATCCGGGATTCTTTTTGAGCAGCCGGAATCAAAGCAGACGGTCCCACGGGAAAATTGTTTTTCTGCTCCGTTTTTTGGCGGAAGTCATGAGTGCATTGTTTTTGACATTCACCAGCGGCGATTCCAAGCCATCATCATTATAATCGCCTAAACCGTCGTTCTCTCTCAGGAAAAAATGATAAAACGAAAAACACAAAACAATATTATTGTACGACCGAACAATAACCTTTAAAAAATGCACTAATAGGTACTCACAATTTGTTTATTTTACGCACTGGACTAAGCCCTTGAACAGAATGAAGAATTTATTATCATGTAATCCTATTTCAACTGCACTTTATAGCCACGTCGCGACGCGTCGTTCAGTAGGACGCGCAGCACAATGGCACGGAATTTGGTTGCAGGTACTTTTAACCCTATCGCTCGCAGGGTTCAATTTCAAATTCTTTCTTCATGTTCTGTTTCCTGTTCTGTGGTACACAATATTTTTGGTTTTTCCAGGAATCGTATTGCTTAGATAATATGTAATACTAGAAAATGAATATCAATGTTAAAAATTTTTAAAACTTTGGCTTCCATGACTGTCGAAGGATAGAGTTTGCAATAATTTTTTTTATAGACGGTCCCACTCACAATTTTGACCAAACTAAACAATAACCACGTCGCGTCGGTCCAATATCAAAGATTTGTGCTCAAATGGAGCAAAACTTTTCGAGTTTTTGAAGCGTAAATGCACAAACCAACATTGTTTGTATTCTTCAGTTTTTAGTGCGTATATGAACAGAACATGCTAATAAAAATGCTTTATTGCGTTTTCAAGGCAATTTCATTCATAATTTCATTCATAATATAATGCAATACAGAAAAAAAATATTCGCTTTAAAATACATCATCGTTTTAACTGCTTTTAAAAATTTGGTTGGAATATGAAACGAAATGTACAATATGTATGTCAAAAAAATGTTCTTTTTCCAAATCAAACTGAACACAAAAACACTACATTAAAATTTACTAATCAGAAGAACAAAAAAATGAATTGAATTCAGAGTAATATCCAACACAAATTGCATTTAAAAATGCCTACTGCTGTGGTACCTGATTACAATTTTATTTATGTGTATATATTTTACAGACTAATTCTTGCAGGACGGCCGAGTCAAGTTTTACCCTCAAATACAAGGTTAAATCATAACGATAACATTGATAATAAATATATGAAATTGTCATCGTAATAACTCATAACATACCCTTTTCATATCATATTAGATTTGTGAATGAAATAATTCAATTGCTGCCAGTCTTTTATGTTGGCTTGAAATGCATGTTCCTCGTAACTGTAGTTTAAGTCTATCGTTAAATTTAAAAGCTACAAAATAAAACTCCTATGTTATAAAAAGGTTCACAATTTTCAACCACAAGTACATGCATTTTCACCCAACTCATTTATACAGTAGAAAAACAGATACATATACCCAAAAAGCAAATTGAAATTTAAAAATATTTTGTTTCTGTGCGAAATTGAATCAAATTTTTATGTTTTTTGTTCGCAGCTAGAATTATACAAACAAACAAATTCAATTCACATAAAAAGCTATACCTAAATAAATTGATTTATTTTGTGTTGTATCTGAATTAGGTGTGTTTGTAAATGTTCAGCTGTCGATCCAATGATTGGTGTTAAAAACAATTACTACGAATTTATTTGAATCCTTTTTTTGAATACATATCGATCTTTGTTGTATCGATTCGATAAAGGCCTTCCTTCACGTTTTTTATTGAGCTCAATTATCGTTTATTTTACACATTCATCTTTTTTTTTACTAGACGCCTTGAATGGACGGCATATGGATGATATCATTTTCAAAAAATAAAGTCCACATTCTATCGCTTTATCTATGAGCTATGACTCAATGCCACTTATCGGACCTAAACCCTGCTGTGGTGTCAGTAAAAATATTTCAGGAACCACATCAAGAGCTTGGTTCAAATTGAATCCAAAGAAATCTGGCTTAAAACACCTGGGCAAAATTGCACCAAACAATTCTTTCCAAAAGTGTCCTCCTGAATATCATATTTTCTTATTAATCTAGACAAAAATAACCTGAGAAGCCTGACAGCTATACTATATAGTGGCCATGGCCTTATGAAAAAACATCTTCACCGAATTAGCGTCTAACCGGACCCTATACATGTAGACTATGTCTGGAGAGGGACGAATCCTCTCTTCACATACTCATGGAATGTCCGGTTCTCTTTCGTACTAGAAAGAATATCCTTGGTGAAGAAGTCGTTATTTCAGCAAATCTTGCTGATATACCCCCAGAGAAGATCCTTGTCCTGCTGACTGTCTCCGGAGTAAACAGATGGCTCTAGGACCTCACCCGGGAAGGCTCCTTTAAAGAGGGCGCAGTGCCAAAGCCCCATGAAGGCTCTCCCGATCTATAATCTAATCGCTTTATATAAAACTACCACGACCAGCCTGTGTTGTGTACACTACATACAACATACCCAATTAGGAAAATATAATATCGTGGCGGGGCATTTTCAAGTTTTAATACCATTTTGTTACCAACCTCAGTTGGCCAATATTTCTAGAGTACTGACATATTGGAAATAATGTTTCCTCATAATAAATCCGCTAATGAGGATACTACCGGGTGGGGCAGACTAACGAGCGATTTTAAAAAGTCAGTAAAAAAGAAGAAAGTATTTTTTATTTTTTTTTTTTTTTCAAATAAATTTATTATTTAGTTAAAGAACATTATTATAAAGCATTATTGATTTAGCTCTATGTGCGAAATTCTTCTGATAATTCTCTTTGAAATCATAAGTGCAGTGCCACGGGCTTCGTTCGATAGCAATTCTTACACGCTCGGTATTCTCGGGACTGCGGTCGTCTAGGTTTCTTCTTCTTTGTTGTTGACGAAGTCTCCTCAAAGTTCCTAACCCACCTTTTAATGGCAGAGGCACACGACACCGGTCGATCGCGATTGATGTTGAAATGGCTGCGAAAAGAACGACGCCCTCGTATGTTCATAAAACGGCTTCACAGCGTACGCATGCTACTTAGGGGCCCACCGCTCCATTATTACTAAATGCTAATAAATATGCAGGAAACATGGCCGATGGCTTCCCTACTATCTCCCAACGATACATCGCGGTTGGCGGTATATTAAAATCGTTCGTTATTCTACCCCACCCTGTATTTGAACTATATGCCACATGAACTAGACCTCGGTATCTATTAATCCTTTAGACACCTTGCCTAACCCTACTAAAAATTGCTATATTAACATGAAGAACACAGTAAACACGTTCACCCTTTTAAGTTAATAAATACCACACATACACTACTCATTCCACATCGTCCTTTGAAATGAACAACATTTAACAACTGTACGTGCGCTTAATCGTCACGATTGTTTAATTTGCTCTGGTTGATAATATAATTGCAACACAATGTAAGTACATGTATGTCAATGCTTAAAAACACAGCATTCTTTAAACGTAGTCTCTAAATTAATGAATGTGAAATGTCTTCATAGATGCTACTTTTCGTTTGTATTGCTAATATGTGTTATGTATAATGGATCTCAAGACATCCTCTCTTTTGTTTGTTATTTAAATTTAAGTACAAAAATGGTTATATATAGTGCATTTGGATGCTTCTTGTTTTGGGCTGTTTTTTTGCCAGTTTGTATTGTTGTTATTGGTAGTTGCTACTGCATGGTTATTTTTACGCTAATGCATTTGTCCTTTAATACATGTATCAATAAAAATAAAAATTGTACATTATTTTATTTTATTTATAAATTTGTTGGTTTCTATATATTTTTATTGAAGTATATTTATTTTTATAACAATTGGTTTATTTGCAAATAAAAAAATGCAATTGTGTGATGTATTATTTATTTTTTGTTCTCAAAGACTTATTCAATTCGATAAACCTACATAACCCTTACCCACGTATTTCGTCATCTCACGGCCAGGCAGGACGAATCGTAGGCATCCGTGAACAATAAATACGTTCCTAATTTTGTTAAAAAAGTGACATGATTCAGTGACGTATTGCTCGTTTACGGACGCTGCAATTCGTCCTTCATTTTTTTTAATTGAAATGTATTTTTATCCCAATCGAAATGAAGACATGTCGATGACAAGACACAGAAACGGAGAAAAACCATAGTTGACTTGCGATAGCGTTTACATTTAACATTCGTATGCCTTATCCTCCAGCATAGTAAAGTATGTCACCACTATATATATTTTGAACCTGTTTATCTTTGTACTATACTTTGGGCTATCCCATCCCAACTAAGACACGGTAGTTTATAGGGTAAATAATATAAAATTAGCCATTTGTAAAATGTGTGTCTGCCTGTTTTTTTTTATTTGTTTGTTTCAGGTTAACTCAGAGAGTACTGAACCGATTTTGATTGTACACATAAACTATTCTTGTTTGAGAGGGATATCATTTTAAAAAGGCTTAATTGATCGCAAATATACATTTGTATATATATAGTTTTATAGACACACTAATAACCATATCGAAACGGGTAAACTTCTTTGATAAATCTATAATGTCAGTCTGTACTTATTTAATAAACATAAAAACAGTTTCTTATTAAGTATGTTATTAGCTGAGCTATAAACCGCGCACACTTGAATATCGCTTGCTATAAAACTGTTTAACTTTATTTTCTTACAAACGTATTTCTATCATCACTACATCAATTTTGTAATAATGATAATTCATTTTGCAGATGTAAGGTAAGGACCACATACAAGCATGTAAATTGAGTGTTAAGAATTTAATTTTTATATATTGCTCTTAAACATATCATTCATAACTGTCGAAAGACTGCAATTTGTATTTCTTTAAAACATGCTACCGGTAGAGGCGAGACAAAATTATCAGCATTTTTTTTTTAATTTGTTCGAAAGGACTATTAATGACAATCACCCTTATTCCGAGTGGCGTTTTACTTTCACGACGTTTGTCGTTATTTAAGGCTGTTCATTTACAAAACTTATTCCATAACTTCGACGACAGGGTACGACGTCGTCGGTAAGTAGTTCACATTCCACATACGATCCAAACGCGCTTATCTACAGCGCTGACATATAAATGGTTGTATCAGTTTCTTGTTGTTTATATTTTTCGAAAGAAATTTTCAGTTTATTAAAAATTAATAGTGGTATCAATGATTTGGAGTAATGATGAAAACGAGGTTATAAGAAACTGATCTCATTCACTTCCGCGAACAGATAACGACAAAATCCCATCCATTTGATCTACCACATATAAAGTCCTTAAAGGGACAAACATTCATTTGAAAAACTCAATTTAATAAATTGTTTTCAAATTCAAAATGTTTTTTTAGAATATCTAAACAAATCTTCACCGTCAGTGCCGGCGATATATGTACTTAACTTCCTGTAACTGTGCGGTTCTTGGCTGAGGGTAGTTACCAGAAGAAAACCTATTTAATTAAGGACTAGCACAACCCATATTCAACAAAAGCTTTAAAGTGATGCTAACAATAACTTTTTGCCAATCGTTTCCATTTCTTGATGGTAGTCTAGGCTGGGTTAAAGCCAATAGATCTTGGCATCAACATTTAAGATTCTCCTTTTAAAATCCCTTTGCCAAGGAAACCCTTGAAAATAATCTAATTTAATTTAGTTATTTGAATAAATTAACAATTCAAGAAAAGACATTTTCAGTCTTTTTTCAGCAGGTACTTGGGGATCACTAATTTGTTTACGATAAAAATCGTATACGGATTGACGTATTCGACAGAAGTAATAGACCTCTTTAAAACAATTGCAATTTTTTAAATTCGAAAATATCCACAAAATTATTTTGATTTAACTGTTATCTGCAGAATTTCACAGTTTCTCTCATTATCTAAGTATTTCCACCAATGAAAATGCTTCCTCTCAGTAGAAAGTAAACCTACTTTATCCGTCGCATCAGGCACGTGCGTTGCTTATAGGTCACCCTCCATAAGCTGCTGTGTATTCTATCAACCTGTCAGTCGAATACGTTGCCGCAACGGATGCGGCGGATTCTATAGGTGCTTGTACACTGCAAGTAGCAAGCCACATACGTATGTAGCTCTACTAACACCTTATGGGTTGGGCCCTTAAAGAATGACAGTGAAATTTCTCACATGATGCTCGTCGTATACTAATGGGATCCACTAGTCGTTTGACGACGACTGGCGTTCAACGACGCAAAAACGCCATTCGTAATTCTAAATTCGAATTGACGTATTTTAAATCGTCGTTGACGCCACTGGGAATAAGGGTGAATATGTGTTGACATCGTTCAAATGGCACCCGCGGCTTTGCAGGGCGCCGCGCATCCTAGATGTTAAATTTTCTACGACAGTGGCTCAAAGATAATGACTGAATTTGAGCGACTAATTGTCATAGACCCGTGTCTTAAAGAAAACCCACTAGAAAAGGTTTAACGAGGTCAAATCGCACGATTACGATCCCGGTGAGCAGTTCACGTCGACTTTGCTTTTGTTAACCGAGCCGTCCTGTCGTTAATATCCATAACATCCGTCGAGTTATTGTACGCCGAGTGTCAGCGGCGATGTTTTCAGCAGATCTTGTATTTCATTGACATACCGGTGTAGGCTGAATCGGAGAAATCGGCGTTTGAACAAAAAACCTTTGTTATTGTTTTAATGTAACAGTTTTACTCTGTTAATTTATTTGGAGTCTATTATCACTTTTCTTTTTATTTAACTACTTTTCAAAACCATATTAGTGTCAACTGACTTTGAGTCTAACTTTTAGAATTGTCTATACCTGCTATTCATCGTTATAAGCCACTGAATAGCAGGAAAATAAATAAATAAATATATGGAAATAAATAATAATTGGGTCCATTAGACCAAGGACATTTACCATAGTTTATAAAAAAAGCCTTTAGTACTTAGCAGTGGTTAGAATCATTGCTTGACACCAGAAGTAATATTCTTCCACTGACATTAAAAGAGGATCCAATTATATAACAGTTTCTCCACCACAACAACCAGAGAGATGAAAAAGGACCCGATGTATGATGGTCTGTATCGAATAAATCTCAATTTTTCACAAAAAAAAAAGTAGTGGTCTTCTACCCGTTTTGGGTGTATTGATGCGGCCATCAACACTCATCGACAATTTAAATCTCATTAGTTATAATATCATTGCCGATTTGTATCATTCAATGGATAATAGCAAGAGAATTCAAGTGAGTATGGTAAGATGTAGGGTGCATTAGCTAGAATATCATAAAGTCATTAGCGCTTAGTAGGACTAGTCGCAAACGCTTTTATATAAATACATTCGAACAGCAATTCCGATCCTTACGACTTTTTCCACCTTAACACAGTTAGTGGGTAGTGACAAGGCACACTTTTACAATAATTTCTCAAGCACTCTGTATCACTGTAAAGTGTATACACTATTACACAATTGCATTACAATAAATATATATATATATTTTTTTAAATTTAAATTAACTTCACTATATAAACTATAAGCAAATTTGCTCACAAAATATTAAAAAAAAAAAAAGTCCATAAAAATTTAATGAGTTCTAATCCAAAAATCTTTATTCTCAAAATACAGAGACACTATCCCCGAGGAGGCTCATTACCACTCAAAATCGCTTTGTGAACCGGACGGAGACGATTGGGCCGCCGCTCTGGCTGGAACTACAAAACATATAACCGGAAGCAGTAACAGTGAAAAACTGCTCACCTCACCATCGGCGGCGAGTAGCGGCCGCGAACCATTGCTGCCTAAACTAACCCCACGTGCTCAAATCCGTCGAATGGGAAGCAAAAGTCATGTCACTACAGCGCTCCTATCGACTTCCACATCCGATTTTGATGACGATGACGAAGACGACGATGACGACGAGGAAGAAGACTTTGATCTATATGACGATGAAAATATTGTAGTGACAAACTATGCCACAGGCGCAACCAACAAACGTGGCAAGGCAGGCAGTGGTACATCATCATCAACGGGACAGCGTAACAATGATGAGAGTATTATTTGAGGACGAAGGGAACAATTGCTTAGTATGCGATTGGGGAATTGTTTTAGATATAAATTATTCTTTTAGTTAAATGTAAAAAAAATACAAAAAAAATACAAAATCAAACTCTAGGCTAGAATGATGAATTGTTACTTAAGATTGACGAAAATTCTCCCAGCATACATTTATTGGTCCTACAAATTACATACATTTATCAAATTATGTAAAACTGTTCAATGTCAGACTAATGCTTCGCTTAACATTCGCATTAAGATGGATTTCTGGCCAAAAAAATGCAATACATAAACACCCGCAGACACTGAATAACAAAATCATCACAAGCTTCATACAGCCTTTATAATAAATGCTAGATTAGCGAGGTATTGTGAATAGACCATGACTCACACAGTAAGCAGTGTAAACGATCAAAGCAGTAAAGATCTGATTAAATTTAGACTAATAAGGTTTAATAAATAAAAACAAAAAAACAAAATGTGTTCTAAATGAAAACAACATAGTTGAATTTTTTTCTATAGCAAAACAAAACCAAACAAATTGAATGTAGGTTAAAAACAATTATAAACTATAAATCACACGACAATTATTATTAAAAAGAAAAAAAAATAACACACACATTTACATTAGAAATAGCATATATTATATTAAATTAAATGAATGAACTGGGGATTATAGAGAATGTACAGAGAATGTTAACGAAACAATTATTGAGAAGTTTACAACCTAAACAAATAGCAAACAAGGAAAAAATTTAATTTATTTTTATATCAAATTTAATCAGAGAAAAAAAAAACAGATTTTAAATAGTAATATAATTAGAAAAAATACAATTTTAAGTATATAAACAAAACAAGAGAGAAAATGTTATTGCAATAAATTTAGAAACAAAAAAATTACGAAAATAATTACCAAAGCCAATTTAAAATATGATTTTTATTTTGTTTGGATTGGAATTACAAGTTTGATGACTAAAAAATGATAAACGTTTGGTACTTAATTATATGTATTTCTCTTTTAGGTTTTATTTTCTACTCACTTATTTTTATGTGTGTAATGCTTAATTAATTTTAAATGAACCCTTAGGGCCAACAGAAAACAACAATTTGCATTTGAATTACACATTTTGTATCCTATTTTTTTGTGTTCAATATAGTTTGTTGTTATATTTTTGTCTTTATTTTAAATGAGTATACTTAAATTGTTAACTTCTGTCTGTCTGTGCTTTTTTTTATTTGTATACGTACTCAGAGTAGTCGATGTGTAATAATATTCTATACATAATGACCATGAAAGTATTATTTTAATATTTTCCTCTTTTGTTACAATTTGTCTTATTTTTTTGTTGTAAATTACGGCCAAATACATTATAGTTTTGAAAACAACATTAAAAGACTTTTTTTTTATTTCATATTTATGGTGCGTCGAATGTTCAACTTTAATTTATTGATACATATCAAATACGTACAATCGAAGATCTTATTGCAGCAACGATGAAATGTTGAGTACGAAAATATTCAGCTGATGAGAAAACTAAGGCCTACAATCATAAACGAGATGTTGGAAAGGCGGTTTACTAACAGACAATTTTGTATAATGTCGGCCAGCTTTTCGGGAGCATTATTGAACACTGACTTGTTGTCACATGAATTGCATTTTGTCTGTTCAATAGAATATTGCGACGATCATGCTTGATAGCTTTTGGTTGTTCTAAAATAACACATTTGTCTCGCCACTAGGCAAAGTAGTTCGCGCAGTAGCACTGATGCCTTTTCGGTCCCCCATGATCATGGTTACAGTTGTATTGATTTCCTGTGTATTCAAATTGAACGTCCTAGAGTCAGAGTGAGCCAAACATTCACGTCAATAAAAATACCTACTTAAATCGAATAGTTCGTCTTTGAATTGCTTTCCGTAAAATCCCGTCAAAACAAACGGGGTAAAATATTTTACGAAGAATTTATTTCTCCAAACGATTAAAGAATATCTTTATCAGTCCATGATTCAGAACGTTTCCGATGACATGGAACTCTATTTAATGAATGGCTCGACCAATATCGTACTTAAGTGTCTTAATCGCCTCTTGATTGTCGGTATAAAATCGATCTTTAACGGTGTCCCACGAAATAATAAACGTATAATATGTTTTTGAATATGACAGATCGACTCTATCTTCTCACTAGTGACAACCCGCGCATATTTGACTTTTCCCTTTTCAAAAGTTTGTTATACTTCTTCGATATTCAACCGTGAGAAATTGATGTGATGTTCGGACAAACAAACGTGTCAGCGTTGATAAAATATCTAATAAGTAAGTATGTACGTACATAGAATATACTTATTTTTTAAGGCATTTCATTATTTTAACACTTTTCTTATTCATTATTATTATTATTTACAAAGTTTTATTAAATTGCAATTTTTATTTTTTAAACAAAATAAATAAAGAAATAATAAAATTGGATTGGAATTTCAAACATATCCATTTGTTTTCATTATATAAATGCTGCAAATTAGAATATCAAAATTAGTCACATTCAAAGTAGCAGCACCAATTTTTTTTACCAATTAAAAAAATATATATATTATTTTTTATTTTAAACCTGACACCTAATGTAAAAAGTGTACATAAGTAGAAAGAACATTTTAAGGGAGTCTTGTTCATAACATTATTATCGATTTAAATTCAAAACTGAAGCATGTTAATTAAAACTTAAAAATAAAAAAAAAATTGTTAAATGAAACGAAATAAAAACCAAATTGGAAAATCATTAGAAAAACCCCAAAGGGATTTCAAATTAAACTAAAAACTAAACAAGTCGTTACCTTTATTTGTAATTCAAGTCATCACATTCAATTTTCGTTCTTCCGATTTATAAAAAAGAAATTATTTTGTATACTAAATTTAATTAGCAAACAAATTAAGTAAATAAAAAAAAATGCAAATAAAAATTAAATTATTATGGTATATGATTGTATTATTTTCATTACTGAAGACAATAAAATAAATTTTTGACACGAAACTAACAACATCAATCGCACATATGTAGATATAACAAACTGTGTTACAATTTACGCCTGAAATTATTAAAAAAAAAACATATAAGAAAACCAAAAACAAATAGAATACATAACTCGACTACAAAGCAAAAAATGTTAAATACGTTATGTGTTCGAGTGTGCTCCATTGTTTTGAAAGGAAGAAAATTCAAAATTAAACTCATTTACCATTTCATGCTTTATATAATAATAACGGGTAATATAAGTGATCTGGTTATAATTTAAATGTTAAACAAAATCAATTTTATTAGTTAAGAAAAGAAAAACAATAAAAAGAGCTTTATGAAAGTATAATAGGAACGATGTTTTATTACACCTGGGAATTACAGGTGAGCTACTCTTCTATAAGAGTGAAAACCGAATACTCATAAGAAGGGAATTCTCGACTAGAAGACAAAGTCACACACTAAAAGCACGTACTTGTAGTTGTGGTTATCATTGTATGCGACTGCTTAATACTTAGCTTCCTGTTCGGAATTTTCATGAATATCCAAAATTCAAGCAATTCTCGAAAAAATAAAATATAAATAGCAAAACTGGGCTGCTACCTTAATGTTTTGTAAAATCATAAGCCGTTTTAATAAAATAAATATTTCGAGTTATCTCCGATGCGTAACCCCAAAAACTCCACACTTATATAATCGGAATGTAATTTGTGGTTAAAATTTTGAAATTAACATTTTTGACGAAAAAACCCCTTGACTTTTCAAGAGTAAGGAAAGGGAAACGTAGGTAGAGTTTCTAGCTAGTATACTAGCAATAAGGAAGGGGTAAACTAGAGGGTCAAAGGTATTGGAACATTTGTATTTTTGATTTGATCGACTTCAAACTCGGTTTGAGAAAAAAATCAATTCTAACACTTGGACATAAGCGATATAATTATAATTTTAAGGGAAAACTCCCAAATTTCATCGTCGACAAAAAGAAGGAAAATCGGCAAGTAAATAAGGTTGCGAACTTCTGAGAACTCTCAGAATAAAAACGTATGCAAGTTTTATACTTACTTATCAAAGCCTTAACTAACACGCCTCTGCATGTAGCAGAGGTGTCCTTATACTTAAGCCCTGAGGTCTATGACCGTTTTTTGACTATAATATATCGATGGCGATATTGCTGTACAGTTCGTATAGTTCTTCATTTTGTCGTCCAATGGTTGTTGGTATGTGGGTTTCGCACAATAAGATGTTTAAGATTCACAGCCGTGTCTATACATCTTTTTTTGAGATCAAACATTTCGGTTAGGTCGATACCGATAGCTAGCTTTCTCCATAGTCTTCTGATGTAGTAGTCTAAATACTAAATACATATATATGTGGCTCTGACGTAATTTTGACGTCAGCGTATGGAGCCAATGGCTACATAAGGTACTCATACGTATGAGGCACGATATGAGGCACTCGTGACACAGACGCATTGTGTGGCTTTTTGACATTCCGTGTACTACCCTTGCACAAACGATTTGTGCCAATACGCTACATAATGTCGAGTGGTTACCTGCATGGTTCGTTTGTATTTTTCAATGTAGTTTCAGGATTTCAGTTTGCATTTTGTACGAGCAGCGATAACTTAAATACACCCAAAGCAATAAATATATGTTTTTCCGATGTTCATGACGCCTCTTTTTTCATAGATTTCGCGAGCAGCTCAAGTCTTCTTTGGCAGATTTATCAGCGAACTCTACGAACTGTAAAAGGACATCGTCCTGCTCAGAAAAGTACGTATGAGTCGACTTAGATGGCAAGGACATGTAGAGCGAACAAACATCAACGCTCCGGCCGAAGAGTCTTCGATTCTAACCAGGAGGGATAACGCAGTAGAGGAAGACCTCGCCTTAGGTGGCGCGCACAAGTGGAAGGGGACCTCAAACAACTTCGAGTGGACGGCGGTTATTCAAAGATAGGGCTAACTGGAGAAGTGGAAAGGCATGTTAATTGAGCGCCACCTAAGTAAGTAAGTCAGATTTGCTGCGTTTGCTAGTCGACATGTGTGGTAATGGTCGTGTGAAACTCAACACATCAGTCGCGTGGCCCTCTGACAGCTTTGCTACTGATCTTTTGCGCTAACTGATGCTGTGGTTAGGACTGATCGTAAGACATCGGGATACACAATAGGTGAATACTCTGACAGTCTCTTGGAATTACAGTTTTTCGACGTTATATTTTCTCACAGTATTTGGCTCCAACAAGGTAATGATACGGGGTAATGTTGCCGCTCATAAGTTTCGAGCATCCAGAAAACTAGAAGCATGCCCTACGTTCGTCGATACCAAAATGGATAATTTGCCCCTTGTGTTTGCTAGGTACATTCCGGCTTAGAGCAATGTTAATTAGACAAAGTCCGTTGCAAGGCGTTGTTGTGTCGTTTAGACTGTGCTTATACCATCTTTGCTGCAATAGATCATAGATGTTTTCCTTTACTAGTACATATTTCGATTCTGATGTCCGCCAACGACTGCATTAACGTCGAAAAATGATTAAAACAAAACAGTACAACTGTCATGTGTCCTGAACACAATTTTCCAAAAGCCTAAAAACTTACTTGCATACGCTGAAGAGATGACATTGGCAGAACTCAGCGAGTTGTCACTGGCGCGTTTGCATATAGTGGAACAGTATCAGAATCGAGTGATTATCAATCCCACTTGCCTTGGCGGGCTTTGGAGAAGGAGATTTAACAGCGAACTACATATATACAAGCTGTACAGCGACATTGGCCAGGTTGGAAAAGTACGAATCAGTCTACTAAGATGATAATGCTTTGGCCTAAAATAATTACAGTAACTAGGGCAGTAGGGCAGTAACTAGAGAAGAGTACCCTTTATTTAAATCAAAGATTATTTGAAGAACTGCAGCTCTGAACAAACAGAAAATATGAAAGGCGAATAATATTATGTTTGCCCTTAAAGTACAAATAAAATGCCTAACAAATAAAAAACAGCAAGACATGTTAAATTTGTTTACATTTATTGCATCGGATCTCTTTAAGTATTAATTTGCATTTTTTTTTTTTTTTTTTGTTTCTTTTTTTTTCAATCAATACATGTAATTATATATATTTATGTTTAATGATATATGTATATATAGTTTTTAATCTAGCAAGAAGATAACGAAGACTATGTATTGTAAGTTATTTTTATTTAAACATTTTTTTTTA
The DNA here is from genome assembly GCA_955612985.1 of Cheilosia scutellata. NCBI lineage: Eukaryota > Metazoa > Arthropoda > Insecta > Diptera > Syrphidae > Cheilosia > Cheilosia scutellata. Next base: position 111,501,386 of record OY015311.1, read on the forward strand.
TTATTATTATTTTTATAACATTTCACTGAACAAAACTCAAAATTTAATGTTTTAACAGATATCATTAGCATTTGAAGGCATCGTAGATTAAAAGAAATTGTAAAAATATATTTTTAATAGAATGATAAATAAATTTACATTGAAGAGGTTCTGATAGGTTTATAATTATATTTTTGTTTAGTGGATTTCGACCATATTTAATAATTATATAAATAGCGTCACGAAAATGTCGAAGAAGGCGTTTATAAAGACAAAATGGTCATGTCTTATTATTACATTTAATCAAATAATCTTTATTTATATTACAATTAAAAGCGATTCTTATACACACTTATATATTTAAGATTATTATGAATATAGGGCGACGCCATTTAACACACACATAGATATTCTGTGAACGGTCAAATTTTATATATACATATAAATAAGTGAAAAGTTTTAATTAACCGAAAAACGGATAATATATTTTATAAATGTACATCAATGGAAAGATAAAAATAAACGAATTTTTAATAAAATTATAATCATGATTCAATGTAAATGCTAATTTTTATCCTATTTACAAAACAATTCTTTTAATGCTGGTATACATTTTAATGCATTAACAATAACTTAACTAATATTTGTGTTATTTTTAGTGATATTTGTTTTGTGTTAATTCGATTTTGTATTTTTTATTTGTAATTAATTTGTAATTAATTAATAGGTTTATTTTTTATTTCATGCTTAAACAATATTTGTTTTAACATATGTATATATATATTTATATTTATATTTTTGTTTAATGTAATAAATAACACATTTAATACGTCAATTAATTTTTTTTTATTATAATTTTTTTTTTGTAATATGAGAATTTTTATTTATCTTCATTCGTCTATACGGATGAAGAGATATTGCCTTATGGATTTATATGTGAGGACTGAAAATGATCAGATAGGGTCTTACACAGCTCGTTTTTGTGGGAAGAAATCCTTTTGACAACGAAATGACGCCTCTCATTCAGAAGGCTACATTTTTGTTTTCGGATTAAAAGTCATGGGAAGGCATGTGTGGCCCAGTACAATTCCTGCCGAAAATAAAGTCTCAAGTAAATAAATTTGAACTCAGTCACCCTGTAAAATGATTTCGACAAAAATCTCCAAAACAAATAATTATCCCACCCTACGATCGATTCACAACTCTCTTTGGATAAAGGTGAAAAATTGCATTTCACTCGAACAGCGTACTAGGCTTTAGTTATTTATGCAAGTATATAACTACTCGTCAGCGGAATTTTTGAATACTCAATAGCCAAAATAACTGACCCTCCATACTCGATCTTTTAGTAGATACTTCTTCTGTAAAGATGTACTGCATGTGATCGGATAATCAAAATTTAAAGAACTATCTCTATCATAAGTACAATTTTACTAACATTTTCACATCGTCCTCATTGACAAATACATAAAACAATTTTAAAACTATAATGTAGTTTTTTCTCATTAGGTTCCATGGTTTTTCATGAATAATACTTTTCATATGATATTTTTGTTAAATATTTTTTAGGCAAAATTATGATATACATACATGCGGATAATACATACTTGATTTCAATACACATAAATTAAATATAAAATTGTATATTATTGTTTGATTTAATGTTTTTATATATATCTAGTATTCTTTTTTATCTATCGTCTTTGATATATGTAAATTTTATGTTTATACTATTCAACTGCAATGAAATTATGTATTGAGCTTCTAAAGTTTATTTGGAACACTTTTATAATTTGTTTCTTTTCGTTTTAAGTTAAAGCCTAATATAGAGGAGAGGAGAGAACAAATTATTGGTTAGGTTTCCGATATTACATGCTTTTTAAATGTTATTAATGCTATTTAAAATAAATACCCAAAATATGTATATGTATGTTCGTTACGATTCCAAGTGATTTTTGTTTAACTCCTACTTTTATTGCGATGTCGAAACCTAGAGTCCTCTTTGATTTGTTCACTTTACTTGTCAAAAATCTATGGGTTTGGTCATGGACTTAAGGAAAGGAGTTAGATGGAATGTCGAATAGGAAAGAACTAGAAGACAAATTTGTAATTCTTGGGAACGAACTGGAGAGGAAGACCATCGCATTCGATTAGATAAGACTCGAGGTAGTTAGCTATTAATGTTAAAGCCTAGATCAATACCAGACTGTTGCAGTATTTACGAAACAAACAGTAAGTCAACTCGAAATATCTTTTTATGTTCATACCAATTGGGTTGGTAGGTATATTTGCAGTTTAACAATTACAATACAATTACAAAAAAAGAGTACCACCCAATCTGCTACATAAAGCACATAAGGGTTCAATAATTTTTAATTTGTATTCCAAGTACACAATTATCTTGTGTTTTTTCCTCGACGAATAATATGAATGACTTTCTTTAATTTTTCTAAATTTAGGTCTTTTTTAACTTTTGGGTATTTAAACGATATAAGATTTATTATTATGTTCCTTTAAATCAAACATAATTTTTAATCTAATATTTGAGAACATTTTGTTGTTTTTTCTGTTACCAATGTGGGATGATATTTTTATTTTGTTTAATAGAAACTATAATATTAACATATAAAATAAAATTATTTATATATGGGTATAGCTATGCAAATCTCGTAGACTATTTCCTATTTTTTCTTTCTTTACTTTCAATTTACTACATTTATAACATTACTAAGTTTAAATTTGTTATATATTTGTTGTCGATTAAATCTCAGATGCAATCACTCGTTATACGTTTCCTGGAAAAAACGAAAATAGCAGTTTTAAAGTTACATAATGGTCTTGGACAGAAAATTGTTAATTAATGATCGCAGGGGAAAATATATTATGTAACTAAACATTCGTTCAATTGTAAATATCCAACATACAGCTTATTTTTCTAGTGGCCATTTTTCAATTTCAGAATACGGTCGGATTTTTCGGCTTAATTATTTTAGTATTTTTAAATAATTTTCGTTCATTTGATTGCTAATAGTTGGCGCGCCAATCGGCGAACGTGTTCTTCCGGATGAATGTATCGCGAACATTACTACCTACATTCTATTTCGCATAATCAAGCTGCATTATTTACCCTTGATTACGACCGAATTTTCGGTGTACTCAATTTTATGCCGAGTCCGAACGGCTGAATGAGAAGCTTTTGAGGACAGTTATACACTCGGATGTTTGTCAGGCGTTCGCTAGAGGTGGCTCAGTTGGAAAACAAACCTTAAGATGTAATTGGTGTTTTTCCCGGGATCGAACCTGAGACCCCTCGCAGAGTGAGAGTGGTCTAGCCTCGAATCCAGCACACTCACCGCTTACCCACTGCCAGCGGTGCCAGATTCCACGATTTATCGTATTTTTACGATTTTAGGGCTTAAAACTTATTCCAAGATTTTTGAGCTAAAAAAGCATAAAATTCCAAGATTTTTCAAATTTATCGAATACAAAAATTCATTTGCAATTTTCCAAATATCTTCTGAAAATATGAAGGTGAACGAGCAGCCACAAATATCTACATAAAATGTATGATGAAGTGAAGCAATTAGTTTTTACAAATTTAGATTTTTTTCTTAAACGCGATATTTTAAAGCTGGTAAACATAAAATAATTTAATGATGAATTTAGATTGCCTTCGAATATTGTTTCTTTTGACAAACTGTATCTCGGTGTGGAAGTTCAAGACCAATTGGACTTGCTTGGGTTTCTATATAGAACTTGTCCATCAATTCTTAAAAAGATTTGACTTCAAAAACCAATTGCTTCAAAGTTTAACCCTTCTAAGTCCACTAAACATAATTGAAAAAAAGTAGATTATTTTTATCCATTATTCAAATGTTTTCCAAATTTAATTCTAAGTAAAGATATTCAAGACGCGCGCCGATGCCGAATTTCGTGAGATAAGAAACCTCAATTTTGAAAATCTTTTTTCTGCACCTCGATCTTCAATAGATGTAACATTTTTTTGGAAAAACGTTTTACAAACAAAGCATGGTAATGAAAGTTTACCATTTCCGTTGAAGAACAAAATTAATTGTTGAAGTCTTATGACATCCGAATTCATCTGCCACTGTTGAACGTATATTTTCGGCGGTTAACCTAAATAAAACGAAAACAAGAAATTCGTTGGCCACAGAAAGCTTGCAAGCAATTTTGCATACAAAAGATTTGCTAAGAATGCAAGAGGTTTCTTGCTACAATTTGAATATAAATAGCAGAATTTTGAATCAATTTAATTCAAGTATGAATGTGTAAGGAAGTAGACTGTAATATAATATAGTAGTAAAAACATGTATAGGTACATATAAGTTTTTTTTTCTTATTTAATCAATTAAAAATGTTATGTTTCGAAAAATGTTTATGTTATCCAAAATAATTTATGTTGTAATACCTAAATTGAAGTATAATAACTAGAGATGTAACGGATAGTGATTTAGCCGGATACCGGATACCGGATATTCGTTATGTAATAAGGCCGAATAGCCGGATATTCGGCGGCCGGATATCTGGCCGAAGAAATGCATACTGCGAAGCATACACTCATGTTTTATCCTCCAAAATGAACTCAGCCATATAGCATGATATGAGAATTACTCGCAGAGGAGTCTACCCCGAAATCTCGAATGTGAAAATCTCGAAAAAAAAATCTCGATGCGTATGGGGGGGCATGCTGCCCCTCTGCAACCCCCTGCTTGGGTTTACTGTTTGCCTATGGGATGGGTGCAAAAAAAAAATCTCGAATTTACTTTTTATTTTCGAGATCTTTTCGAGATAGAGTCTTTCGAGATTTTTGTATTCGAGATTTATCAAATTCATTTTCGAGATTTTGACCATTCTAGATTTTAGTCGTTCTAGTTAACGTCATGATCCCCTCGCAGAGACCACAAATAGCATTCTATAAAAAATGTCTTTCTAAAATTGCTCAGCTCTTAGCTGTGGATAGTATCCTATGGGCTATGTTTTTTTTGTCTGACACTCATGTGTTTTCGACTGATGGCTGTGGAAATAGTAAGCTATGAAATGCCCACCCTACAGCTACATCTTATGTCAGACTATCGTTATTTCTTTCTATGAGAAATGACAAATGGTAGGCTATGATCTATGAAGAGTTGCTCGGGAGACGCGGCGTTAACTGGCTGTGCCATGTACGGTAGATGAATGAACTGAAATTTGGAATGAACAAATTAAAGTGTAAAACGTAGTCGCGGAAATTCAGCGGGTGTGATCGGAACAGTTTTGGGATAAACGATTTTTGTTGTATTTTACTACAACAACGACTATCCGGCAACTAGCCGGATACCAAGAGTCTATCCGGCAATGTGCCGGATATCAGAAAAGAGGCCGGATAGGCCGGATAACGGATACTAACCGGATATCCGTTACATCTCTAATAATAACGTTCTTCTGTGTTTTTGTTTTATTTTTTTTTATTTACAACAAAATCGTATTTCCATGATTTTGAATCTGGCAGCACTGCCCACTGCGCCCACAAGTGAATATACTGATCACAAAATTCGAGATTCACTTGGAATTCAACATAGAGGTGATTGTTTCCTTCCATTACGTATTGGCATAAGCTTGCTCTGGATGATTGTAAATTTTTCTTCAACGTGTATTTTAGCGAATTATGCAGAATTTTCACGACATTAACCATTTTAAACGAAACATGTATGTTGATTGCTTGGGATTCTCAAATAAATACTCGTTACATCATTGAGCAAATTACACACGCAACCCTATTAACGGATAACCTGGTTATTGAAAATGAATGAATGAGATTATCGGTAAAATCGTAACTTTAATTTCATGCGAAACCAGTAAGATAATTATCTTCGACTATGCCGAAGCTCAAATACCCGGTACTATATTATTGTAAAATAAAAAAAATATTTTAGTATTAAAAAATTATATATTTGTATGGGAGGTATGGGTACTTTTTATTCGACCAAGCTCATTTTTTGTCAAAAATTTTTAAATATTATTAAAACAATATGTGCAAAGTTTAAACTTGCTATCTTTACTGTAGCTATTTAAATTTAATTTTTAACATAAATAGCTATATAAATCTGATATTTTTGTATGGGAGGTAGTAGTAGTTTTCATCCGATCTTGCTCATCTTCGAACTTAGCCTCAGTTTGGTGGATAAAAGCTTACATACCAAATTTCAAGTCGATAGCTTTTAAATTACGGCCGTAATCGTGCGGACAGACAGACAGACGGACAGACAGACGGACAGACGGACAGACAGACGGACATCGCTAGATCGACTAAGAAAGTGATGCTGATCAATAATATATATAGTTTGTCATACATACAACGCCTCCTTATGGGCGTTACAAATGGAATGACAAAGTGAATATACCCTCACCACAGTTTGGTACCGGGTATAAAAATGAGTACGCAGTTTTCTGGCATGCTCATATGAAATCAAGTTTTAAATTGTGTCCATATCGTTAAGTCGGTTTTGAGAAAGTCTAACTTTTATAGTCCCGTTATGCCGGAAGGAGGTACGGTTAGTTTTGGAGCCACAAATTCCAAAATCAGTTACTCAGATAATATTGTTTCAATTAAAGCGTTTTTGAGTTTCAATGTCTCGAAACATATTACATCCATACATATATCCGGTCGACAGACCGACTTGTCTAGAGCACCATCTGAATTAATGCTTTACCATAGATGAGCACAACATAGCACTTTGAATATAGATAGACCAAAACAAAGTGATGTAGGTACATTGTTCATCCTATTAAAAATATTTCCTTGGGGCTACAATTCATCGAGTAATTTATTTATCTCGAGCTTAGAGTGTCTTGTGGGCAGACTTTGCTTAATGATATGAATTTATGAAGAATGAATGTTGATGCGAATAATAGAATAAAAGAATAATAATTGTGGAATTGAAAGGCAAAAATGTAAAACGGTTCTGAGTCAGGTGAAAAGTACAAAATCGTTGATCCAATAATTTTGTGTACTTTTTTTTAGATGCAAGAACGTAGAAGTTCTTTCCACAGAAAAGGTAGGCGGGACTTGTAGATCTTCTTAAGTACTTGGTTAATCCATCCTTATTGCAGACAAAAGCCGTGTAGAAAAGTAGGTGTGTAGTTATTTAATCAAGGCTCATTATATTAAACCAAGTTGTATGCTTAAAAGTCACAAAATCATTTGTTTTTACTGCTGTGCCTATCGAAATCATTATTTGTTTTTAGCGTATACCGACCATGTATTGAATATATGTACCAGCATTTGAAGCCAAAACCGGCAAACGTTGTGTAGGTGCGGTCACAGTAAAAAAGGGGTGATTATTACCATGCAGTTGTGTATTAAAGTAATTTTTCTGATTCCTTAAATGTTTACCCTCAGGAAATGCCATACTTACTCTTCAATCGTTCAGTAGTTGTACCAATATTGATAAATTATGCGACTAGTACGACAAACAATTAACATTTTCATGTTACCCATATTGACATTCGCAATAAATCAATAATGAAAGGCAAACATAAAATAAGAAATGATTAAATAATTAAATAAAAACCAACACGAAATGAATTAACTTATAATTCAAAAATATATTTCCAAATATAAACGTATAACTGATTACAACTTAAACATTACAAAAAAAAAAGGCGAAAAAATAACAACTCTCGGTAATAAAGAAAAAGTAAACATAATAATATAATATATTTCTTTTGAATTAAAACTAAATATTCAGTTTGTAATTGCATAATGAGAATTCATGTCTAAAATTTAATGAGTTTCAGGCTCTCGATTCAATTGCAATTTCGTTAGGAATGTGATTAGCGACTAATTGGATAATGACTTCACTTCGAAGGACGAATGTTTTTTTTTTTTTATAAAAAATAAAAAATATACAATATACACAACACGATTAACAAAGAAAAAGAAAAAAAATAGAAAGCGATAGCAAACGACAATCTATTAGAATAAGAGAGATTGGCTGATTGGCTCAAAAATTGTCAAAAAATTTATACAATATCACGCATTACTGTTCTAGAGGGAACACTGTCTACCACAAAACACTTTATTTGGCATTCTTCTTACCGGATGAAACAAATGGTCCGACATAGTTGCTGGGAAATAGCCCAGACAGTCCGTTCAATTCGCCACGCCACCAGTCGGGCTCGTCTCGGCCCAACACACTGATGATATCGTCCTTATCAAATGACAGTTCATCATCGTTTTGCGCCTTATAAGCATACAAGGCGATGACTTTGTCTGCAAGTGAGAAATCGTGTTCAGAGCAATTGTTTACCAACGATTTACCATGATTCGCACCTAAAATAGTTTCCGCCATTTCAACGCGACTGCCAGAGACGGGCGTGTTGCGTCCACTGTTGCGTCCACCTTGGAGAATTTTCACGTAGGACGCGGGGAACCAACCGATTTGACGTCGTCGTCCTTTAGCCTGCAGCTCTCCCTCCCACCAGCCGGAATCGGTCTTCTTGCGCACCATTATCAGCTGGCCACGTTGCAATGAGAGTTGTTCGGTGCTGGTCGCCTCATATGGAGCGATAACTTGTGCAATTTCAGACCTCTTAGCTCGCATTCCCTATGTTCGATTGATGGGATTTAGTTAAGTTAGTTTCACAAAAGTATAGAAGAAGTGCAAGCGTAAACACATAGAGGAAGAGAGGAATAGAGATCAACACACAAATTACATACAAATTAAAAAGGAAATGCAAATTAAAAAGACTTTACTATAATTGAAAGCGCAATAAATTATCCCTGAGGTGTGTCTATAAAAAGTGAGAAAAAAAACTTTTGAAAATTACAGGTGTCATGGATGATGTTCTGGACATGGGCCGACTGAACGATTCCGAATGCTCAATACTCTTTTGTTGTGTATTTATCTGAGAGACTTCCGTATCGAGTTCCTCTAGTGTTCTGGATTCATCAATGGCCGCAACATCAGTGGCAGCATGTTTCTGTTGCGCTGCAATATCATTTTCAACGATCGCCTGCGGTTGCTGTTCATGTGTGAATGTTTGCGGCGGTGCGGTCTCTTCTTGAGTCTCATTATGGGGTTCGACATGAGCTTGAGCGTTACCGTTTACGTTATTATCCTAGATGATAGAGTGATATAGGAAAATGGGGGTTCGCTTAGAATTGTTAGTTTAGTAGTTTGATAAATGCAGAGGCTTTAGTAGGCACACGCATAAAATTGGTTTAAAAACGATGAACTCAAAACAAGTTGTAATTTGTTTGGGTAGCTCGGATACACTTACCCTTTGTTGGTCTTCAGTGTAGGAATCTATGGTGGTGGTTGCGGCGGCTGTTGGTGTTGTGTCCACTGTTGCTGTCGTTCCAACGTCAGCCTTTTGTACATAATTCGATGGGAACATTCCTGTTCGGTTGCCTATTGTCCCTGTCCACCAGTCGCCTTCCTTTTTCGTCACAATTATCATTTCGCCGGCTGTAAAGCTCAAGTCGCCGACCTCGGCCGATTCATAAGGATACGCTGCAATATAATACTCAACATCACCATTGTAGGTCTCTGTTGGTTCTGCTGGGATTGTTTCACTTGGTATTGTCGTTGTGACAGGTTCAATGTAATTGCTATAATTAAAAAAAAAAAAATATAGATTAAGCAGTGTACGGTGGCAGTCCTTTCAGACTCTCAGTTTAGGTAGGAGGGCGGAGAAAGGGATTCTATTCGAACAGTTGCATCTCACATAACATATTGTATTATGCCAAAAAGTTTTTTTTTATTATTATTATAAGTTCCCACGAGTTTCTTTTCACGAATATACCAGAAACCCAATAGATCTGACCACACGAAGCAGCTCGTGTGACATAAGACTAAACTGGGAAAAGGTTACGTATACGCCAGAGTAACACTGAAATTTCCATTTTTGTTTACTTTTTTTAAAATTTTAATAGCCCTTTATAAACCAAACGGGAGTTACGGTAAAGTCTGATAGATTGCTTGAAGATAGTTGAAGAACTTATATAAGAAGTCTTTCTATCCAGCTAAGTGGATAGACGTTGTAGTTAAATGTTGATGCACTCATTCATCGCAACTAGAGCATTTCATTACTTAAGCCGACGACGTATGCTTAAGGAATGGAGAGGCAGACAGGTGTCTCTAAACTAAAGTTTAACACGGCAAAAACTACAATGACCAGCATTGAAATTAACGATCAAAAGTAGAGAGCTTCTAGTATCTTGTGAGCATTGTCCCTCCAAGCAGGATCTAAATTCAACACAAAACTTCGGCTTTTCCGCTCCAACCTTAGCTGTGCTGTGGAAGATGGTGCAAACGTTTTTTAAAAGATGTCTGCGTATCATCATAATGATTTTCTGGCGCAACCGCAACATCTTTACCATAGATTTCTTTATCATAGATTTCGAAAAGGCGACAGTTACAGACACCTCACGATGGCGTGTAGACATATACCTATCTCATTATATAACAACACAGACCTACGCAACTGACTCTCAATGACAAACAAATCAATTCACTTAAAGAAGTTATTTTTTTTAGAAATTACAACATTAACTTACCTAAATTGTTGGTTATTGTCATTGTATGTGTCCTGAGCATTATAACTAGATATAGGTGCAGATGTTTGGATATCAATATCGATATCAAGTTTCTCTACATAGGTCTCTGGGAACCAGCCCGTGTGTCCATTAATTTCACCCGCCAACCAGCCTGGTTCGGCGTTTTGTTCCAATGGTACATAAACAATATCGCCTGGTTGAAACGATATTTCGTCGGAATTTCGTGCGCTAAACTCATATATCGCACGATATTTAACAAATCCTTCTGGAGCTGGTGCTGATGTATCAACAGCTGGTGTAGCGTTCACTGTCTGTTCGGCTATGGTGTCTTCGGCACCCCATGCCGATGGGGGTGCCGTTTCGCCCCACGCAGATGATGTCGAATAGGTTTCATTGCGTTTATTGTGTTTCATCTCGAGCACTTGATTTCGTTGAGTGTCATAGTTGGCGTACAATTCCTCGCATTTGGTTATTAATTCTTGCAGCTCAGACTTTATTTCTGTTAGTTGAATATCATTTGAGTTGATATCTTCCTTCTTGGATTCAATTTCTTGGCGAATATTATCAAGTTTACCCTTCAGCGATTTGATTATAATCTATTTGATAAGTTCAGTTATTTATTGTGCATTGCTCTTGGATGTTTGAGTGAAATGCTTACCTGTTTGTTGGCAAAAGCGGCATTCATTTGTTCTTGATGTGCTGCCTCAGTCATGTGTCCGGACTTGGCCTTAGCATCCCACTTTGCTCGCTCTTGAGTTAATTGGAGCAACTTTTGATTTTGCTCTTTTATTCTGGCCTTCAGCTGACCCATTTCCGACATTTGTGTATCTCTGGTTGATCGCATGCCATCGATTATTGACTTCACACTTGTGACGCCAGCCCGGGTGTCGCATATCTTTTGGGAGAGATCTTTTATCTATCGCAAAAGAGAATATACACGAATATTATGAATCTGAATACAATTCAAAAAATAAAACATACCTTTTCATTGAGTGTGCTAAGTTCGACATTCAAAGTCTGATTGTGGGCTTTCTGCTTTAGAACTTTCTCCTGTTCACGTTCTTTTTGTGCTTGCATTTCTGCAATTCGTTGTTGTTCCCATTCCTTTTGACGTTGCTTCTCCAGCTCTCTTTACCAACAAACAGATAATTAGAAAAGGGACATACATTATTATCATTGAATAACTTACTTTCGGGCAGCCTCTTTAGCTTCCAAGGCTCGTTTACGTTGCTCTTCCTTTTCCATTTCGATTTCGCGCTGTTGTTGCAAATGACGTTCGAGCTCTTCCTGTTGTTTCTTTTCGGCCTCAAGGCGGGCTTTTTCCCTTTTATCGGCCTCTTCGCGTTCTTTTCGCTCACGCTCTTCGTGTTCTTTTCTTTGCTGATCCATAAGCAATTTTCGTCGTCGCTCCAATTCCGCTTGACCCTTGTCAAAGTTTTCTTTGCGCTTGTCTTCGAATGATGCTGCAAGGAAATACATATATATTTTCACAACATTAACATAGCTCTTAATTTTGTTAAACTAGCACTACCTACACACGTAATTTAAAAAAAGGGGAATAAATATGGCTTTCGTAAGACAAAATGTACCGCAGATTATGATAACGAAGAAGATGAAGAAAAGGCAACTTCCAAGATAAGTGTCAATGATCGGCTTTGCGGACTACAGAAGATGTTCAAAAGCTCTACGAGTACAACGAGACAGTTGCAGCTAGCACGGGCACGGAAGCAGTACTTATTACAAGTAGGCGAGTTCAGAGAAACGATAACCTTTAGAGTAAGAAGGCATGGTAAAATAGTCTCATCCATTTATTAGGTATTGTGGAGTGAGTATTGCTCGTCTATGATGCATGCACAAAATCATTAAAAACTGTTATTGCACTTTCAAGGCTGATAAGTAAGACCAGAGGCTGATGAGGCTACCGCTTGCAGTTGCAGTAGCTTCGGGCCAAGTCCCGCGGGGAATTAAATCCGTTCGACGCTTTAGCGCATTAAGAGCCACCTTTGAATTTCGACCTCTTTCGAATGATTTCGAGGGATGAAGAGGAAATAGAATCTGTGGAACATCTCTTGTGTCTCTGCCAAGCCGCTACTCTTGTATGGAAGCACAGTTCTTTGACAGCTTGGAAGACCTAGCAACGATACCAGATTTAAGAAGATTCATCAACAGAATCGAATGATTTTGTTAGTTGCTTGTCATATCATTTCCATTGTAATGTTCGGATCCAGTTTCTTTTACTATTCTCTGTCTGATTTTTCACCTACTGTGTGTTGTCCTTGCCATGTTTCTGGCCAAGTTCACTTCGCCCTTATAATTTGTTTGGTTATTATTTTGAAGTATTTTGTTATTATCTGTCAAGTGAAAATTACAAACGAACCGCACATTTCCATGTTCCAAATACGAATCGCTATTGGCCTGTCGTTCTAGTCGAAGTAGGTCGGGAAGCCAGATCAGCGATTCTCCGTTGGTTGACCTGCCATTGCAGGTTACAATGTTATTGCAGCGAGCAATTTGAACGACAATGACATTTCCTTTTCTGTGGATTAAATAAATCCAAGAGTTTCTCAATAAGTTTAATATTTTTGGTCGCCCTATGCAGATGTTGCAAAGGAAAATTGTTCACCATTCTCAGAACCAAGCGAATGGACAACTCCTAACAATTATACACTTTTTTGGTAATAAACAAGAATATCCTAAGTGTATGCGAAAAGCAATTTAGAGCTTGGCCATGAGGCGGAAGGATACACCTCACATACCCCACACAGCACTTCATTTGGCAGAAGTCCTAATGAAATATTCAATTTAAAAATAGAAATTGAATTTGAATCGCTCTAAATGAATATCTATCCAACCACTTATAGTGCTAATAGTTTTCAGTCACGCTACTACTACTACTTTGAAGGCACTTCCGACCGATATACAAATTCAATTTAAATTCTTTCAAATAAAGCTTTGTTTCGTAAAATGATCAGCTACAACAACAGTCCCGGTGTTTCTTTGAATTTAATACCTACTCATATAAGAGACAATAAAGCATACTCACTTTGTGGTAGCCCAGCCAATGGATCTGGCTCCACAGCTCCCTGTGATGAGATTGATGCATGCCTTGATCCCGGGAGAGATCCCTGACGTGACCCAGAAATCGAGCCATGTCTTGAAGTGACCTTTCTAAAACTAGGCGGAATCAAGTCTGCGGGCAGTGTAACCGGTATTTTCTCTCCCGACATAGCTTTGTCGCACAAGTACATAGCTAAAATGAATTCTTCACAACTTAGGCGGCCATCACAATCCATATCGGACAATGTCCATATTTGAGCGAGAACTGCCTGTGACAATTTACTTTGCACCAGGATGCCACGCGCCTGGACACCAGTTAGGTAGCCAGTGCGCGAACGATCTGTTGAATTGAAGACTTGGGTGTATTTTAGTTTAGCTGGCCCTTTGATGGCCCACTCGACTTGTCTGTAAGTAACAAAAATCAAATCAAACAATAATTCAGAGACCAAAAATCGATATATATTTATTAGGTTAGCAAAAACAAATTAAACTTCAAACTTACGGTGACTCAATTGACGGTGCTCTCTCTGATATCGACATGTTACGACTTGGTGGATTACTCTGTGGCGGCGTTGGTGGTGCTGGCAATATGCTGGCTTCAGCGGTGGGTGGCGATGTAATTTTTCCAGGCATAACCATACCTGTTTGTTGCGGAGCAACCATAGGCACGATTCCGCGAACAGGTCCGGCTGCTGGCGCTATAAGTGGTTGTGCTATAGGCATTCCATTGGCTGCGTGCATGTTAGATGGTATTAATGGTTGCCCTGGTATCATGCCTGGCATAACACCAGGAACTCCTGCATTTGGTATGATTTGAGTCATTCCCGGTGGTGGCATTACCGGGGGTACAGTTGGCATAGCTGCTACTGGGGCCACCTGTGCTGGAATTATTGGGACTCCTGCGGCTACCGCTGCCATTGGTATCGGGGTTGGAGAAGCGATCGATTTCAACGGATCAAGAGGACTTGCACTGCCAGTTGGTGTGAGTGTTGGAGTGCCAATAGCCGATGATAGGGATGCCAATAATGTCGGTGGCAGGGCTTTTGGAATTTCAAGCCCACGCAATTTTAAATAAATCAGCTTGCATGCTATGCTAAATTCATTGATGTTCATCTTTCCATCAGAATCCGTATCGGCAAGAGCCCTGAAATAATAAGCGCATATATTTAATCAATAAAGTGGAAATTACTCTGAGGCTAAATATATCCATTAAAATTATACATGAAGTGTGAGAGTGCACGGTTGATGACAAGGAAGCAATTATCTGAAGAGTACTATGTGAGCGTTGCTAATGTCAGGCCAGTGATATTAATTTCATTCTGAACTACCTATTTTCATTCAATCGAAAATGCCGTAGAAAATTGACTAGAGATGAATGGTGAGAATAGTTTGAATAGAGTTCTCTGTTACTATTTGAATTGAAGTATATTAATGGACACTGTTATGGAAGTGGAAAAAAGCTATTGATAGAAATTACAAGAATAAATAATATAATTTACACATTTTAAATTCATCAATAACGCAATAATTTGAACACGGTTCCTAGCTGCGCATAGTAAAGGGCGAAGCAATACCATTAGCTTGTATGGAGCTCGACCCCAAAATATTCACTTAAGTTACTTTCATGTCAGATGCACCAAAGAACATAACGAGGTCATTCCTCGAAATGTGACATATGAGTGCTTTACAAAACATACAATCAATACACATCACATCACCTAACAGTGCACTTGTTTGTGAACCACGAGGACATTTTCATTGCATAACTATAAAATGTTTGGAAACACTCCAGTGAGTGATTGTTATAGGTTCGCCTTTGCAAAGAGAAATATGACCTGTAAACGTTTTTAGCAGATTCCTACGCGACATATTAGGGATTTTCAGTATCCCTACCGAATAGTTTTATCTAAGCAAGGGACAGGAACCAATAGGCGCTAGTAGGATAGGTCATACATTTAAAAAAGCCGACATATGCATAAGTAACAACACGTAATGGATCTTACTTATCAAATATGAAAGAAGAGATGTTCGATCGGTGAGTATATTGCGCATTAAACCTGTATATTGCTAACATGCTAACACTTCTTCAAACGGTTTGGGTCCCTAATAAGCTGGTTGACCAGTTCAAACAAAAGTTTAATGTTATCTGAGAAATGTCTGGCAGTTGTTATGATTGACATTAATATATATATGTTTTTGTAACGGGCTATAGGTCTTGATTTAAAAAATACTCTTGTTTTGATTGACATTAATTCTAGTTTTTATTTAAATTTATGTACAACTGGAAAAGGAAGATGAGGTGGATTGTATTTCGTACAAGGATAAATCTGGGACGCGAATTAACTCTACGGTCACTAATCAAAGATTGAAATTGATAGATAATAGTTCAAGTGGCTCTTAATGGCAGGTAACACAACCCTTAGATGCAATTGAAGTTTTAGGTAGTTTGGGTACACATTTGATATCAGTGCGAGATATGTGGAGAAGAAAGTAAATCCCATTTTAGAGGAAAATAGAAGGTATTTAATTTTTCTCGTAGTCTGTCAAAAATCAACCGATTGCTCATGGTCATGGCTTATCAAGAGAAGAATATGTGTATGACTAATTTTCTCTCACAGAAATACATATACGTATCAAGAAACATAGCTGTATTAACAACGAAAACATAAAATGATATGATTAGTAATTTTATTTGATAAAAATAAAAAAAAACAAAACAGTATACATTACTGTACGTGTTTCCTGGGCCTCTCACTTTCGAAAACATTTAATATAACCCTCTTCAGACGTGATTAAAGTAGAATAATGAAAACGGATAAGTATAGCAATTGTGCTTACACTAAGAAGTGTAATTTTTATTGTTTATTTTATCAGATGTAGACATGATTTAAAATAATTTTGGACAATAAGCCTCTACTACATATTTACAACATATTCCAATTTTGTGCAATTGCAACAAGTAGAAAATTACATAAATATCAATTGACGCTACTTAAGCAAGAATTATGGCAGTGTGTATATGCTGCACAGGAAATACAAATCAGTAGCAAAGACCAATTTCTCTGTGTTGCACATCTTTACTCGAGCTTGTATGTCTTGTGCCCGTTATGCTTTTACAAGGGTTCTCATATAAGACGTATAATCTGTGATATAATATTCTCTTCAACTCTATAGAAGTTAGACCCTTTACGTGTCTTTGCTAAAAATAATAAAATAACTCCCACACACCCACCCATAGACAAAACAAAATTGTATTCTTATATGTTTGCCATTCTAAAGAAAAAGTTGAGAGCTCTTCACCTAGTAAGAAAATGACGAACACGAAACTACAAGGTCGTCTCCGAACTGCTCATGCATTAATGTATGTATGTAGATACCCTTAATTTGTAAGTTATATTGCATTCTTCACCTCACCACCTCACCCGAGTATTTTCAACTCCCCCATTCTTAAATGAAGTCGATAACAAAACTCTGACTGACTAAATGGGCGTATGCGACCAATTATTCCAACGAAAAACATATGTACATGTTTTAAGATTAGACAAGTGAAAAGAAAGAAAAAAAAAGAAACAAAATAAACCCTCTTACTTACCATATTTGACCCAATATGAGCGGTGGCAATTGTGATTGCAAAAAGAAACCTTTAGCCTGCGCACCGGTAACATATCCATTCTGGGGCTGCAATGCCTTGAATTGCTCCTGATACTTGACTTTTTCCCGTTGGGTTATAACCCACGGGTCAACAGCGGCACTCATCCTTACGACCTCGTATCCTTTTTTCTACTCCCGATGTAGAAAGCTTTATTTGTCGTTTTTTCCGTTTGTGAACGCTTCACTTCCGCTCTGCTTCTTTAGATTTGCAAGCGTATTAGGTCCCAATAATGAAGTAATTGAATTGTTGTGGTACTCGCCAAAGTACAAAATTTACGAATTCCTTCGATACCGTTGTCGTCTTCGTTTCAATTCGAATTCAATCTAAAACAGAGAAAAGGTTTTGATTTCTGAATTAAATTTGCATTCGAAAGCACAAATGCAACCACCCCACTTTATTAGGTGGTCACGCAAATTTGTAAAAGTATCCGATTTACTATAAATTTTATGAATTGAAGGAAAAACGACGAACATGAAATTTCACACATAAGAGTACTGAGAACTTGGAAAAGTCGATAAAAGTTTTATCATTCGAGGTAACACAAGAGGAAAAAAATTTCTCACAGCAAATATTAAGACAGCGTTGGTGTCGTATAGCCACTGATAAGGCAATTTCTTTTTTATTAATCACTCACATTTTGTAATGGCATGCACACAATTGTAATCCGATTGGGAATAGATGATTTATTATATTGAAAATATCAAAAACTTTTCCTGAGAGAAGGAAAAATTTTTGTCGAATTGCCTCAGAAACGTCACTTTTTTGATCAATACAAATCGAAGAATTTCGCGTTGCCAAAGTGAAAGATATAAATGACAATTAAAGTAAAGTGTCATCTAGGCGGTAATAGAATAACTAAAGGATATTGCATTGGTCGAATAACAGGTATGTTTAATTTTATAGGTAGGTACGTTTTCAAAAGATAAAGTCTGGTAGAGTTACGTGAAGACGATTTCGTTCACTACTATCGCTTGGACGGCCGTTGTCCTAAAGGTTACGGAATGAGTAGCAGTGTCCTTTCAAAATTAAGCAAACCTTTTAGCAAAGTTTTGGAGAGGCGTCTAATTTTAGCTCTCCTCGAACGCTAAATCATGTCGTTAGGCTACGGACAGAGTGAACGCGAGAAGCGAAGCGAAAACTAAAGCTAAAGATTCTAAGCTATAAGCAAAGCGAATGGTGTCCATAATGAACGCTAACATCAACGCTTCGGAAGTGCATCAAAATTAACAACATCCTTGAATTATGGAAATGGATTCGTTAGAAGAAGAGGACTTTCCATTGAATATTTTATTTTTCAGCCATTCATTGTTTGGAAAAATACAGTTTGTTCAATATATAAAAAATTACGAAATAAATATGACGAATTTTATCATCTTTACAAAGATTTACGAAGACATCCGAAAACATCCCGACAAAAATTGCGAATGCTTTTGAATGTCATTAAAAGTATTCGATTATATACCCAAATCTATTGACAGCTTCGTTTTAGCTTGAATTTCTTGCTAAAAAACTGAGCAGAAGAGTTTATTCGCTTTTAGCGCCAAGTTTCGCTTAGCATGTATCTTAGCATCGAATCTACTATGGCCAGTGTAATTAAAATATATGGGCGCAGTTTATTAGCTTTGACCTGTCAAACCTTAGCTTTAGCTTTCGCTTAGCTTTTCGCATGCACTCTGTCCGTAGCCTTAGTCATCATTAAATATTATTTATCAGGCATCATTTTTATGATTGCTAATTACGTGTTGTTTTTTTCACTTACGTCGCTTCATAGCAAATCAAAATTCAACATACTCTTCAAATTGCATCTCTTTAGGCGTCGATTATAGCTATCAGTTGCGTAAAAACACGAAACAGAACAAAAC
This sequence comes from Cheilosia scutellata, assembly GCA_955612985.1. Classification (NCBI taxonomy): domain Eukaryota; kingdom Metazoa; phylum Arthropoda; class Insecta; order Diptera; family Syrphidae; genus Cheilosia; species Cheilosia scutellata. The sequence goes on from OY015311.1 coordinate 111,520,497, forward strand.
TCAAACATGTTGCGGAATTGACTGAGGGATGGTTTGTTCACAGCTGGTTAAATCTGTGTAAATCATAGATTTAGTTTTACCCATGATTATATAATCTATGGTACCTAACCAAAAAGCGTTTGTTCACTAAACTATAGATTTGCGACAAATCGTTCCAGTTTTCCAGTCTATTGTGAATTCAGTTGTTAGAATTAATCCTTGGTTAAATTTGTATATTTTTTGCATACGTTTATTTTCGGTATTTTATTGATTATGTATCGTCACCTGAGAATTGGTTTGCTCCATACGCCAATTTCGCGTATTTTGAGTTAGGTATCAAATCTAAGGTATTTTCGGGTGCTCTTTTCGAATCTGTTGCCATTTTGGCGCTAACGCTTACCAATCCGGAGATATCCAGCATCGACTTTGCTCTACATCCAACAAGTTTAATGGTTAGTAAATTTTATTTTGCTCCATTTGCCATTTTTTGGCGTATGGAGCAAATTTCCCATACAAAAATCCTTCATATTGAGTTTAGCTAGCTCACTTTTACTTTTACATGGAAAACTGGTATACTCACTTTTGGTTTTGTTATACTCACTTTTGGTTTTACATGCAAAATTGTTATACCCACTTTTGGTTTTGTTATACTCACTTCCCAAAAAAATACGCCTTGAGTGAAAAAAAGTTCAGAAATAACAAAAATCAAAATAAGGCGTATTTTTTTGGGAATCTATAGCTAGCTCACTTTTACTTTTGCATGCAAAACTGGTATACTCACTTTTGGTTTTGGTATACTCACTTTTGGGTTTACATGCAAATCTGTTGTACTCACTTTAGGTTTTGTTATACTCACTTCCCAAAAAAATACGCCTATAATGTTACGATAAATGCTTGCCGGAGCTTTGTTATGTGCATCATCAGATGTAATCATGCCCCAAGGCAAACTTATTTCGCCGTGATTTAAGACTGTCAAACATTTTGAGGTTAGTTCCACTGAAAGCATGGTTCGTCTTTCTCTTTCAATTTTAATTTGGTAGCGAGAAGGTACGCGTGGTGTGCATTTATTTCTTAAAAATATTTAACAATGTCGGATTCTTCAGATAGTTCAGAGAACGAAAACCTTTCAGAAGAGGAGAATGAAACTGGCGAAGAAAATAATTTGTCTGAAAATGATTCTGAAGAGGAACAAGAAAGCGATAAAGAAGAGGATGTCACATGGAAAAGTTTGGTAAGTTCTTCACAAATTTGCACACAAAAACTTCTATTATAACTAAATTCTTTAAAGCAATTCTATTTAAATAATAGCCTTAATTCTATTACCAGGGTCTGCTAGACACTTTATGTGATGCATGCACTGAACTCAAATGGAAGAGTCCCTCCAAAATTCAAAAGGAAGCCATCCCAGTGGGCTTGCAAGGCAAAGACATAATTGGTTTGGCTGAAACAGGCTCTGGAAAAACAGGGGCATTTGCACTACCAATTTTACAAGCTTTATTGGAGAATCCTCAAAGATATTTCGCACTAGTTCTAACACCAACAAGGGAGTTGGCATTTCAGATCTCTGAACAGTTTGAAGCACTTGGTAAGTTAAATTGAAAAAAAAAAAATGTATATAAGTTCTTCAATATGTGCCCAATGATGTTAACACTGTTTTTGATAACAATAATGAAAATACAACATTTTTATTTCGTCACTACCTCTGAGACTATCTTCTTAAAAGCGTAGTTAAGAATTAAAATGAATCTGCAATACTAATCTGATGTGTATTTGTTTTCAGGAAGCGCAATTGGCGTAAAATGCTGCGTTATTGTGGGTGGCGTTGATATGGTTTCTCAAGCTTTGCAACTGGCCAAGAAACCCCATATTGTTATCGCTACTCCCGGGCGACTGTTGGATCATTTGGAAAACACGAAAGGATTCAACCTAAAGGCCATCAAATATTTGGTAATGGATGAAGCAGATCGAATACTCAACATGGACTTTGAGGTAGAATTGGACAAAATTCTAAAAGTTCTGCCCAGAGAACGCAGAACTTATTTATTCAGTGCAACCATGACGAAGAAGGTTAAAAAACTTCAACGCGCCTCCCTCAAGGATCCGGTAAAAGTTGAAGTGTCCAACAAGTACCAAACAGTTGAGCAATTGCAACAGTATTACGTATTCATTCCTGTGAAATTCAAAGATGTGTACCTTGTGCATATTATCAACGAATTGGCGGGCAACTGTTTCATGATCTTCTGTAGTACCTGCAATAACACCGTTAAAACTGCGCTGATGTTAAGAGCCTTGGGATTAGCAGCGATACCACTCCATGGTCAAATGTCTCAAAACAAACGTCTAGCTGCGCTTAACAAGTTCAAAGCCAAGAATCGTTCAATTCTTATATCCACTGATGTTGCGTCAAGAGGTTTGGACATTCCGCACGTGGACGTTGTCCTAAACTTTGACATACCCACCCATAGTAAGGACTACATACACAGAGTTGGAAGAACAGCACGTGCTGGTCGATCTGGTAGAGCCATCACATTTGTAACGCAATACGACGTCGAATTGTATCAACGAATCGAACATTTGCTAGGAAAGCAGTTGCCGCAATACAAATGCGAAGAAGATGAAGTAATGGCGTTGCAGGAGAGAGTAAGCGAAGCACAACGCACCGCAAAGCTGGAACTAAAAGATCTGGAGGACAGCAAGGGTTCTAAGGGTAAATTTAAGAATACTGATTTCGATGACTCGGAACAGTTTACAGGCGCAAGAAAGCGCATGAAGCCGTCTGGTAGCGGCGGTGGAAAAGGAAAAAAGAACTGGAAAAAGACAAAAACGTAAAAGTTGGCATATGATTTTTACAAATAAACGTATTTTTAGATTTTAAAATGTCTTGAATTGTTGAATTTTATTAAACGTTCTTTTTCAGAGTACATACAGAAAGAATTACATTTCCAAACAGTTTTGCATTGTATTAGGGTTCCTTATTGTTTTAAAACTTAAACGGATGGTTCGTGTGGAATCAGGTGTGGCTGCGCATTCCAATCTAAGCAAAGAGAAATGTCCTTTCCTGTTCGGCGCTAAAATCGACCAACTCCATCGTATATATCTCTCATTACTCATTTAGCTACCTTAATGAAAACCTTAAAACCTTGCTTTAGAGACGGCTACCCCAAATAAAGCGCTTCTACAGTTCAAAACTTAAGTTGTCTTTTTGTTTTGTTCGTTGCCGACATTTAACACTTGATGAATTCATGATATTTGCTCATCATGGACGCAAGTCCTCTGCTCTTAGATAAGACTTATCATGTCAGATGATCTCAATACTCGTCATCGATCGGTGTGCAATTTTGCTTATTCAAAACTACACGTAACCTTAAAGATTTTTTTATAGGAAAGACATGTAAGTACACCATATTAATGTAACAAAAATTTAGTTCTACGTACTTATATCGTTTAGGGGATGTGATTACTACAATAAATAATTTATTTTAAATATTTTACACGATAAAATGGACTGCATAAATTGCTTAATGTAATAATAAAATTATTTGATCCATATTTGCACTCATTAGATCTAGAATACTTCCTCCCGCTTATAGCGACTGAATATCAAAGAGATCGCACAGACCTTCATTTCGTCCCAATACGAAATTATAGTCGATTTTGGGTGGGCCAAGATGTACAAATGGGGTATCCGCTGAAAAAGAAAAACAAAACACAACAAACTCCTACCAACATTCTAACTTGAAATAAGATAAACTTACTAATATTCGGATCATCTGGATAGAATCTCTTCAGGGAATAACCTTTCTTGAAGTTTTTAAATATAATTTGTGCGGTTACCTCATCTTCCCGATAGCCATTATTTCTGTCTTGGTCGCTCGAGCATTCATCATCATCCTCAAAGTCTAACGTTTCAGATGTTTGTAACGATTCCTCAGCCGATACCATTGGTGCATGTTTTGTATGCGGTTCCTTTACACCACCACAGCTTCCGTTATTTGTGACTAATCGAACATCGATAGTGCTACCAGTTTCTAATTTAATATGCAAAGTATCCTGAAATTGACAATTAATGAAGAATATCATCGCAAGCTAAAGAATTTGCTTTTCTTACTTTTGATCTATCCATTTCAGCTTCTTCAATGTTTCTAATTGTAAATATAGCATCGTCACCGAATGCCTTTAAGAGATCATCCCTTGTCACATAGGCGAATGATTGATTCGACGCATCTCCGGATATGAGTCGCAAGTTCTTCTTGGCTAACTCGATGTCTTGGTCTAGATTATTCTCAACCGATTTCAAATCCAAGTGAGTATTTGTGTTTATATCACTGCCCCCATCGTTCGATGCTGTGATGTCCCCCCTGCAATTAGAGTGGGGTCTATTGTTATTATACATACAAATGAGCACTACTATGTACATAAATAATATGTGACCTACTTCCAATGAACTATCCGACAATGTCCAGTTTTCTCAATGAGACCAATACCTTCAAGGACATTTGTTATATCGTAGATTCGTCTTTTTTGGACATCCAATAATTTAGCAGCCTACAATAGAAGCAAATGCAATGAAGAGAAGAAAAAAAATGACAGAAAGTTTCCAAATATTGAAATGTCGCGCCTTAAGAAAGACAGAGTAAAGTAATCTGGCGCTACTTTTAAAAAATTGTTTACTTTTAAACGTTCACACAAATTCCATTCAATTTTCACTTGTAGTTCAAATTAGCGAAATTTTGCTGCTACTTACATGTTTTAAATCCAATTTTCCGTCGTTCTGTTTAAGTATATTTACAAATATTTTGGTCAAATTGACTAGAGAACCCTCGGAACGACCGAAACTCTTTACAGCACATCGTGGCATTTTGTGCATATTATGCAATATTAAATCAAAAATTCACTTCACGCAATTGGTTTAAGAGTATTACTAACTAAAAATTGGTCAATATATAACCGAAATAAAAGATTAGAAAAATATTTTCAACAGTGCCGCCATTTCTGACATTTTCTTATTGACATTTAATTCATGGATGCACTTTTTGGTTTTTGCATAATAATGGCTGCTATAACTGGTTTTCGTGTTGACATTAAAGATGGCGCTGAATGAAACTAATTTCTGATTAGATGATGTAATCCTAAGAGTATGCACGAGGAAATTAGAATACATTATGTACATTCAATTAGGTAAGTAAATTAGGCGAATAAATTTTATTTTTTGAAAATTAACAAAAATTGTTCAAGTTTTGGGACAATTAAATTACGTAAATGCAAAAACTCTCTCACCGCTCTTCAAATTGCTCCCAATCTCCTAAAGGCAGAATCAGATACGAGTACCAGTGAGTAATCCAGCTTAAGCGGAGGATAATTATTTAGTGCAATTGACACACGGTCTTAAATGTCTTAAGGCTTAAATGTGAAGTTGTTGACAAACGAATTTGACAGTTTTCTACTTGAAATTTCCTAAAAATAGGGTTTTCCACTAAAAATGAAGTTAGGACATTTTTTATTTATTGAAAAAATTAAAGGAATTGTGGATAATCAAGAACATCTAACAATTCTATTTAATAAAACAATTTCATTTAATGAAATTTTTTATTTACACCAAATTGATTGTTCCTTTTACTGAAAATAGTTTACTCGTGAGTCTTTCTTAGTTTTTATTCACACCACCGATTATGAAAATTTGTTTTTACCTAAATTACTCAGGTTAGCTACTATGATTAGGTACTTGGGCTTGGGCGAAAATCCTCATCTTTGAGTCCTTCTCGTTGGCGCCTGCCTGAAAATGGCTAATCAGGGGTCAGATCACGTATACTTAAAACAATCGAACGACTTCGTTTCCACAATAGCAGTTTCTGTCTATAGCCACAGATATGATAAAGACAGCATACGTAAAAACGATATCGTTCGACTGTTTTCATTTTACGTGATCTGGCTCCATTAAACCTGCGCTGTGACGTGTTACGACGCACGACTAATGTATAAGCGTGACCCATAAGAGTGAGGTGGGAGTAAACGCTAAATCACCGTTCACCGAATCTAAGGTGGAACAGCAAACGCCGACGGATGCATGGCTAAGAGGGAGCTTCAGCCGCTAGTTTGCGAACTTCGGATACCAGACGACCTCCGATTTCACAGATAGCCTTCCTGTAGTTATACGGGTAGACCACGAGTGACCGATTATATCCCGCCTACTCGTGGGTACAACATAAATATATTCACGGACAGTCAATCAGCTAAAAAGCCCTTAGCTCATCCACTATTGCCTCTAAATCAGTACTACACTGCTTCAATTCCCTCCAAACACTTAGTACCGGAAACAAAACCAGTTTATGGTGGGTCCCCGGCCACAAGGGGATCAAAGGAAATGAAAATGCTGATGAACTAGCCAGAAAAGGCTCGGAAACCCCTTTCATAGGACACGAACCTTTCCGTGCAATATAAAAATCAGCTACAAATTCGGCTATAAAAAGCTGCGAACGAAACAAAAGCATTTCTTATTGTAGTGAGGCGGCATAGTATAAAATTGTATAACAATTGTGCACTTTGTGATGAAAGCATGCAATTTTTACCATGGAGGACACATTATATGAAAATGATTTTAAGATATTGGGGCACTTCAGATTGCGCCCTAAAGGGGTAAAAGAGGGGGGTCAAAGTTTGTATGGGAAAATTTTTATTTTTCATCCGATTGACTTCAAACTCGGTTTATGTACTCTCTATGAGAAATAAAGAAAACTAATTTCTCCGATTTTGGAAATTCAGCTCTTAAAGGGGTAAAAAGGGGGTCGAAGTTTGTATGAGACCATTTTTATTTTTCATCCGATTGACTTCAAACTTGGTTTGTGTACTCTCTATGAAAAATAAAGAAAACTGTTTTCTTCGATTTTGGAAATTCAATCCTTAAAGGGGTAAAAGGGGGGTCAATGTTTGTTCATGTTTTTTTCTTAAAATTGTTTGTTTGCTTTACCGCCCCGGGTGCCACTGCTTCTTAGTACGCCCCTGTCTCAACATATTTTATACCACAATACATTAAAATGTATACCTATGTATATTTGAATTTAAACGGTGACCCCCTTTTTACCCCTTTAAGAGCTGAATTTCCAAAATCGAAGAAAATAGTATTCTTTATTTTTCATAGAGAGTACACAAACCGAGTTTGAAGTCAATCGGATGAAAAATAAAAATGGTCTCATACAAAATTCGACCCCCTTTTTACCCCTTTAAGAGCTGAATTTCCAAAATCGGAGAAATTAGTTTTCTTTATTTCTCATAGAGAGTACATAAACCGAGTTTGAAGTCAATCGGATGAAAAATATAAATTTTCCCATACAAACTTTGACCCCCCTCTTTTACCCCTTTAGGGCGCAATCTGAAGTGCCCCAATATCTTAAAATCATTTTCATATAATGTGTCCTACATGGTAAAAATTTCATGCTTTCATCACAAAGTGCACAATTTTTTTACTATGCCGCCTCACTATTGGGAGAACATCCCAGGTCTAAAACCAAAAAAAAAACATTCACCCTTTCAAAAACAATACCAAAAGGTTACTAAATCTACGCAGGCACGATATCAAAAATCTAGTAGGCTACCTAACGTCACCGACATAACCTAAATAAATTTCATTTAGTCGACTCGCCGGAGTGCCCACTATGTCTTGAGGAAGACGAAACAGCTAAGAAAATCATATGCGAATGCCCGGCCCTCTTTGGTATATTAGAAGGAATTCATTGCTCAGGGAAGTAATAAGTACCTACCGTGCCGCAGAATTAAGGAAATCTTCTATATACCTAAAATAAGCGTGCTTCTGTATGTCATACTCATTTTGAGAACACAATATATAAAGAGAAAAATTGAAAATTGAATTTTCAAATAAGATCTAACGACGTTCACGGTAATTTCATCTAGAAGAATGTATTCGCCCAGCTGTTTGCTGGACTTGACCAGGACTTAGACTAATTAAAAGATCGGCTAGAACTGAATTGAAAAACTTTCCCCAGGCAGTTTTTTCCCCCGAATTGAACCTGAGGTCCCTGCTAATTACACTAACCACTGTATCTTTTTAGCTATATAAGCCCACTAATTGGTCAATATCGCACATTTAACCAAACTCGTCAATTTCCTAAAACACAAGGTATGTGAGAATTAATTCAATTTGGCTCACTTGCTTATGCATAGTGCTAACAATTAGTTTAACAACCATTCATTAGACACGTCAATAAAAACCATTTGCGCAATTACGTTCACCAAAATCGAAAAAGAGAAACGCGTTCTCATAGTTCGATTCGATTTGCAAACAATCAGTCTTTTAAAACTAACAGCTAAATTGCATTATAATACAGAGTTTGAAAGTTTTATTCAAAGTACCATGAAGCTAATAAGGGACATCGATTACATTGTCTATCCTGCCCATATGGCATCAATTCTACCACATTTTAATGTTGCAGGTGGCGAAATAGAAATATCACCAATCGGAAAGAAATATTCCCATGTTCTGACAGCGGCTATCCTCATTACATCGAGCCTTGCTTGTGTAAATGTTCTTTCTGAGTCGCGTAGTTTCAAAATTATTACAAAATCTGGAGATACTGAAGAAATTAATCAAACTATTGAAACTATTTTTTGCATCTTAAGTTACACGATAATTGTTCTAACGGGAACTCAAAATGCTGAGAAACACTTCAGTACCCTAAATGAGATCGCAAAAATCGATCAGTTCTTGGAGGCTACGGGCTTCAAAGGCACCTACAAATGTCCGAAATTGATAGCATCTATCTATGCCATGTCCACATCAGTAATTGGTGTTGCTTACTATTACCTAAATCGCAGCGATATGATTATTAGATCCCAAGTCGTCCTCCTGACCGTGTACATCATGCAATTGTTCATATCGTCCACGTTTGCAATATACTTTTGTGTGATCCTGAAGAATGTGACACGACGTATAGAGTTTGTAAACGAAAAGCTGGCAGAGTTTACAAGAGATGGCACTCGAAGCAATGAAGAAAATTGGCGTGAACTAAGTAATCTTATTGAAATTTTCTGCAAATTTCGATACATCACGGAGAATTTGAACTCGGTAACCGGAGTTGGACTGCTTTTCTACATGGGATATGCTTTTTACACTGTTACCAATCAAAGCTATTTGGTATTTTCAACACTGACGAATCATGTGGCATTCGTGGAAAAATTCCAGTTGCTGGGACTGTCTGTGTCGTGGGTAGTTGCTGAGATCGCACTCATGTCAGTGTTTTGTAGTTCGTGCGACGCAATTTCGTCAGAGGTGAGTTATTTGACAGAGAGAGCATTTGAAATTGTAAGGCAAACACTATTATTCACATCCATTTTATTTAATTATTTTAAAGTAAACGCATCCAATCGATTAAACTATATTTGTCGGAATTTTTAAACAAGTTTTTCAGTAACAAGTAAAAGTGTTATCATCGGCCTGGCCGATCTCCACTGCACTAAAGTCATGCAAAATATTTGCCATGGAAGTTAGTATGTACTCTACAGGATAGACAGTAGTCTAATATTAGTTTTGTATGAGATACCATCAGAACTACATGACCGTCATAGCCCATTTTCAATACCAGCTTGACGACGCGACGGTAAAAAGAAATTTCATTCGCCTAGGTCGATTCGTTTGGACGCTATCGTGTTTTCAACAGACAGACAGACGGACAGACAGACAGTCGGACATGGCTAAATCCATTCAGAATTGTATCCTGATTCAGAATATATACCCTTTATGAGGTCTCCGGTGACTCCTTCTTCGCGTTACAAATGTAATGACAAAGTGAATATACCTTCCTGTGGTGGGTATAATAATGTCCCCTATCTCTGGAACTAACTCAGCCGATAATAAAAATTATTTCAGCCTTGTAATGACAATATAATGACACTCTCCAGATCAGTTCTTTCACCGTTGTAATATCAACACTACAGGTTACTTAAGGCGGGAAATACAGATCATGAAAGCGGAAAACATTTTGCTACTCTCAGGAACGATACAAAAAATTGCGTATACGCCATGTAGTCCCTGAAATGTTGTTATTTGCGCAACTTATAATTAACGACTCCATAAAATATTTTCATTTCCTTTTAAGGCATTAGTATTAAATAATTTGACTTAAATTGCATTGATGAGTGATCATTCAGTTAGAATCAGACACGTTTACGAAAAAAAATGTATACACTGCCGGAAATTATTTTATTTTAGGAAAATAGCAATATAAGAAAAAAAAAGTGATCCCTCACAGGACCAAATTTTTCAATAGGACAAAACGTTGCTATTGATAGCAAACATTTCGTGGTAGTTCACCTACCTCGGAGTAAACATGAACTCCACGAATGATACCCTAGTGGAGAACCGGCGAAGAATTATCTTGGGAAACGGGTGCTACTTCGGTTTGGCAAAACAATTGGGTTCAAAACTCCTAACTCGAAGGACAAAATGTGTGCTCTACAAAATCCTTATCCTGCCAGTTCTGCTTTATGGCACCGAGTGCTGGAAGATAAGCAAGAAGGAAGAGCTGATACTGGGCTCCTTCGAAAGAAAAATACTTCGGTGGATTTTTGGTCCTGTATGTGAGAGGAGGGCGAATGGAGGAGAAAATACAACCGCGAACTCTATGAGCTGTACCAAGATGTGGATGTGGTCCAAAAAGCCAAAACACGTTGACAACATTGGCTCGGCCACATCGAGCGAATGGACAATAATGTCCAAGAGGATCTTCGAATCCCAGCCCCCAGGTTCGAAAAGACAACGAAGACCGAATCTCCGTTTCAAAGACCAAGCCATCGCGGATGCCAGAGCTCTTGTTCTCGATAACTGGAAGTGTTTCTTTCAACAGAAAAGTATAGCAGCGGCTTCCTAAGGCAGGTAAATGACCTCCTTAAATACCTCGATGTTGCTACTATGACGTATTGTTCTAGATAGTGGACATATGTCTTCGTTACGATGAATGTATATACGCCAAAATTCGGTTCATGATTAGAATAGTTCGGAAGAGCTATACTTCAAAGTTGCATATTACACCGAGTATCTTTTTAGCGTCGCTCAGGACAGCTCGATTAGTTTTACCGAGATCCCGAGTTCGACAATCTGAGATAAACTCTTTAAATCCCTCGAAGTTGCTGATATCAATAGAAATAAACTTTCTTTCTTTAATTCTAATGAATATATCACCTGCCCATCAATTTAGCTGAGCAGACTCAAACTCCTTCTAAGTGGTTTGCAGAATTATTGCGTTGGATAACTGAGTTCTAAATTTATTAGTCGCAATAAGAAAATAGCCAAAGTCGACTCTTTCTCCTTGAAATGATTTGCACATGGTGAACTAGGCTGGCTTTGTAGACCGTCTGAAGAGCGGAGGGTTGTGTGGATTCTGGAGACGTGGTGCTACTTTTCAGCGCTACGAATATCACCATAATATGAGGTGGCTCATAGTTGAATAGTCCTTAGTTGTAATGTTGTCGTTTGGTTGAAGGTTACTAACTCCCCGAAGATGTTTCCCTTCTGTCGTACATCGTACATCGCTGTTCTGATGGGCTCATGTTTAGCTTTTGAGACTACTTCAGCAAGTCATTACCGGCAGATTTATTGCAATCAGTGCGCCATTTCAAAAACACTCAACCAACCTTACCTTACCGTACACATAATTTAAGTCAACTAATCTCTTGAAATTTGACTTCTAAACCTATCACTTAACAAAAAGTAAACCCAAAACTATTTATAACCAAACTTGGTAATGAATTTATGTCTCTACATAAATGTTTTTAGCATATTGTCGAATGCAATGAGTGCACATGTCGATCTCAAAACCAAACTTGTGAGGAATGTTCATACGTAACTACATAAAAACGCTACTAAACCAAGAGCTGTAGGTAGGCACATCCAGCTTGCTAGTTAAAAAATATCTATAAACCAAAAAACTACCCTAAGAGCATTTCTAGTTATGTGTATGTCTCACTAACAATGTCAGTCAACAAGTAGCTGCATCAATTTAACTAATTGACATCGATTTCAATGATAAGATTTTCACCAGCGATTCTATTTTAATTACTTTACAGGCTTGCAACAATTCCATAGTTGACATTCGAAATTAGTTCATCGGCATTCATAACTCGCGTTGGTGCGCACCTAAATCCATTTCAGAATATGTGCATAAAATTAAAAAAAGTTCAGAAAAAAATTGTTCTAACTGAAGATCATGCAGGTGTACCCAGTATACTTAGCGACTTAAAATTGCTGCTGAATATTCTCAAGACAGCGGGATTATTTCCAATTTACACATATATATCTGACAGCGAACTCGAACCACCCTCTAAGCCCAATGAGTTCTATACAAATGTGATACGTATTTTAATCCATTCGCTTACCGCATTCACACTCTACAATGTGTTTCAGCAAAACTCCCTCGATACTAAAAACCGCGAGACGGACAACATTAACAATTATATAGAAATATTAATCAGTATTGCCACTTACACTGGTGTCATGGTGTTATGTTCGAAACACTCGAACATGTTCTTAAAGATTTTCAACGAAACGCTTAAAATCGATCTCGAGATTCGTGAGCGATATGGACGAAATGTGCGAAATCATTGCGAATTTTGTACGAGAACTGTATATGCGTGTATTTTCTGTCAGCTATTTGTAATATGCGTCCAATTCAATATGGACAGTGTTAGTTCAGTGTCGCAGTATGCAATTTGGGGAATTCATGCGCTTCAAAATTTAATGTGTTGTATGTGCATTCTATTTCTTATATCGTGTTTGCGAGTGATTTCGATGCGTTTCGAATTTGTGAATGTGGTTATGGCCAATTACATGTACAACATGGGTGGAATACGATGTCGAGGAGCTGGCTATATAACTTTTGAAGGAGATGTTGCGTTTACATTTCGCTTGCACAATAAGCTGCTGAACATTTATAAAATGTTGAATGAATCTTGCAGTTTACTGGTCGCATTCTTTATGGGCTACTCTTTTTACTCTATAACAACGAATACCTATAATATTTTTGTGGAATTTACAACTAATCACAAGGTGTCCGTGAGCTTGTTGTTGAATTGCTTCGCTTGGCTTATATTGAACACAGCTCTGTTAACCATGTTGACACAAGGTTGTGGACAAGCAACAAAACAGGTAGAACACATTTTTAAGTATAACTACATTTGTAATTTTTAAATTGAATGCAATGTGTTTCAGGAAGAGATTCTGGTCCTACTCGAAACATCCAACAGGAATATCAGCATCTATATTAATAGTTAGGCTAAAGGTGGTAGAGTTTTAGGTTAGGTTGAATAGGATATGAGTTCATCACATTGAACTAGGCACCATATTGGACCCATCGCCATCCCTGGGGAACCTTAACGGTCAAAAAAACCTAAACCACTTCGTCCAAACAATTAATTTCCCCACAGAACCAACCTCCTCCAAACTGTCGAAGAAGTACCTACCGAGGTATTTCCTCCTGTGCCGAGCTTGACATTCACAGGGGAAATGAGTTATATTTTCTGCAACATGTCTTCGCAATACCTGCATGTGTCCGTATCTGTTAGACCTAATCTCATGCGAACAAGCCATGTCAAATTATGTTGTGTTCCCGGACACTGGGGTATAGACGGTAACGGTAAAAGTGCCGACGTACTGGCCATAAAAGGAGCAGCGCTCCTACTAAATGAAATAATTGAGGGCATAAGACCAGCAGTGACCGGGGCTAAGACAATATTATTCTCTATACAACCAAACATAGAAGAGTACAGAATTGGGTTAGGTTAGGTTTGTGGGCTGGCGAAGAATTCTCCGTGCCACACTCAGGTCAATACAGACCCATTGTGATGCCCGTAGGGGAAATTGCTTTACTGTGCTGCTACATACAAACCATCTTGTTGATTTGACGAAGTTCATTATCTTGTCTATTGATGTGCTGGAAAGCTCGACTAGGTCGTTGAAGAAGTGACTCCCTAGGAATTCATACCTGGTTTGTTGGAGACCTGTACAGTGGCATAGGAAGTGGGTTGTATACTCAAGAGCTCCCTCATCACAGCAGCCTCTACAGAGTACTTCCGTTAAGCCCATTTTCCTCATATGGTACCGCAGAGTGTTATGCTCCATTATGCGATACCTACGAGGGTGGACAGGGATTTCATATCCTTCCGTATTACATTCTCGGTTTTGAGAGTACAGAATTACATACGCCTGAGTTAGATAGGAAAAACTCTGGAGAATTATTAAAACTCAGCAGATCAAAGAAGCGATAGGGATATCCTCTGGTCATTGCCATCTGGAAAAGCACTCATGAGGTCAGGTTTATCAAATACGAATGCATGCCAGTATTGTGAGGATCTACATGTCGTAAAGGATATTATACCCAATTCTACTACATATGTTATGTATATAAGAATACTACTTTGTAAGAAACTTCTTCAGGAAAGTCGGTTTCTTAATGAAAATTGAATCCAAATAGATTATGTAGAGAGAAATTAATTTTAAGTTATAGTCTTAAAATTAAAAACAAAAAAACACTTAGCGACAAGGGTGTAGCCAATGGCCCCCTTTGCTCAATTTACTTTGCAACATTATTTAATCTATTAATAAATAAGTGTAATCCCCGAGAATATCACTTTTCCAGATTACTTTAGCTACAGGACAAGGTTTAGCGAGTAAACCTTGGAACTCGCTTTTTGGGGACATTACATTTTTTGACGACCACAATTTACAAGAATTTAAGTGCCGAATGAACATCTATCTGCTTGCAAGCATATCGGTTAAGTGCACGACTGGATCGAACGGAACTTTCTCGTTCATTGAAATTTTTTTAATCTTATAAGCTAAAGCGAGCATTGAAGTGGTGGGCAATTGGCGTGGCGGTGGCATATTGACCAAGTGGTAGCTGGCATAGGAGTGGTGTGGCGAACGCCGCCGGCCGAGTCATCATTTCTTAAAATGTCGTCCTATGAATATGCATATTTGGTCATCTCGCATGTTTTTACTAGTGTTATCTTATACGTATACCAGGCTGTTCTAAGTATAAGTATACTTTTTCCGCGACCCCAATATGTACATATAAGCTGCGCATTGGCAAATGTACCTTCATTTTCCTTAGGCCAAGGGAGAGTATCCGTATTCACGTCGTAGCTTTAAATCAAAACAGAATATAGGCACATGATTCATAATTATTAATCCTTACTAGCTAACTAGTTTATGATCGTTTTGTGAACCCACCGTTCAAGTCTTTATTTGGACTAATGTGGGAACATTTCGTAGACATGCTGCATACATTTTTATTGTGTCGTGTGCGAAACGGCATTGAAAATGTTGGCGATGAGGAATTAATTGCTAATATCGTAGACACAATGCGCCTTCATGTTGAATACTGAGCGATAGACCTTAGATATACATTATATGGAAATGCATGTTTTTTAAATTAATAAAATGTTTGAATAATAATTTGAAAAAGTTTATATGGAAAAAAAATTAAATACGGGTCATTTGTACATTTCTCGTTTGAAATACGGGACTGTCCCGGGAAATACGGGACGGAATGTCTCGGTAGATATATTACAAGTAGGTACCGTATGCCGGCTACTAAGTAATCCAAAAATTGTCTTAAGCTGTAAGCCCACAAACTTTTAATACGAGTCTTGAAAGAAATCCGTCCAAGCGTTTAGTTCGGGTATTGGAAAGCAAAACCAATTAAAGAATTTTGTTGTTATATATTGAGCCTTTTCTGCAGTTTTATTGTCTTATAATATTATATTCTCCTTTCAAATTATATTTGTGATTTCAGGCCAATAATACTTCTCAAATATTGGCACGAGTTTATGGAAAAAGCAAGGACTACCAAAATATTGTAATTTCTTATTTTATATGCAAATTTTGTCAACTATTTTCATGGAAATATTCTATTTTAGATTGATAAGTTTCTTACCAAAAGCATTCGACAAGATGTGCAGTTTACAGCATATGGATTTTTTGTTGTTGACAATTCCACGCTTTTTAAGGTATGATTTCAGGAAAAGTGCTATAACATGTAATTTATTTTTTTATTTCTTTTCTAATTTAGATATTTTCGGCAGTCACCACTTACCTTGTGATCTTAATTCAATTTAAACAGCTTGAAGACACTAAACTTGATGAGAGTTTAGAAGCAAATCAAATATAAATGAGATAAAGTGCACAAATTATATTTAGTGGAATTTAATTGCACGTATATAATGGACTTGATATCGCTGTATTACATAATATAACACCGTTTGTCTTGTTATTGTTTATTTTACATAATAACACCGTGTGTCGGGTTCAAATAAAATTCTAAAATAAATTTAATTTTATCATGGCGTTTTATTAACAGTTCAACCCAATGACTAGGAGTCCCATTGGCTTAGTATGAATGGATGGTTTAATCAAGTCGGCCATCTCTCGTCCGACGGTAAGAGAATTAGTCTCGTTGGCGGAAGTTCGAGTGCTATGAAAGCAAGTGTCCACTTGAGCATCCTTGCGATCCTTAAAAATGATAATAATTCAGACCAAGTTGCATAGAGAGTAACGAAAAAAAAAACAACCAAAAATACATTTGCTACATACATAGTCGAGAATTTATTTAACCTTTACATAATTCAAGTGTCCACTTGAGCATCCTTGCGATCCTTAAAAATGATGATAATTCAGACCAAGTTGTACTCTTCCCGCAATCTCATTATTTGCATAGAGAGTAACGAAAAAAAACAACCAAAAATACATTTGCTTATTTAACCTTTACATAATTCATCCGAAGAAATCTGATCAGAAAATTTCCAACAAAACAAAAATTTGAATTCACTTATTTCTAAACTGATTAAGTTAAGACATCTAAAGAATGTAAAAAATTATTTTATAAATAACTTAAGAATGAGACGGGAAACTGAGACGAAAATCAAAAAATACAAAGAATTTACAATTACCACTAGTAGCTAATTAAATTAGATTTTCGTCGGGTTTCCCCGAAAAGGAACGAACATATTCTGTCCACCAAGTAAGCTGATACTGTATCCGCAATCAGTACAAAAATCAATATTCGTCGGAACTGCAGAGACAAAAAAAATAATTTTAGTAAGTGTACATTGTTTGGATAAATTTAATTGGCTCACGTCATCGGGGAATTCGATTATCTCGAATGTATTGGTAAGGTCATCTGAGATACCTAATGCCAGAAGCACCACTAAGCCAGCTGAAATAAGAATTGAGGTAACTAGAAGACGATTTTCGCGAAGACTTTCCATGAACGGATGACCCTGTAGATAGAGAGAAATAATTAAACAATTTAGATGCAGCTTGCAGTACTTTTCTCCTACCTACTCTACAAAATGAGTAAGAAACCATCCTTACCTTATAGTTTACAGCAAATGTCGACACCTGAAGAGCCAAACAAATTATATACACCGTACTGTTGATGATATTTGGAACAAATTGCTTCTTTTCCTCGGGGTCCAAATCAATATCCAGCTTGATTTTTCCGTCACTGTAAGAAACAAACAAACAATTATTTACCAATTAATACAACGACGACATTCTACACAATTCTTACCTTGGTGGAGCTCTGGCTGTCGCTTCCTGAGTCAAATAGTACAAGGCAGTAAAATGTACAGCGAACTGCAACAGAATTGTTGACACAGTATACAGATTGAAAATATTTGGTAGGGGCGCAGTCTTTGATAAAGTCTTAAGTGGCTTTGACCGTGTTATAAACAAGAAGCATGCAGCTATAAACAATCCCTGAAGCGTTGCCTGTGTATCACTAAACTTGACACCGTCGATATACAAAACCGACTGACAATAGGCCGATATGAGAGCGTTAAGGGCCAAAATCTTAAACATCTGCAAAGTTGTGACCAACGTACAGCGGCCTTGCTTAATGATATGATTGACACAGGCAATCGAACTTGATTTGCTAGTGAATGGTGCTGCTATGCTGGCATCGCCCAACTTAACAATTTGTACAGACTCTTCGTCAACTTCCTTAAGTACACGTTGTAGATTCTCCTGGGTAGCATTTAAATTCTCTCTATGGCGTAGGATTGCACGCTCGCGTGGTGTTAAATTGGGTCGATCTGCCACATTATGGCGTGCTCCTCGCGCATTCTGGACAGATGCTTGAGAGGGAATATTTTCCACTGGTACTGCTTCTTTGCTTTTCTTCTTTGTCGTTGGTACATGGCTCAGTAGTGATACGCCAACGTTTGCATGTTTCAGTGCGCCAACATCATTTGTACCATCGCCGCACATCAACGTATAGTATCCCAAATGCTTGAGCGTGGTAATAATGAATTCCTTTTGCTTGGGCGCGAAACGCGCACACACTGTTATGTACGGAAGGATCTTTAGCATATAGTTGTGTTCGTGATCATTCAAGTATTGCAGACCTTCACCTGTGATACACAAATCATTTTCAGCGAGCACTTTTCGGTAGTCATCTGTAGTGGAACGTTGAACTTCTTCATCTATGGAGAGCCAGTGCCACTTTTGCTCTCCGTTCTGAGTCAACACAAGTATTGGCTTTCTGGTGAAGCGCAATTCTCTAGCTACATGGCAGGCAGTAAGCGGATTATCGCCAGTTATCATGACAACTTTGTGCGATGCCTGTATGAGTTCTTTGATGACAAACTTGGAATCGGGTTTCATTGGACACGATACTATAATAAAGCCAGCAAATGTCAGATTGCATTCAACGTCTTCCCGCTTGATGTCGCGCACGGCTAGGGAATCCATACGTCCAAACTCTTTAATGCCCAGTGCCAATACACGTGCCCCGCGACGCGAGTACTCAATGAAGGTCTTTTTGTAATTTGGTGGCACTTCTTTCAACATTCCCATTATAACTTCAGGAGCACCCTTAACCGTTCCCACATAGCTAATGTCACTTGAAAAGGGCATAAGGTACCCAGCCAAAACGGACATCCTTTTTAATGCAGCCGAAAAATAGAATCGTTGATAGATTTTCAGTGGCTTTAGCTTTCCACGCTTAGGCACTACGCTATCGTTCTTAGTCAGAGTCCAATCGACGGCTGTTAACATCGCCTTTTCGAGCGGATCACCCACAAGTCCATCTTCCAATTGTGCCAGCGAATGGCAAGTTGCTAGCACATTTACTGTGACATCGTCAGCTCGCGAGATCGGTACAATTGCGGAATCATCACCAAGTCCAGCGACGCCCTCCACCATCAAGTTGTCACTTGTCAGTGTGCCAGTCTTATCGAAGCAACAAATTTGCACTTTTCCAGCGAAAGGAATCCTGAACGGTTCTGTGCAGAAAACAAACAATTTTGAGAGCTGCATCAGCGATGTATTTACGGCGAGAGTCAGTTCGATTGGTAGATCAGGGGGAATGATTGAAGTTAAAATGAGAGTACACTCGAGGAAGAGCTTGTAGCGGCTGCGTTCGGGGTCTTCTGTTCCTTTGATCCATACGTACGTAGCAGCAGCCACAGCGAATATCATAAGGAATATAATAAATGCAAACGTCTCCAGGTTGTTTTCTGTGACACGTTTCACACCAAACAAAATGGTACGCAAGAGTTTTCCTTGTGACGTGTTAAAGCCGTTACGAATGACGCAGCCGATACAGCCGCCATCTGGAGCACGTATACCATCCTTGGATGGCGATGTATGCTGGACTATTTTAGTTCCACCGAACAGAGTAAAGAGTTTGCCTTCACCTTCAGGATCAAGTTCCTTATTCAGATCGTCTACAGACTCCAGAGATTCCTTCATTTGAGGAACGGATTCACCTAAACAAAATAGAATTCTTATTGAATTGTTTCTTAAAATGTAATAGGTAGAGAATCGTAGTCAGTTATGAACGATTTTTTAACAAATTGAATAAATGGGAACGAAGCAATATTTCCCAACCGAAGGAAGTTTCTGGCAAGTTTCTTATTTCTAAATTTAGATCATACTGACTACAAAGGGCTTAAGTTTTCTCCATTAAAGTCTACTGGAATTGGTACCCTAGAGATAGTGATGGCCAGGCCTTTAAGGCCTTTAAGAAAAATCTGCCAGATTGTGTACCGTTACAATAAACGACACCTCGAACTCTTTACACAAATTTGATTCTCAGCAATTTTGAATCTAAGTGCAGGGTTTATGTTCCGAGTGCACCGATAAGAGATCAAAGCGTCAACTATGATCACACAGACCATTTAATATACCTTTCCCATTGTCGATGTTAAACACCAACTTCTTCGTTGTGCAAATACATGAATATCTCAGCTTATTTTCTTTCACGATATGAGAAAGTGCAACCTCTACCACTACCATTGATTACATAAAAGAACAATTGTTGAATGAGCAATTTTTGTGGATAATACAAAAAAAAGCCATACGTAGCGATGACCTTTGAACCTAATGTATACGATACGATATATGACATAACAGACCCAAACCTGTGCTAACATTTTCCACGCATAAAGTTGATTGCATTACTTTATTTCAAATAAAAAAAAAATAATATTTTAAACACAAATAAAACTCACCTGTTAACATGCTTTCATCGACTATGCACGATCCACGTAGCATTACCAAATCACACGGCACAAAATTATCATTCTGAGACCTAGTCAACGATACCAAATCACCCGGTACAAGCTGATCCGAGGCTAACTGACGCCACTTGTTATTCCGCAGAACATTTACCGAATAAGGCTTGTTACCCATTTTACGAATCTCAGACATGTTTCGCAACTGCTGTTGCACCAAGGTACATTCAAAAATTACCAGCATACACAGTGTAAACAGCGAATAGTACCAGTACTCATCAAGACACCATAATCCAACAGAGAAAATTTGGAAAACAAAGAACGGAGCTGTTGCACGTTCAATAAACAATTGATAAAACTCTGGCACAACCATTTCCATCTGGTTTGCACCAAATTGTTTTTCGGCCAATCTAACAGCAGAATCGTTTTCAAATCCTCTACCGCTGGCATACTCTTTTAGAAGCTTATTCACTGGATACTCGACTCCTTTAAAAGTTGCCTTTTCATCATCCCATACGTATTTGGTCTTTTGGAAGGAGAACCAAAAGATAACCTCATTTGTACTTTCGTCCATGACAGTCCTCTGGATGCGTACCATTTCGGATGAGCCATTATTTGCAGTAGGCACTACCTTAGCTAATACACCGACACGCGGAAGTTTTACCTAGAAATTAAATAATTTAACAAATATATCTAGAAAATTGTGTTATAAAAGTTATGTATACCTTTCGGCAGTTAAGAAAACTCAAGACGTGCACACTCCAGAAACAGCAAAGAAACGTAAGTACATGAATGAAAACTATAGCAACTAAAGTGATAAGACCACCTTCGTAGTGTTCTTCAACTCCGTATACATTTATCCAGAGGTAGAAAAAGCTCAGGTAAAGGGCCAAGAATGGAAACACAACACCGCTAAGATAAATTGGATTGACTACGTGCAATGTTACATATTGCACCAGGTCATCAATGCGTGCTGTTTTGCTGGCAAGTTTATTAGCCATTTTATTGGTTACACTTTTATGGTGGTTATTTTAATTATTCGTCCAGATCTAGTTAAGTGCAACGTAAAACATTTCCGAATTAATAAGCAGCCGAGAGGAATCATGAATTGTCAGAAAAGGTATTTTCCCAATTTGACATGTGACGTGTACTTTTTGTTTTGTTTATTTACCAGATATGTCATATGAATTTCATACAGTACCTTCCTTAAGGCTTTTTTCACTTGATCTGTCAAAATTAAGCTACGTACGGAAAAATGTATTTTGCAATTTTTCGCTAGCTTAAATTTGTGGCTGTACCTACAAAAACAGTAGGAAAAAAATATTATTGTAGAAATGGAACTACTGCTCACCTAAATTGTATTCCTTATTTTGATCTTTGGAGACATATTTGTATGAGAGCTTAATTTAAGAGCGAGCAGCATCCTAGTCTCTAAAGTCAGGCAAAATTGCGTGGTGTGGTGATGTAAGTCCACCATTAACATGCTGATATTTTTACAGCTATGAGTATGACCAAAGGAATTTTGATTGCCTATAAAACAAAAATATTTCCAGATTTCAGAAGTAGTGATCAAGAAACAGTCTACTTATTTCGTTGAATTTATTAAACAATGATTAGTAAAATTTATTGAAACTAATAAATAATTTTAAATGGTTTCCCATATTCAGAACAATTTTCCATTTTAAGAGCTCTTTGCGATAATTACGAATCTTTCTGGTGATTCGGTGCATAGATGTAACTGAACAATAATATTTTTTATCCAGTTATTTGGTTCAGTCCAGTTATTATAGTTTCTTCTGCCATCATTGTCGAACTTGACCATGTAACCTATTCGATAAAAGGAAATATTAACTTCAAATTATTTCATAGTAGTAATTATCATGTACTTTCCGCAAAAATATGCACAATTGCACAATTGCAATTGACCACGCAACATGAAGAATCAACATGAATTTTTTAAATCGTTTAATAACGCTTCTTGGTATTGATATATATTTAAATTTTCCTTCTCTTAAATTTACGAATTAAACTTGATATAAATACAGTTTAAAGTCAGTTTATAGCTTACTTATGACTATTTCAAACTATGCTTGAACGAAAAGATAACAGAGACTGGCAGCACTCCCGATAGCGGAAGTTCTTGTTTTTTAAGTTGAATCAAGAACTTGAAGTGGTTGAAAGTAAAACATGGCCCCGTATTCCATTCCATATCCGTTGAACTGATCCGATCGTATTTGGCATTGGCATAGCGGATATAGGTGGCATTGGCAAGGCAATTTCATTTTCAATTCAATTGTTTATTTTGGTGGGTTGTGGAGAGAGGTTGACGGGAGTGAACAAATTTAAAACGTAAGAAAGTTCAAGTTTAACAAATTCTGAAATTATTTTTTATATGATGAAAGCATTTGATAGGGACATCTGACGAAGATGATAGATTTATCATTATAATTATTATCTGATTATTGGTTTTCTCTAATAAGTTATTCTTATTATTATAAAGAAATGCATAACTATTAAATTTAATTTTTTTTTTCTATATTTTGCTGCCATCATTCTAGACTGGGTGGATTGCATTTGGATGTAGAGTAGTTGTGAAACCTATACAAAAGTGAGTAGGTAAGTACTACAAAAATATTCATTATGAATATATTTATTAAATTTTTTTTACTTGCAGATTTAACTATATGTTGGTGAACGTATTCTATCGTTTTCTTTGATATCATTTCTAATCTGAAATAAGGCAGCATTTTTTTCAATAACACGTGTGGTGCCGCCATATTTCTAAATTTAAATCTCTTGTTTTTTTTTAATGTAATAAGTGGTTTTTAAAATAAATACATTATCTACATACTTGAATAAAAAATGTTTTCTTATTTATTATTTCACAGCAGGATGTTTTTATAATAATAATGGATACCTACTGAAAATGTTAATTACCGAGTCTATGGGTACAGCATGCATTAATCTAAAGCACGCGGAAAATCTTACAAATACCGAGTTGACGTATACAGCATGCTCAAGCATTAGTCTGTGGGCCTACGCCTAATGCAACAATTGCTGCATTTTTATACTACTACTATACCTAGCAGGTTAACTGCTGTTTATTTTGTCTGTTCACTCCGATAATCACGGGATGCCTTTTTTAGCACAAGGCACAAGTTTTGTCGAACATTTTATAAACGCCTTATTCATTAGAAGTACATAGTACTTAGGAGCTTCAGTTTAAATGTTATCTCCAAAAACGATAGTATAGTTATTTCAACTAGATTAAAATCTCAAGCATGGTTTACGTTCATACAACTACAGGGAATCCAAGTTGTGGACACGACACGATAGCACTGATGAGTCAGCTACTACTGTTTCCTTCAGATAGAACAAGCAGAAATAAAAAATAAACAATTCCAACTTTGGTAATATATTTCCAATTTTATTAAACAAACGATAGACACCGTGCATGTAAGCAGAACCTTACATTTGGCGAATAACAATTAACATAAATACGTAGTCAAAACTGAACTTAATTACGCTTCAGCAGGAATTCACCCAATTACTAAGTACCGGACCTTAAGATATGTGCAAGAAAAATCGATACAGAATTACTCTACTCATGCTTCACATAAATGATCTGTAACTTCAAATTGACGACCACTTCTCATGAGTTTGAAATAGTTTTCTTATTTTCCTTCTGCAGCCTTACAGCAGATCTTTTTCTTTCATAAATCACCCACTATTAAATGGCGGCTGAATCTTTGTATAAAAATCGTTAGAACTCCGCTCCGCGTAAGCAATTACTTGATGCCGTTATTATGTATCTATAATGGTAAAAAAATGCACTGTGAAAAGAGCTCCGAAAAATATATAGCGTACAGGTTTTTAATTGTTTTAAATCAGAAAAAAATTTAAATGATAAATCATCATAAGTTTCAGATGTCCCTATCAATGGTGTCATCAGATTACAAAAATAAATCGTATATTTTAATTAATTTTACTTACATTTTCGGGCATCCGCTTTAGAATTCTCAATTTTCATTCAAGCCAGCCGCCATTACCGCATTACATTTGCATAAAAAGAAAGTAACTTTTAATGTATTTATCCACAAGTTTTTAAGATAATATTTAGGGAGATATGATCAGATATTAATTAATGATAAATCTGTCATCTTTTTCAGATGTCCCTATCAATATATTATCATCATACATAAACATTTTCAAACTTAGAAAATGAACACTTTGCGTTACCTACCTATAAAATATTTTATTCGACGAATCGAAAAATCCCAGCCTCTTCGTAGAAGCTTCTTTTTCAACTAAATTTTATTTGATTCCGATTCTTAAATGCTGCCACTACCACCATTTTTTATTCAGCTCAACCGTTAAATGATGCCAATCTACATCAATAAATTCAGAAAAAAAAAAAATGGCAGATGGACACGGACAGGCCCACTTAACCCGAGATAGGGAACACTTAAAATTCTGTAACAGGGAATTTAAAAATTTAAATGTCGATATTAAAAGAATTGGGCAACTGTGGGTGAATTCATTTTCACAGAAGCGAATGCTACACAAATTGAAGCACATTTTTTTAAAGACGGTTTATGCATCGAACTACAAAAATATGTAAGAACTTATGTATAAGGAAACAATTTGGAATATGTTTTTGAACTGGTAAGAACAAAATAAATTCGCCTGATGTCCTAATTTTCTCATTCTCAAATGTAATTACCTATTGCGAAAAATCAGTAACTTGAACAAAAAAATACAAATCATATTGTTCGCAAATAACTAAAAGTTCATGCATATATACAATCTGTTTACCTTGAATTTAAAACTGTTGCACTATTGTTGCACAGAAACCCTTACTGAAATTTGACATTTGAGCGTTTGACAGCAAAAATTAATTGTTTTGATAGTTCTCGAGAGTACGAACAGGCACACGAATTGAAGTACATATGTCTTAATTTTGTCTTTCCGAGATTAATAGGTATTTTAAATTTAATTAATAAATACACAAGCAGAGCAAACAGTTATGGAATTACAGAAGCCATATACAAACGTGTGAATCTAAAAAAAAAAAAGGCTTGGAAGAAATCGATAAATTCTTCCGAAGGGACAAAAAGAGTTGACGAACCGAAGAAGTCGAGTGCTGGGTCTGATGAAGTGTACCAGCCGTACCGCAACTATTCTCTTATTGTCGGCCAACATTTTTGATTTTCTAAAAATCGGTAGGTCTTTAATGTTTTCAAAGCGAGAATCGCCCTCAATTGTTGCTTCGTTGACTGTATGTAGTGAAATTAAATGTCATACCACAATTTGCCCAATCAAGACAAAGAAATATGACCGACAAGATGTCTTATTTAAAAGTCTCTCGTGGAGACGCGGTGTAATGCCCAAAACACATGTGCAGAAATTCTGAATGCTTCACTGCATGCAGTACTGCAGATGAAACAGGGCTGCATTCCAGGTTTGACTATTTTAACTAAATTAACAACGATTGTTTATTTAGTTACTTTTTGGAATCTGGGACAGCTATTGTTACTAATTTCATGTTGACATTTCACTTTTCATGTGGTAGTGAGTAGTTGTTGTTGGAATCCATGTTTGATTTAAAAAAAAAATGAATACGTGAATCCATGACAGTTTCTTTGTTAGTATGAGTGAAATGAACCACACTTTTGCCTCTTGTTAATTTAGTTAACTTCCCCTCCTTCGAACTGTCACAGCTTGTCAACGCTGTAGTTAAAATAGTTAACTACTGCCGAATTTGGAATGCACTCCAGGACTGCATTCCAGGTTTGACTATTTTAACTAAATTAACAACGATTGTTTATTTAGTTACTTTTTGGAATCTGGGACAGCTATTGTTACTAATTTCATGTTGACATTTCATTTTTCATCGCCCTCAATTGTTGCTTCGTTGACTGTATGTAGTGAAATTAAATGTCATACCACAATTTGCCCAATCAAGACAAAGAAATATGACCGACAAGATGTCTTATTTAAAAGTCTCTCGTGGAGACGCGGTGTAATGCCCAAAACACATGTGCAGAAATTCTGAATGCTTCACTGCATGCAGTACTGCAGATGAAACAGGGCTGCATTCCAGGTTTGACTATTTTAACTAAATTAACAACGATTGTTTATTTAGTTACTTTTTGGAATCTGGGACAGCTATTGTTACTAATTTCATGTTGACATTTCACTTTTCATGTGGTAGTGAGTAGTTGTTGTTGGAATCTATGTTTGATTTAAAAAAAAATGAATACGTGAATCCATGACAGTTGCTTTGTTAGTATGAGTGAAATGAACCACACTTTTGCCTCTTGTTAATTTAGTTAACTTCCCCTCCTTCGAACTGTCACAGCTTGTCAACGCTGTAGTTAAAATAGTTAACTACTGCCGAATTTGGAATGCACTCCAGATGTGCAGAATCCAATTTGCAGCGGTTGCTGTCAATGCGGGGTAAAATACGAGAGTGGAACACAGACGACAAATAATTCCCGTCTCTCTTTTCCTCATATGCTTCAGTAGCAGTAGATGAATTTAAAAATTCGATGCTGCCAAGTCTATTTCATTTAATTCACTGCGTTGCTATGCAGTGGATTTAGAAGTAGAGACATGTTGCAGTGCTGCGGTGTCTGTAGAATTTGCATTTGTTTCACCACATAAGAACATGTGTATTCTAATCCTGCTGCGCAGTGAATTCTGCACGTGTGTTTTGGGCATAAAATTAACGACGAATTTCTTTTCTATCGACTGCAGCTCCCTTTGCACATTCAACTTAAAAAAAAAGTAATTTCCTTGAGTTTGGCATCACTTTGAACTACCAAAAAAAAGTAACGAGTCAATCACACGTTGTTTGTACTCGTTTTTACTATCGTATCGAGCCGCTATTTGACGCGCCATTTTCATTTTCACTTTTCAGAGGATTTCATTTCGGTATTCGGTCGTGCGGCATTTGCTTTGTGTGATATTAGTGAATTTTTTTTTAACATATTCAATCTAAAAAGAGGTGAGTTTGCAGTTTCATGTTAAAATATCGTTTGATATTATGTGAATGTGCATTCATACTGTGAAAACTCCGATTTTTATCGACTCCCACGATTGCTAAAATGAGAAAAAAAAATGGCGTCATCCACCGGCATTATTTTTCATATTTGTCAATCTATATAGTACATACATACTCTTTATTATTTTAACAAGAATTAATCATGTGGCTCGATTTCACAAAATTATGATCTATAACAATTTTTCTTATTTTAAGGTTATAATAACTAATCAATAATGGCCGATAATGACGATCTATTAGATTATGAAGACGAGGAGCAGACCGAGACCACCGTTGCCGA
The DNA here is from genome assembly GCA_955612985.1 of Cheilosia scutellata. Classification (NCBI taxonomy): domain Eukaryota; kingdom Metazoa; phylum Arthropoda; class Insecta; order Diptera; family Syrphidae; genus Cheilosia; species Cheilosia scutellata. The sequence goes on from OY015311.1 coordinate 111,548,342, forward strand.
AACTACAGAGGCACCAAAAAAAGATGTGAAGGGTACATATGTATCCATACACAGCTCGGGATTCCGAGATTTCTTATTGAAGCCTGAAATCCTCCGCGCTATTGTTGATTGCGGGTTTGAGCATCCGTCGGAAGGTAAGTCGTAATTTTTAATTATTGTACTACATTACAAAATACTCTGTCTCTGCTTCGAAAAACTAGGAAAAAGATGCACTTTCTCTAAATATAACATTTGAATTGCTCTTCAATTTGTTGGTACATTATAGTTTTTTTGTATGGCTGATCGCAGGTCAGACCGCATCATAGCAAACTCATTCTTAATTTTTGTTTGTATCGACGTGGTATTTTTAATGTAGATATCACTGAAGGGACCACTGTTCATAGGTTCCTGCATTTTGCTCGGTGTTCATTCTCTTGGTGAACATCCAGTTGAGCGGCATGTGCAATTTCCCGATCCAAAATCCAAACCAACTTTATTTCAGAGTCTGACATTATAGTATGTACATATGCACTTAAATTTGGCATTTACGTTGCATAATTTATACATCAGTATACCGGTTTCGATTATTCACCCTTATTCCGAGTTGCGTTTTATGGAATGCGATCAAACTACCTTCGATGCATTTATGAACAGAAAATTGCGCATTTTACTATTCCACGAGTAGATTAAATTAGATGATAAGTCGGGAGAGCCTTCACCGGCCCTCCTGGCACTGCGGCCTCTCTAGAGGTACCTATTGTGCCTTCCCTGGTGAGATCCTAGATCCATCTTTTGACTCTGGAGACAGTCAGGATGATAAGTATCTACTATGGGGGTAGGTCAGCAGGTTTTGCTTTAGTAATGATTTCTTCGCCAAGGAAATTCTTTCTGATGCGAAAGAGCCGGACATTCCATGAGCCAGAGTTCATTTGATTTGAGCTAAGCTCCTAATGTACTTCGTAAAACATCCCTTACTAACACCAGAAGGGTCAGGTCCGACAAGGGGCATTGTCGCGCCGACTTTAGCCAGTGAGTCAGCTGTTTCGTTTCCAGTAAAGCCCTTGTGGGCTGTTATCCAGTGTAGGATGACTAGGTTTTTCTTTGCAAGTTCGTAGATGGCCATGTAAGTTTTCAGAACCAGCTTCGATCTTATAACAGGTGAATCCAGAGCTTTAAGAGCAACTTGGATGTCTGAAAATATAAATTGAGTTTTACCACGTGTATTAGAACTTAAATTTATTCTATCGCAGTGGTTAATGGCAAGGACTTCAGCCTGGAATATGGACGAGTGCGACATGAAGCTAGATTAGAAGTTAGCCGAATGACCATAAGTCGGGTTATCAAAAGTACTTTACACCTAAAGCGACTAAAGCTGAAGAAAAAGCCACCACTAAACAATGCGCGTAAACTACAGTGGCTTACGTGAAAGCCCCTGTAGTATAAAGATCACTTTTCGCCAATCGTTTGAATTGCTGCTGCCATCAGTATTCCATACCATGTGGTATTTGCCAAGGTACTTCGCCAGTTCATAGCAAGGTAGTTACTCTTGGCAAACCGTAAATGGAAGGGAGTTCAGCATTTTCGTCTTTTCTCTATCAGAGACAACATTATTACGGTTAAGCCATTTGACCAACTCATTACTCTTATTCTGTAGAGATGTTGTTGGGTTGTTTGTCACATGCCTATACAACTGACGTTCAACGACGAAAAACGCCACTAGTAATTCTAAATTCAAATTGGCATGTTCTAAATCGTCGTTAACGCCACATGGAATAAGGGTGATTATAGGTCTCTCCGAAATGCTCTACAAAACATTTGGTTGGTTGCTTTATTTGGTGGCCCTCAATGAGCTGCATTACACTGCCGGAGGGAAGGACCCAATGTCTGCTCCTGCAAACAGTTGCTTTCTGTTAAGCTGTAAATGCTCATTAATGACATTAATAGTGCATCATTCCACATACTGGCCAGTACAGGAGGTGCACAGTTGTCTCCTCTTCTTTATCTCTGCAGCTCCTTAAAAAATTATTTGAAATGCGGATACCCCAACTATGAGCATGCATACTTATCGTTTAGTGTCTATTCGGTAGACATTAACATTCATAGTGTAATATGAAAATAATCGGCCCTAGCGAGGTATCCGTCGGAACGGAAAATTCTCCGATTTTGTACGAATCGGAGGATTTTTGCAGCGAGGTATACGTCGGAACAGCTTTTCGGAACTTTGTTCCGACAAATATGTAACGCACACTGGCGTTTTGCGTTTCAGTGCGATGAAGTGCGTTTTTACTGATATTTTTGACAGCTTCATACCAATTTTCTTCCGATATGCTCCGACAGGAATTGGTTGCGGAATTTGTTTACGATTTGCAGTGAAGTGTTGATAAATAAAAGCAATAAAGAAAAAACATTTTAGCAAAGTAATTGGTTGTATTTGTTGCTTACATGTTTGTTTCCAGGGCAGAAAAACGAAAAAAAAAAAGCACTAAATAGGAAAACCCCGATGTAGCATGAAACAACATCATAATTATCAAATCAATGCGTTGTCGCATTTTAATTATTCTTTCCGAAAGCGGATACCTCGAATGTAATTTGAGTTTCCGACGGAGTATGCGTTGCGGAGAATTTTCCGTTCCGACGGATACCTCGCTAGGGCCGAGTAACTTTCCTAAATTTGTTAAGTCGCTTGGTCTCCTATATACCACCTGTAGGGCGTTGCGTTTCGTTTCGTTCATAAATTTCCACATACATGACAATTTTCAATTTTCTTAATTTCAGTTCAACACGAGTGCATTCCTCAAGCAGTTCTAGGTATGGATATTCTATGTCAAGCCAAATCAGGTATGGGAAAGACGGCTGTTTTCGTTTTGGCAACACTGCAACAACTGGAACCGACCGAGAATGTTGTCTACGTTTTGGTTATGTGCCACACAAGAGAACTTGCATTCCAAATTAGCAAAGAGTACGAACGTTTCTCCAAGTACATGCCATCCGTTAAGGTACAAAAAAACACTCAAGTGCGAGTTTTCAAACATTCTTACTGCAACAAATACAATTCCAGGTTGGTGTATACTTCGGCGGCTTATCCATCCAAAAAGACGAAGACAATCTGAAGAACGTCACACCGCACATTGTTGTGGGCACACCGGGACGAATCCTCGCTCTTATTCGCAACAAAAAGCTCAACCTGAAGCATCTCAAGCATTTCATCCTTGATGAATGTGACAAAATGTTGGAGCAGCTTGGTAAGTCCACAGACTTTCAATACCCAAATTTAACTGTGTGCTTAGTAGAATCGTTTCCTTAAATTCCAGATATGCGCCGCGACGTACAGGAAATTTTCCGCAGCACACCACACGGAAAACAAGTCATGATGTTTTCTGCAACACTTAGCAAAGACATTCGCCCAGTCTGCAAGAAATTTATGCAAGATGTAAATATCACCGTGCTAATTATACTACTACTACTAAGATTATCTCAATTCCTGCTCCTACCACTTCAACTACTACTCACTAGTCGCGTTCAACATAATATTTGTAAAAAAAAAAAAAAATCCAAACTAAACCGTAGTTCATCCGGGTGCGTGTGGAACGTAATAACTTCGATTCCAAGCTTAAAAAAAATTGTGTAAGGTCGCGTGTTAATTTTCCCACTCAAATGGTAAACATTTGAATCGAGTTTGTGCGAGCGAAACGAAGAAATTCTAGTATTCCTGCAATGGCATGACAAGCAAACATCAGCAGGCTGTGTTCGATGGAACTCTCCAAATTGTCGCAACTACTTCCTACAAGTCCTTTCGTTGATGTGCAGAGCATTGCTTCAGAAAACTTTTCCACTTCCATGTGTGTGTGTAAGAGAACAGAATGCTTGGTAAGGGTTGCTGTGCGCCTGTGCCGCCTTCTTCATTCCACAAATGATATTCCCCCACACCTAACTTGTGAATGTATGGACGATTAAGGGTCACAAACATTGCCTGATCTTCACTTGGTTGTTGGTGGATGTTGCAGGTCCCTTAGTAGCCGTATGTATTGTTAAAAAAAAAAAAGAGTAATGAACCAAATAAATCAAGTTAGCTTTTAAGAGGAGTAATTAAACAAATCAAACAAGAAAAAAAAATATAACCAAACGCCTCAACATTACACTTTGAACGAGAGATAGTTGTACGTTGTTGTGGATACAGAGACGGAGATAGAAAACATGAGACACCCGCTTTTGGAGCTGAGATTAGCTTCGATAGATAGACTATACTGATGTTATTATAATGTGTGGTTTTTAGGTTTTAAGTTCATTTTTCTTTTCGTTTTTTTCTGTCTGTTCTACCCAAATCTAGCCCATGGAAGTGTACGTAGACGATGAAGCCAAATTAACATTGCACGGCTTGCAACAGCATTATGTTAAATTGAAGGAGAACGAAAAGAACAAAAAGCTCTTTGAATTGCTCGATGTTCTTGAATTCAATCAGGTATGCTTTGGAGCGAATACATTTATTATTTATAAATGTGCTAAATACTCGAAATTGCTTCTAGGTCGTTATTTTTGTTAAATCGGTTCAACGATGCATGGCCTTGGCACAGCTATTAACGGAGCAGAATTTCCCAGCTATTGGTATTCATCGTGGCATGAACCAAGAGGAGCGTTTGTCGCGTTATCAACAGTTTAAAGACTTCCAAAAGGTGGGTTGTCGATTTTTTTTTTAATTCCACTATTATGTGCCTTTTTTTTAAGTTTCCTATTATTTTATTCATAACGACCATTTATTTTTATTTTTGCAGCGTATTTTGGTGGCTACTAATCTCTTCGGCAGAGGTATGGACATTGAACGTGTGAATATCGTTTTCAACTATGACATGCCCGAGGATTCGGACACTTACTTGCATCGTGTGGCGCGTGCTGGACGTTTTGGTACAAAAGGTTTGGCCATAACCTTCGTCTCAGACGAAGCTGACGCAAAGATATTAAATGAAGTCCAGGATCGATTTGATGTTAATATTACAGAATTGCCTGATGAAATTGATCTATCATCTTACAGTAAGTTTTTAGCCTCTGATTCTCTCCAAACTGCAAACTGAACTAACCTATTTGATATTTGTCTTTACAGTCGAAGGACGATAAACATATTGTAGCAACAAAGTCAATTTATAACAACTCCTGTATTCATAGGACTTTTGTTCTAAGTTTAATATAGACAGGATAATAAAAAAAAAAAAAAAACAAAAGATAAAAAATAAAGTTCATTAAAATATAACTAGTTCGTAATTATTTTTATAACTTAAATGCATTTTTTTAGAAAACATGATTAAACAACACCACTTCTAGTCTATTTTTTGGCAAAGTGGAAAATTAAAATTTCATGTGTTGTATTGTTGTTTTTACAGAAATGGAATGGTTGAAAAATTGCAGTGAAGCTGCGCCATTGCTAGCAAAGTAGTGGTGAAGATCGATGAAATGCTAGATAAAATGATGAAACGTATTGCTCGCTTGACAATTAATCCATTGGCCATTTGCACAGCAAAATTCAAACATCTTTTCGTTCGCGCTATGACTAAAATTTCGCCTTTCGAATCTCATGCTCCTATTGGTTCGTAATCTACCCATCCTCTGACCCTGACAATAGTTTGCGAGAAAATTCAAAATTGGTGTTAAACCCGGCCAATTGGCGAGAAGACAACGGGAAACATTCGTGGGTATTCTGAATAAATTCCAACTGTAGCGTTGTCAGCAATGAAATTAGGATCGATAAATGAGAAACATTCCAGGTGAAAAGTTGGTCCCGAAAGGGGTGAATAATCCACAAATTTCTTTTTGCAATCAATTGAGTTGTCAGTTGTTGACCAAATCCAAATGTTTGCCCAGATTGGGCGGAATTGTTGGCCGCCATATTGAATGAAATCGGCGAGTTCTTTTTTTTTAACAACTCCCATTTTTAACTTCTAACTCAAATTGGTCATAACAAAACTTAAAGGAAATTAAATTCTCTATTGTTTTAATAATCTTTTGCAAACGGCTTTTATTATACAGTTGAGATCTGAAGCTATCAGTGGCGTGGCGTCCATATAACCCGATTCCTACCGGGTTACCTTTTAAAAGTTTCAGTTCAGCTACACAACAATGTTTACTTAAAAACGAGCAACATAAAACCCACGGGATAAACTTAATAATATGTATCTAATCATCTGCGCAAGCTACATACCCCGACCCCACCAACTTAATTGAGCATTATACACACGGAAACACACACCCATCGGGCCTTCTTCACCTTCATTATTAGTATTATAATTGCCCACACTCTCTGAGCATAACCCAAATCTAAAATAACCCGAAATATGACGGGTTATAAAATCTCTCACTGGATAGAACAAATTTGTCTCCTTTCTCTTTTGTACACTTGCTATTATCTGAGTTTGATCCTCTCTGTTCAACGCCCGCTTTCTTATGCAAAAAAATAACCCGATGAAAAGCGGGTTATTTGGTGGGTTTTGTGTGTATCTTTTACCGCTGCGCTGGAAAATCTGGAAAATAACACGCTTACCGCCGACATATTTGGTGAATTTGAATTGTGTGTGTATCTCCTATCGCTGCGCTGTCGCTGTGATGTAGTCATAGTCAGTTCCTTTTTTACCTAACGATTTTCTGAGGAGAGTATCCTCTGTTCAAAGGCCGCTTTCTTATGCAACAAAATAACACGCTTTTCTCCGAGTTATTTGGTGAATTTTACAAGTATCTTTTAAAAAATAAACAAACTGATGTGTTTATAAAGTTTATAAACAAGTCGCTAAGTGAGAAATCAAGTGTTTTGAGTCTTGGCTGGCTATGATCTTCGTAGGTACCTAAATACGTTTGAAGAAATGTTTCAAAGATTAAGTACATGATTTTGCTGGACCTCCACAAAACTCCACAAACATTATTTTTTGGATTTATTGAACAAATCGAAATATGAAAGTTGTGCACTATTGAATCAAGATGAAAAAATATCTTCATTAATTTAGTTTCTTCCTGGAGTTTTCGATTTTATGGCTTTGAACAATTAACTAAGGTTTTGTATGCCTACCACATCTTCCCTTTGACATTTTGATATTTTTCCACTTCGACTTACCATTTAAAATTATTCACGCCACGCCACTGGAAGCTATACAAATCTGGCTCAACCCCATTTATCAAACAAATAAAACACTGGCACATTCCGCACTCAAGTTTGAATTATTGTCAAATAAAATATGTGAAGCATACTTAGAAAAACAAATCTAAAATAATTTCACAGCCTCACAAAAAAAAATTAAAACGTCTTAACTAATGTTAGGACTTCTCGAAATTATTTGAACTGTGATTGGATAACTCGCCGTAGTATTTGTTGTCGTTCAATTACAACAACAATTAATTCAAAGATTTCAGAAATACGATGCTAGTGGTGATTGGCTGGGCAGCACAAAACCTAAAGACGGACTCAAAGATAATTTGCCGACAACTATGATATTTCCAGCAAGGGTGAGTTCATATTTTTTTTTAATCTATGATGTAGATGCAAGAACTTTATTTAATTATTGAAATATCCTATATTTGTAAACATATATAAAAGATATTTAAACCTAAGTGATCCTAGGCGTAGGCTTTTCACTACGACTCGTTGGAGTAGCTCACCATCCAGTTAAGAACACCGTTGATTTAATTTAACAAATTCATATCTGTACGTCCTCTTGAGTGGATTACGTTGGACTTCTGTGATTTATTTAGTTATTCCCACAGTTTAACAATAAAGTCGAGTCTGTTTGTGCAGGACTAGCACTCGGTGGGTACCACGGGAATGTAAAGTAAAGCGTCGCCTGGTTGACGCCAATCAGAGTTTACCCTTATGCAAAAAGCAACTGCTAAAGACTTATCTCTAAAATCATAAATAAGTAAGATAATCACTCGTCGTCAGGTGGACGAAAATGTTGACGTATCGTCGTCCAAGTTAAACGGGGGGTCTAGCACGTAACTTGATACAATCGAGTTCAATCGATACAATCGAGCTCTGGCAGCACCTAATTTGTCTCAATCGAGGATAATCAATCGAGAATAATCGATTGAGACAAATTAGGTGCTACCAGAGCTCGATTGTATCGACTGAACTCGATTGTATCAAGTTACGTGCTAGACCCCCGGGTCTGCAAAAATTGATCTACCACCGTTCCCATGCTCATCTCTGAAAGTTCCTTTTACACTCTGGTAGAACTTCCCAGTGCTTTTTTATAACGTCCCTCAATAGATTCTACCACTCCCTTCTTGTGCTCTCCGTCTTCCCTTCTAAGAAGTCGATGTTCGTCCGTATTAAGGCTCGTGGGAAGCTCTCGTACCAGACCTGGTTTTGATATGCAGGCTGTAGCATGGATTGATAGGCCCCTATTGTGAGTGTCGATAGTTGATCGTTGAGCGACAACTGTGATTGTCGATTGCGATTGATATTTGTCGATTTGGCAGTCGATTCTCGCTTGTAGTCGATTACAAATGTCTGTGGCCTATTTCACCAACTTACAAATTTGTATTTTCAAACATTTTTCAACAAAATTTGTGAGTTTTTGATTTATTTTGTTTCACCAAACTCTGGGTATTAGAAAATGTTTCGTTGTTTTAACAAATTTAAATTTGTGAAAGCATTTTAGTTTTTATTTCACCATTACAATAAATTATTTGTATTTTACAGGCCACAAGCTTTGAGACTTTCACAGTTTTTGTGGACTTGCGTTTCACGAAGCGAAATGAAATTACAAAATTTGTACAAATTGTTGAATAATTTTACATGAGAAAGATCGCCTGTAGCTGCACTTAGGTACAAGTCATTTTGCAATCACATTTCATTCGAAAATGTATTCGCGACAAAGACATAATAGCATTTTATTAATAGTGAAAACGAATAATTCATTTTGAGTTCCGGCAAAAAAGTCTACCGGTAACGTACATTACGTTCGTTTTTTTGGGAATTTTATGAACAATTTCGACTAAGTCATTGTAAGGCAGAGGAAATAATTTTATTGTTATTGAATAACATTCAACTCCAAGACAGCAATTTTTTACTGGCTTGCTTGTAATTGGCAATGGGGGACAACATACCGTAAATTGTTCAATAATTGTATCCGCAAACTATTTAAGAATTGAGTTCACGCAAGATATTGTCCATTCCTCAATATTTTGATCCTGGGTGAGCGCATCGGAAAACCTACCGATACAATTTCTTCTTTATGTCTTATTATAGATGCTACAAACAATTTATTTGCTATGGTCATAATTAAACAATGTAGTACATACTTAGTTTGATGAACGCCACCTAAAAAAATTATTGAAAAAAGCTGTAAATCACAAGTCAACGAAATTTCTGGTGAAATGGTAATTTGTAGGAGTTGTTTTTCCACAATTTTTTAAGACACTTGTATTTGCTGAAACAAAAATTGGCATTACAAATTTATAGTTGCAATATACAATAACAAATTTGTGGTTTTAACTTGTAATTGGTGAAATAGGCCACTGGTCGACGCTTTCTCTTGGAAGTGAAAAAATTTTGTGCGTACGAATAGCTAAAATCAATCGACAATTATTGTCGTAACGATCACTGATCGACAATCACAATAAGGGCCATAGTCTGCGGTATTGGCTGCATGTGCCAACCGGAACTACTTTTTTAGAGACCGCCAAGGCCCCTTGTTTTATATTGAGGTAGGAGAATCGTTTACTAGTGATGCTGACATGTTTGGCTCCACATTAAAGTCGATTAGACTGAGTTCATTTACTTAGGTGTTGTCGTACAGGCTGTATTTTCCGACTGTAGGGCCAAAGATGCTTCCTTTTCAATTTTTGCGGGAAAGTCGTCCAGAACAATTTTGACATCATAGTTCAGGCAAAAAAAGAAAAGAGAAAAGAAAATATCATTTGCTGATTCCTTGGTTGCGTAATTCTACTAAAGAAAAATGCTCGAGTATTCACTGCTTAAATTGGAGAATATTTTATTACCTTTTCGATCGCTAGATGGTTAGTAAACATGTCATTGATTCCTGGACGAAATAAAAGGTTCCTTTACATACCTTAAAACAAGAAAGACCGGCATCAATAGATCTCCGGCAAATCGTTCTATATGGCTCGCTCGCTCTCGCTTCTAAGTTCAATTATTTTTTTTAATTCTCTAAAACACATGAAGGGATCTTTCTTGAGTGACCTTACAATAGAATTAACTTGCCGGTATATTTTGTGAGTTTGTGACTCTTGGCCTTTTACATCGGTGAATCGTTTTGACGTAATTGTGCAAGCTATAGAAATGAGTGGTACCACTGATTTGGGAATACAATATTATTTTTTGTTAACGCCATTTGTGAAGTTCACTTTGATACTCGTTTATAATAAACTTGTAACTTAATCTTGTCTCTAGCTATTCCAGCTTTTCGTCGTCGTACTCATACTTTCTCACGGTATCTCTTTGTTGAGGCGTATTGGATATCCGGATTCTTACCTTCGCTGCAATAATGTTGATTTCGATTCGCCAGAAAAAAACACTTTTTCTTGCCCGAGATCACTTTTTTCGTTCGATTCGTACAAAAAAAAGCAATCTTTTTCAGATTCGAGAGCACTTTTGCGAATCTAGATTTTTTCTCAAAGTCGCTCGAGATTTACCAATACACCTACAAATGATTTGACATTAGGCGTTTGTTTGTTTACGTTTTACGGATGGTCTTTGGCCGAAAAAGTTAGAACTAGTGAAAAAGCATATTAAATTAAATAATTTAAACCAAAATTTGGATAAATATGGAACAAATAATAGATATGTTATTTTCATATTCATGATGTGCCACATCTTCATCGTCCTCGTCGTCGTCTTGGGATAATACTGGTTCGTCTTCTTTCTTCATACCAGCAATTTCTCCAGTTGCAGTATTTATTATTTGTAAGGGAGGAAAAGCATCGCGTTTGCAATTTTGTGGAAGACGTGGTATATATTCGGAATATACAGTCCGTAACATTTGGATAGCCTCACCCATTGTCTTTTTTAAAATTAAGGGTTTCCGTTACTTCTTTCATGCTTACATAAGGAATTATAATATTGAGTGACAAGGTAAGAGACTGCTCTCTGAAACTTTGTAGAAATTTGAGATATTTCTTAAAGCTAACGGAACTTTCGAAACCAATTTTGTCTGCAGTCACTAAAGTTTGAATTTTTTTTTGTAACATTAGAATAGCCTCAATCACAGTTTAAGCGAAAATTTGGAAGTGTGAGTGTCGAAAAGCTATCGGGAAGTGATAAAACGGTTTTTTTTTGTATTTTTTCTTTGTATCAACTGTTAAAATGATTAGAAAAAAAACATTGATAGTAGCAGAATTTGCCAAAATAGAGGCCTATCATTAGCAATGCCGTTCTAACCGCACTGTAGCTCATAAAATTAATCGAAGCCCGAAAGTGATTATTAATTATTTAAAAAATCCTTTATTATACCGTTATTATATGGAAAAAACTATAAAGGCCGTAACCATTAAAACCATTAGATTAGCTTCCAATTCCACCCACTCTGTGAATAAAATAAGACATGAAGCTGGATTAGAAGTTAGCCAAAGGACCATAAGTCGGGTTAACAAAAGTGTTGGACACCTAAAGCGACTAAAGATGAAGAAAAAACCACAACTAAACAATGCGCGTAAACTACAGGGGCTTACTTTTGCAAAATACCACATGGCATGGAATACTGACCACCAACACCAACACCAACAAAGAACAGCTCCAGAGCAATTTTTTTGTTCGATTGGGCAGCCGAAATCTGACATCTGAAATAAAAATCTGAGATTGCGAATCGAAATCAACATAAGGTAGTAAACCGAGTAAACAGCAGAATGTACCCTGGGGTGGGATTCTGTAAAATACGAAACGAAAACTGCTTTCGTTTTCACTAAAGCTGTCTCTCATAATCTGTGGCAATAGACAGAGACTGCTATTGTCGAAACGAAATCGTCCAATCGTTTTCATTTTACATAATCTGGCCCCTGCTCTACCAACACGTAAACCTAAACTAACCTATTGTCATTACATTAAAATATTTACTTTGTTATAAAAACATTAAAAACAGAAAAACTAACGAAACATTTGGGAAAATTAAAATTACGAGATGTGAGCAATTTGTAGTTCTGTTTGGCTGAATTTCATATTAGCATGACATATTAGGATGACAAGATTCATGAATTATTTACAGTCTGTCACGAAATAGTTTTTACAAATCTCTTGACAAGTTCATTTTTGCGTATTTTTTATTACTTTCATAATGGCCGCGTTCCATTGACATGCATGCCAAACTCGATATAAAAAAACCGACATTTCAGCATTTGCGCTAGATCTCTAGCACATTTTGTGAAGTATCCTTTTCTGGGAAATTTTTCAATCTAGCGCAAAATGAACTGCTAGATTGAAAAAAATAACGAACTGTCAAAATAAAAGTGAAAGTGAAGAAGTCAAATATTTCCAATTTGGTGTAAAATATGGGAATTCAAACTTCTATGTAACTAATATACATTGTATTTGCTTATTTAAATTATTGTGTACTAATAAATATATGCGGCATGATGGCACAAAATACAGTTTTGACTGTCATGAGGATGAAATCATACGAATTCAAATTGGTTCTCATGTCACTTTGCCACTGCCGATAGATCTCTAGCGCCAGCGTTCCTCCATATGACTATATTATGTGCTAGATGACTAGCGGTCAAAGGAACGCGGCCAATGTTTTTTGTTTGTTACTGTTCGTTAGTAGATACAATGTATTAATAATATATGTATTAATAAAAAGAAATTTATTAAAAAAATGAAGTAAAACATCAAAGAAGCTCTTTTGTTTTATAAAGAAACTGTCTAAATTACCAGTTGTTTTCCTTTGTAAAAACAATTCCTTGACAAACTGTATATTAAATCCCGTGATTTGTAAGTTTAAAAAATGTATAGTAATAAATCTCGTGATTTAGATAGAGATTTATGTAAATCTTGTATTTTTTGCGAAATCTCATTAGAGAAAACATGGTACTACACCCATCCAGAATTTCCCACACAGACATAAGATTGAAATATGCGCAGAACCCACCCCACAGCCCATTTCTACGATTATGTAGGTACCTACACAGAAAAGCTCTTCTTTCATATCCAATCTATTAGAACGCGATAATGGCGATAATGCAACAGGCCAGCGGGTAGCAAGACGCAAAGAACTTTCATTTCACTACTGGCCTGGCTGAGTGCTGTTTCATGATTTCGATTTAAATACTGTTACTCACGACTTGTAGCTCTCAGTATACGATTGATAGTTGTCATCGTCGACCTAGTCGTGGCAACTTTTGTTCGTTTCGTTCGGTATTAAATTCGCACTCTCTTGCTTTTCGTGTGAATTTAATTTCGTTTCCACGTTTCTTAAAAGTGAAGTCTTATCTGCTGACATTTGCCTTGTTTATTTCTGTTGTTCGCTTCGTACCACAATTTTGCATTTAATTTCAGTGTATCCGAAATTATAAATCAAAGTAACATGAGGTAAATAGAAAAAAAAAACAGATACCTTTTTCGAAATTTCAATATCCATTTATGTAACTTTCACTGCGTCTGTTTTCTGGCATAATATTTGTCGTGTTGTATTATTAGCGCGCGGCAATCATTCAAAGAAGCTGATTTCGATGCGTTATTTTGGTTTTGTGTGTGAAAGTCTGTGATATACAACCGCGTCGCCAGCTGTGCGAAGTTCAAATCGATGAGAAATAAAAAAGGTGACTTATGTACCTTCCATACTGACGTGTGTACCAACCTGTGCTTGTGAATTTTTGTTTGGCGAAAATGTAACTCTCCAGCTCCCCTCCCAATAATGCGACGCACCGCGCCACTCATAATCATGGAATCGCAGATTGCAATACCTGATTTAATAACAAGGAACACGGTTATGTCAAAAAATTGACATATACAATATACAAACTTTCTACGTTAATTGAATAAGTTGGTAGCTTGGTAGTTGGTGGTTCTGCCTTTGCGATGTTCGCCTAGTGATTATTGATTGTGGCCACTTTATTATACCTATAGTCGTACTACATGTCATTATGTGACGCATGAAGAGTTTTGCCGGTAAAAAAAAAATCAACAAAGGCTAGATATAGGCCAAAGTCCATGCCAGTCAATGTAACCGCTTTCTGTGTGTATAATTAGACTGGTACAAGTTTATAAGTTGCCTTGGTACTCTTTTTTTTTTTTATAATAAGTTAATGATAACTTTTAGTTAATTTGCTTAGAGTGTCATTGACACTACTAGACAAAATTTGTAAATATGAAATTGCGCGTGCGTTTGTTTATAGTTGTGTCATTGGTATTTTTACATAAAGAAGAACGGCCACTTTTGCCGTTGACAGTTGAAGAATTTAACCATTAACACATAAAAAATCATAGTGCCTTCTTGAGTAACAAGTTCCTTTTATTTATCTCTATTTCAAGCGTGATAAATGGAATCCCAATTTCTTAAATTAAACTTTAGCTAAAAATATGTTTGTTTATGTCCTAATAAATTAATTATGCGAGTTCAGCTGGATAGTCATTTAAAATTCCACACTGCTATGAGTCGGTATATGACTTGCATTTTCGTCGAAGTATGAAGTATGATTGTGGAAAATATTTCTTATTTTAAAATAAGAGGAAAAAAACATTTTGGTATCGTCGAATCCGCAAAGTGAACAGTTCCCCATGTGGGTAATGTGAATGAGTTTCACTGTATCGTTGAAAACGTTCAAAACGAATTTTTCCCGAAAAAAATGACATTTCTCGCATCAAAATTATTGCGGATTTCATAGGTTTTCGTTCTTGCTGCACGTGTCGTGAGCTTTTTTTTTTTTAAGAAAATGTAGACAACAAAACAGCTGCTTTATTAAGCCACACATTTGTAATAAATCTGTGCAATATTTAACTTTATTAAAATCAAAAAATAATCATTCTAAAAACACATTTCATCCGGAAGTTCCATGAAATTATTCACTGCTCCTCTTAACCTGTCTTGTATTCTTCTCTGAGAACACCGCTCATTTCGTTCTTCCTCTTATGCTTCCAAAAATAGAGCTATCGTGTCCATTATTATATCAAACACTATTTTTTATTAAAATCACTTTTAACTTTTCATATGCCTCCGGCGAATGCAGCTACACAAATTTGTGTTGACAAATGAAAGACAGCCGTTTGACAGTGAAACTACCTTTCCCAAAAACGTGTCGATAAGGAAACGTTTCCGGCGGATTCCACAATAGGGGTGATTTTCAATTAATTTTTTTGTCAGATATCACACATGTTTTTCAAAGGCAAAAATTAAAAGGAGCTTCGATATTTGGTTTTTTATCACTGCATTCAGTCCTTATATGACGGGAAACTCACCATAATTTAATTTTATTGCTGAAGCAGCTAAGTATTAACACCCAAGAGTAATACCGATTCAATGATGTATGAAGGCTATTAAGTATAGCTGGTTGACTATCCGTGTGAATAGAGTATTCAATAGTAACTGGCTAGCATCAAATTTATGATTTCTTTATCTGTACAGTTGTCATGCTAGCTACTTGTAGTTACAGACTGAATGTAGATTTTAAGCAAGGCGCGCATTAAAGTGGTGTGTCAGCGGCGTGGTGACCAAGTGGCAGGTGGAATCAGTGTTGCCAGCCGCTTTAAGTGAAATTCCCCATCACAGGCCTTAAAATTTCCCTTTTCCCCATTCTTCGTGGCGGCATTCCCCATGGATTTCCCACAAAGCTTTTTCAAAAAACACTATGAAATTGTACCAGAAGAGTGTACAATTTTTCTTATTCATTATTATTCATTCCTGATATGTTGGCACCATTTTATGTGGTATTTTCGGAATTTTGGAGCGTTCATTTATTCATTTCTAATGACCCGCTTATCCATTAAGTGTATCACAGGTGTGGGTTGCTCAAGTAGACACTCCATAACTCTGGATTATTCGCCATTGACCATAAATTATCAAAGGCAATGTCCAGCCCATACGGGTAGAGGAGAGATTATGGATTTGATCTAACCATCTCATCCTGGGTCTACATAGAGGACGCCCATCTGAATGATTCCATAGCACGTCTTGGGATCCTGGTTGGGTACATTAATATGACCAAACCAACGAAATATGGTCCGCAGAAGTAGCTGCTCGAAATTGAGTTCCTCATGTATTCTAATACGATCTCTATACGGGTCACACCACCAATACAACGGAGGAATATCGCCATCTTATTCATTACCCAAATCTCATGACCATAGGTAAGAGTTGGAACAAACATCGAATTAAATACTAATAGTTTAGCTTTGACACCAAGTTCAGTCCTCCTAATAACAGAATGACCGAGCTGTCTCAAAATTGATCCAGCCTGAACAATCCCGAGGTACTTAAACTTCTCCACCTGCTTCAATGGGTCTCCGCTAACATACAGAGTGCATTGAACAGGCGTTCTTGCGATGACTATCACTTCAGATCTGTTCACGTTTACTTTCATCTCAGCTTCAACACAAACGGCTACAAACCGATCGAGTACGCATTGAAGTTCAGTCTGAGAGGTCCCAAGGATGACCACGTCATCTTAATGCCCAAAACACACGTGCAGAATTCACTGCGCAGCAGGATTAGAATACACATGTTCTTATGTGGTGAAACAAATGTAAATTCTGCAGCCACCGCAGCACTGCAGCATGTCTCTATTTCTAAATCCACTGCATAGCAACGCAGTGAATTAAATTAAATAGACTTGGCAGCATCGGATTTTTAAATTCAGCTACTGATGCATACGAGGAAAAGAGAGACGGGAATTATTTGTCGTCTGTGTTTCACTCACGTATTTTTCCCCGCATTGACAGCAACCGCTGCAAATTGAATTCTGCACATGTGTTTCATCTGCAGTACTGCATGCAGTGAAGCATTCAGAATTTCTGCACATGTGTTTTGGGCATAACGATTATTCATCATATCTATGAACATATGATTTCACATTTCACACCCTTTATCTTTTAATCATTTTCAAGGTTCTCATCAGTGGCAATGCACACATGCGCGATTAAGTTGCGTTCCTTTTGAAACGAAATATTAGAGTAAAGTATTGACATTTTATTATATTTTTATTTTCCCCACATTTCGTTCTAGAAGAGGGAAGATTCCCCTTTTCCCCTTTCAGCAAATTTTTGACTGAAATTCCCCACGAAAAGGGGAATTCCCCACGATCTGGCAACACTGGGTGGAATCGCTAAAGATTATCAGCCGTATTAATAATAGCTGCGGAACTTCGTGTTATCCCTAACTAATGACTAACACATTGGTTAAACTCAAATTCCTATTTATAAACATTTTTAGAAGATGCTTAGTTATCTTTCGTAACTTTTATATAACTAAATCAGGGTGGTAGGTGTGTTAGCGATTTGTTAGCTTTGCAAAACATGGTTCCCGCGCAAAATGTCAAATGGTGTTTCGAGTTTAATTTCGTTTGATTGATATAAATGTGGTAAAAGGGTGATAAACAATTGAATAAATTTACAAAAATTGTGGAGCAAAATGGCTCATTGGATAATTTGAATATGGTACACGAAAAAATCCTATGAGAATATTTATATACATATAGGCGTATTTTTTTCGGAATCTATAGCTAGCTCACTTTTACTTTTACATGCAAAACTGGTATACTCACTTTTGGTTTTGTTATACTCACTTTTGGTTTTACATGCAAAACGGTTATACTCACTTTTGGTTTTGTTATACTCACTTCCCAAAAAAATGCGCCTATTATAACATTCAAAAATAAAATATAGATTTTCAAAACGAAATATGAAAAAGTTAATTGTATTAGTAAGAGTAAGAAAATTATAATTGAATTAAAAGAAGAAGATGGAAGCAGAAAAGAAGCATTCCTGTCAGTTTTCAATACAATTTGGGGAAGCGTTGCCATCACAAACATACGATAATAGGAAACACGTGAATTAGTTAATGCATGGGTTATATTTCTTTATAAATAAGAAAATTTAACTAACTAATGTAGACGGGCGCATTAAAGCGGAGTGGGGGAGACGTGGCATTTTGCAGGTAGCGTGACGCTAGTTTGGTGCCACTTATCTCGAACAAGTTTTATTTTCGAGTGCCAAGGGGGTGGTAAGGACGTGGATTTATAGAGGCATATCCCTTCTAGAAGCAGATCATATTGTAGAGGCTGGTGACGACGTGAATTTTGTCATTGCAACTGCATATTTTTGTTTATCCGAAAACTAAAACTATGCGAGACGACCAAGAATTTAACATAGGACGACATTTTAAGAACGGATGAATCGGTTGCCACGTTGTTTGCCACTTCCGCGAGGGTTAAATCACTTTCATATACCACTTCGCCGCCATTCCATTGCCACACCAAAAGTTCACCACTCCTATCCCAATTGCCACTTGGTCATAACGCCACTGCCACGCTAATTCTACGTCACTTGTTCACCAATTTCGTGCGCGCCTTTCTTTAATTAAAAGTCGTAAATAAAATAAAATGAACCATTTAAACAAATCAGAATTTTAAATATTCACACAAGATGGGACCTAAAATGTTTATTGTAAATAATTTATTTTATACATTCGAATAATTCCACCTTAAACTCGTTTGTTGTGATGAAAATGTATATTGAATTCATTCAGTTTTTGGCTGTTACTCTTATCAGTCGCATTACGAATGTACATACCTATAGTTTCGTGTGCATTTATTTTTATTGTACTGTATTCAGTAGATAACATTTTCATTCAGTACTTCCATTCTGGGCTTATTACTTTTGTGCAGCTGAAAAAATTCAATATTTTTTTTACATTCGTACGTAATTTTTTATATTCTTCTTCTAAATACGTCAATAATCAATAGACTGTGAATTAGCCACGCACTTACAAAAGTGTAAGAAGAGGGCTGTTGCATTAATTTATTTTTAACTCATGTACACTGGTCGGCATAAGTATTTTGACAAAACTAAAGTTAATTTTGCTCATAATTTGAAACTTACTTCATGTAAATTTTGGCACCAATGGAAAGGTCATTTAAATTCCGTTTGAATGATACAAAACTTTCCTTAACCCATTAAGTACCCATTTAAAAATTTTAGAATTTATAACTTTTGTGAATGTCTATTTTTTTGACTTTTTTCCTCGGTATCAAAAAAAAAAAATGTTTTGATACAAAAAGTTTCTTCAAACAATTCTAATAGTGACTGCAAAAAAAAATTTTCAAAAATCTCTTCGCTAATATTTTTTATGATTTTTTGAAAATTGCTAAAAATGACTATTTCAGCAACTTTTTCCTCCTTTTCATACAAAATTTTTCTGAGATCATCCCATTCAAAAAATCATAAAAAATGTTAGCGAAGAGATTTTTGAAAAATTTTTTTTTTTGCAGTCACTATTAGAACTGTTTGACGAACATTTTTGCATCAAAACATTTTTCTTTTGGGACCGAGGAAAAAAGTCAAAAAAGTAGGCTTTTACAAAAGTTCTAAATTTTCAATGGGTACTTAATGGGTTAAGGAAAGTTGTGTATCATTCAAACGGAATTTAAATAACCTTTCCATTGATGCCAAAATTTACATGAAGTAAGTTCAACTTATGAGTAGAATTAACTTTAGATTTGTCAAAATACTTATGCCGACCAGTGTAAGCTTAATAGTTATAGAAAAACGCGCCATGTAACATACTATGTACCTACAAGTTTCTACAGTAGTTTACACTAGTTATATGAATGTTGTCCCTATTGTAAAATACTTGTTGTTTAGTGTATGAGAACTGGGCGCGAATTTAAAATTTAAAACTGTGATTTATCCCCGGGGCGGGCGTGAAGACATTATAACATGAAAACACACAAGGTGTCATCGCAAAATAACCGGAAGTTTTCGCTTACCTACCTGTCTAAATGGCACATCATCGGACAACCGGTACTCAAAACTCTACGATTACTTAACACGAATTGGAAAATGTCAAATGAGAACACAGTTCATTAAAAGGGTTCCATTTTGTGATAACATTATGATCTCGACCTTCAACTAAAATTCTAAAATCTTGAAGCGCGTGATAATAAAATCATACAAAACATCCATATCCTGGACTGTAAGTAAAAATTTAGCAAAATATTCCATTCCATTTATCCCAAAAATAGAAACTCACACAAACGAATGGTTACGAGAAGCTAGGCCTACAGTGTCTACCCGCCTGTTGAGGCACCTATTTTTTTTTTTATTTCGCAAAACCGTTTGCCGAAATTGCAAACTGATAAGCAAAATGGCATGATGCCAATTTAGAATAAAAAAAAAAAAAGAATAATCACGGTGATAAAGATGTGATGATATTCATTCATACGAGTATATGTACAATCGTCCTATGGCCATGAAGCCGGTTTTTAATATTTTAAATCTGGATCTCTATTTCTACATTAGCCAGTGCTAATCCCACGTGTTATTATTGTTATTTTTTTTTGGCAATGATGTCTGGCTTGTAGCAGTTAAGTCCAGCGTTGCTGTCAACAAATATCCAGTAAATTTGTATGTGCTAGTTAATGCGGTAAAGTGACATTTTTTCAAGTAGGTATAGCAACTTATATTGCTGAACAAAAAAAAATTGTTTTTTGTTATATTGAAACAGATAACGTATAGGCGGGGTCAAAACTTCTCTTCATGTGAGATACAGTACCAGACTTGCAGCTTTTGGTTTGAAATCAATGATGAATGGTGAATGAGTGTATACCACCTGTTTAACAGACAATGAAACTGTGTTTGGTCTGCATAAAGAACTGATCAAAATGTGACCATAAAATCGTATTATGTATTTAAATTTTAGAGTTTGCCATCTCTTTTTAACATGTGAAAGTTCTCAATCGTGTATGCTTGTTTTGGCATTTGTGATTAATCAATGAAGAATCCGAACTACAAGCCATTTGATTTAAATCACTATATTTTTATGCAGCAAATTTAACATTGAGTATCTACACTTCTATACTCTATCCATATACTTCCATATGAAATGCAACGTCCGTCTGTTCGTCCCTCCATAACTCGAGAACCATTCGTCCGATTTTCATGATTTTTTTTCTGATTTCTAGAAATGTGGCCAAATTAGGCCGTTGGGTGGGTGAGAATTGTTATGGAGTAAAGGGGACGCGGACGCGAGGAGTAAGAGGGGTCTCATGAACCGTTAGCCTTATGTACTTGAAAGTTTGTATGTTGATAGATTTATGTCAAGATTATTGCATGCCTCATTCATCTTTTTCCAAAATTCGTCATAAAAGGGTTGAAAAAGGGGGTGCAAACTTTTATATTTCGACCTCACTACGCTCAACTTTGCTTTATAATACATATATAAGGGGAAACGGGGGTATAGGGGCTATCTTCGGAACTACTCGGCCATTGCCGGAGTTGGCCTCCGACAGCCATGTTTTTCACATTTTTTTTTGTTGCATATTCGCGTGTGAGCTGCTGTCGTAATTTGTTTGTATATACTCGGGCCCACTAAGAAAAATACATGTATAGTTATTATTTGTACTTTATTCAATAAAGAAAACGAGTAAAGATTTTAATGATAATTTAAGATTAATTTTATTTTAAAGGAAGCTGACTCGAAAATTATTTTAGGTTACAGAAAATCGTCATAATCTAATGACAGACGAAAAATCTCAAGAATGTCAGAAAAGTTCTAAAAATGTTGGTGCAACCTTAAGGATAACATTTTATAGGGTAACATAAATATCTTTTTTTCACAGCTTCATGGTGATACACTGCGTTGGCGTTGGCTTGTAGATTTCCTTGAATGATTTGAAAATTCAAATCACTTCAGAAATCTTCTGAAATCTATATCAAGTTTCTAATGGTTGAATTGAGAGCTTAATTTAATTCTTCAATGGTATGAAAAAAAAGTTACGTATACGTCAGAGTGTGTTTTTTTATTACTAATCTTTACTTCTACATATATACTATTACATATATAAAGACGTAACTGCTAAAGTTATGTTCGCAGTGTCCTTAGAAATTACTGAACGGATTTTGATGAAACCTTCACTAAAATATTCTTTAAGCATCTCTGCGTGCAGTTGGCTATATATTTAATTGTGTTGTATTCCTTTAATTTAATTATGCAGAAAAAAAAAACCTTTTGTACGCTATACATAGTCCATAATATTATTTCTTATTTTGACTTTATTTCATTCAACTTGCCATTATATTCATAAACCTCAATCAATATAAAAAAGCGTTTAACTGTTTATGGGAAATTCTTCCCCGAGTATTTTGCGCTATCATTTATATTGCTACTTCATCCAAAAGCTGATAAACAATAATTTAAATATTAGATCTTAGTTGATCAAACGCGAAATCAATGCTAAATCAATAATTTCCTGTTGTTGCAATGCTTTGGGGTGGTGCGCATGAATCGCAAGGATGATATGATGTGGCCTATGTGCGAGTAGGGCGTTTGGTAGAAAAGAATGAGAGGTACATTGCGTTGGTTAATTGTGCCATATTTTTTTTAAAACAGTTGTGTTGAAACTTTCAAGGCAATATATTTAATGTTCATTTAGCATATAATCTAAAGTGAAGTGAAAAACAAAAATTATCCAAACGCGTGATTTATTTTTCCGGTAACTCGTTACATTGGCCGCGTTCCATTGACCGCTAGATGACTAGCGGCATGCCAAACTCCATATATAAAAAACTGACATTTCACCATTTGCGCTAGAGCTCTAGCACATTTTGTGAAACATCCTTTTCTGGGAAATTTTTCAATCTAGCGCAAAATGAACTGCTAGATTGAAAAAAAAAAAAAAAAAATAACGAACTGTCAAAATAAAAGTGAAAATGCAGAAGTCAAATATTTCCAATTTGTTGTAAAATGGGAATTCCAACTTCTATGTAATTAATATACATTGTATTTGCTTATTTAAATTATTGTGTACTAATAAATATATGCGGCATGATGGCACAAAATACAGTTTTGACTGTCATGAGGATGAAATCATACGAATTCAAATTGGTTCTCATGTCACTTTGCCACTGCCGATAGATCTCTAGCACCAGCGTTCCTTCATCAGGGATATTATGTGCTAGACGACTAGCGGTCATTGGAACGTGGCCATTATGTCAATCATCGAAATTCTGCCTTCGCATTTAATTTTTTGCAAACTTTTTTAAAGTTCGTGTTGTCACTCAAAGTGTAATCTTAAATGGACCAAATATATGTTTGATTGTTTGCTAAAGGCGAACGACTCAAGACGGGTCAGCTAGTCTACTATATAAGTTTTTTTTTCTGACTCTTCCGATCTCGGAACATGATAACCTTTGCTTGTTATCCCGTTGAGGTTACCGGATGCTTTTGTTCTTTGTCAATTAATTCGATTCAGAGTAGGCATGCTTTTGAAATCAAAAGTGACATTTGGGTAACTGACACCGTAGTCCTACTACATATGACAGCGATTTTCTGATTCTGACATCTTTCCGAGATTGAAGCGATCGATTGGAATGTTTTCAAACAAACACAAATATTCTCTTAACAAGTCCTAACAATTTCCTCCCCTACAATTTCCTCATTTCGCAATTTTATAATTTTGCTGCAATTATGCATTTTTTGTATATGAGGTTTGTAGCCGCTTTCCATAAGCACCCATATCCAATTGTCGTTTGCCACGGTGGTATTATTGGTTAGTAGATCTACGTAAGATCGATAGGTGGTATACATATGATAATGACGCCACGGGTGGCGCATGATATATGAAGTTTATTATTTCATCACTTATTTCGCTACTCTTTAGTGCAAAGTGCGTGACAATTTCGTAGATTTCCCATTAAGATCATTTTGATAGACATCCGGTAAAAATGCTGATAACGTTCAATGTACATGTTCATCTCCCGCAAAACGTTGAACGAATCGCTTCTTTTACATTTTTCTAACCACGACTGTTGCACTGAGTATCTGCTTCCATTTAAATTAGAGAGCTGACTAATGTCTCTTAACTATTCCTGATGCTTGTGTAAATTTTGTACGCCATAAATCAGTTGTGTGTAAATTGTACCTTATAACTGTAATAGGTTAATTATATTGCTATAAATGCTTTTAGTCAAAAATAAAAATCCATAAACTTTCATGAATTACTTTGCAGTAGCTCAGCATAATATAATTTATTCTCGGTAATTTTCTTATCATCAAAGACCTACACACCTCACCTACATACAACCGCGCGAATATTTATATCTTGTCTTCTCTTTGATAAAAACTTACTTATACCATTTGGAATTTTAATCAGCCACTTGAATTATGATCTAGCCATATAACCATAAGATGGACTACTTACAGTATCACATTCCTGTGATACCTACACACGAAGCGTGTAATCTAAATAATATCATATCAATCAATTAACATTCAATTATAATTTGTACTTTGCTTGCGCTTGCAATAAATAAATTATCAGTCCCGTGAGGTGAACCTAAACATTTAAGTAATAATATTCTAGCAGCCACAAGTAAATAAAAAACACACACATGTGCGCTATGTAGATATGGCAGTTAATGAAATTAATAATCATTTTTAGTGTCTACCTTAAATCTTACGCCCTCTAAGAGCCGTTTGCTTATACGACTCATAAATATCTAAGGTCCACATAAACTTCTCTTATGTGACAGTTTATGCCATACAAAAAGTAGCCGATAAGCATTTAAGAAGAACATAACTCGTTATATGAGTCGTATCAGTAAACGGCACTTAATGACAGAATTTGTCGTATAAAATCTACTGTTGTACGCTTCAATAAATTGGTTACAATTTTTTTATTGAGCCTTAAAAAATCAGTAAGTACATTACTTTGTGTACTTTTATATATCTACCAATGAAGCCGACTTATACAAATTGTGTCTGTCTAACTAAATTGATCTATGTCTTTTTAAGGTGAAGATTATAAATGATTATAATTAACGCCTATATTGAATTCAAATTCAAAACAATCTGAATATTTTTAGTAAAAGTACCTTTGTACTTGCAATTGCGATTTGCGAATTAATATAGGTAAAGCGATTGGCTTGGTCTAAAATGGTGTCGATAGGAATCAGTGATTTCAAAATCAGTGATTTAAAATTACAAAACTGCAATGTTTACGTCCATCGTTTCCAATTGGATGCATTGAGTTGGCATCATTTTTAAATATAGTTTTTGCGTGCTTTAGGTTCTTTATCCATGGCTACACTATCATTGGCATAAATAGAATTTGGCAGGTAAAGGAATAGTAAAATCGAAGACACAAACAAATTCTAAAGCCGAAGTGGACGACCGTTTTTGACGTCCTCAAAGTCTTTCAAATATCAAATAAAGATTTGCTTTTGCATCAAAAGTGTAATAGTGTGGAAAAGAACCGCATTTCGTTGCCCATGCGAGAACTATTTCTGAAAGTAGATTTGTAGGAACCTGTTACCACCTGTTACCTTTCTTCTTTCTACTCAATTAAAATCTACCTGTCTCTGTGGGCATCACAACGTTAATGGGAAGGCGTATATGACCATATTCTTTAGTTGCCGCCACCGATGAGGGGAAACAAAACATGAATTTGGCATCACTTATTAAATACCTACATGTAATGGCCAAAACACACGTGCAGAATTCATTGTGCACATGTTCTTATGTGACGATACAAATGTAAATTCTACACCCACCGCAGCACTGCAACATATCTCTATTTCTAAACCCACTGCATAGCAACGCAGTGAATTAAATTAAATAGACTTGGCAGCATCGAATTTTTAAATTCAAGTTAAATTCTGCATATCCGTTTCATTTAAAGTACTGCTTGCAGTGAAGCGTTCAGAATTTCTGCACATGTGTTTTGGCCATAATGGTACCATTAATTAATAGACTTGTACGACCAAAGTGTATTGAGTGGAATGATTGGAATGCTCAAGCGTGCTCGAAAGACGGTAAGGGACACCAGCGAAATTGTATGAAATGTATTTTGGTCGGCCATCTTGCCTACGTCCAATTTGATTTTCTTATAAAAGAACATAATGCTGAGGAGAGATCAATTTTTTCATTTTCTTGAAAACCAATACTAGTATTTATTTTAAATGAATAATGAAATACATACGTATATTCCATTAATTGCAAAAAAAAAGTTTATTTCTTCGATTTTTCTATCTATTATTGTGAGTAGTTCGCCCATGACACTTTAAGAGATTGATTTCAGTGCAACGTCTTTGTCAGAATTGACTGAATAAAATTGTGAGCCAATAAACGCCACATCAGATTACCCCCAGAAACAATTATCAACATTTTATTAATGCAAACAATGACTGGAAAATTGCGCTATGTTACATCATCACATCATAAATTGTAAATTAGCGTGTGTTTTATAGTGGAAATATGGAAACTAAGTTAAACCTTACAAATATTATAATGATATATCTTACTTACATTGTTTTATTTGCAACTGTCATTAACAATAACAGATAATATAGTTTGCCGATAAGCCCGACAGAATGCGTTTATAAAGTCATCCTATCATTAAAAAAGAATCTTAAATTTTCGTTGTGGGGGAGAAAAAAAAAAAATAAGTAGTCTGTGTTGTCTGGCAATCAACGGATCCAATGAAAAAATAAGAAAACCCAATTAAAACACCTTTTTGGTTCAACTGGTAAAATACGGTCAATTACGTCTCAGATATTTAAAATAATAAAAAAAAAAAACGCAAGAGAAGTCGTAAGATAACCTTTCCAATCCACTTTCATGCACACGGAACGAGTAGCTTTTTTACTATGACATATCATTTCAAGGAATCACGCTTGTCAGTTGCCTTAAGGTGGACGGTGCAAGGCCAAAGACACCGTTTCTTTTTTGTTTTTGTTGAGGATTACGATAAGATGTCTTTGACACAGATGTTCTGTTCACATTGAGTTGATTTTTATAGAAAACCTCATTTAGATGATCAGTTATCAGTTCAGTTGAAAAGGGCATTGCATTTAGACGTCAATACCGGACTGACGTCTTTCATTTTATTCGCGAAGTCGTGAGCAGCCGAGGGTTAGAGGATGTATCTACTAAAACTGACAACTGAACTAAAATTTTTTTGGGAATTCCAGTTTTAAACTTAGTTCCAATTTCAGTTAAACGCTTCAATTTTTGCATTTAAACATCAGTTGAAAATTAAATGATCAAGGTGTGTTCCTTTACTTTTGTAGTAAAAATGGAAAAGACTGTCAAAAAGACAGTGGTGGGGATGAAATCTCTCTCAATGAGAAAAACTTACGAAAACGTTAGGGAACGCTTTTGTAGTAACTATGAAAAATGACAGATGCATTTTTTTCCACAAATTGCATGTGAGTATGAATCCAAGTATGTGCAAGAGTTTTTACAGACGGAACTACTTGCATTCGAGAAGAGAAAAAATGCTACATTATTTTCCCGCCTTCTGATACCATTTTCATACCAATTTGTTTCTCATATCGCAGGAAATCAAAAGACAAATGCAAATAGCAGTTACACGCATTTCAAATCAAATTTCAAATCATCTGTCAATTTTCAGGCGATGACAGTTGTTTCAATTCTTACTCAAAGAAATTTGTTGAGTAAAAACTGGTAACGAATTTTTCAAGTTAGGGAACGACATTGAGTAAAAATGCGTAAAAATTCGTAAGATATAAAAGTAAAGGAACAGACCTTTATCTAATGCCTAATGTCAGTAACTAACTATAAAGATCTTTCAAATTGTTGCTACGTTCAATAGGTACTGGTCGGCATAAGTATTTTTACAAAACTAAAGTTAATTCTACTCGTAATTTGAACTTACTTTATGTAAATTTTGGCATCAATGGACTGAGCAAAACAGTCAAAAAAGTAGATTTTCACAAAAAATGCGACATTTTCAATGGGTTAAGGAAAGTTTTGTATCATTCAAACGGAATTTAAATGACCTTTCGATTGATGCCAAAATTTACATGAAGTAAGTTCAAATTATGAGTAGAATTAACTTTAGTTTTGTCAAAATACTTATGCCGACCAGTGTATGTTACATTTACAACATCACGCAAACCTATCAGATCACGTAAGATAACAGGGATGCTAAATGCTTATGTACAGTAAATATGTAGTCCACTGATTAAGGTTAAAGCCATTTAGTGACTGAGTGATTGAGAGACCAGAGACAATCAAATTTAAAGATATGATATAGCCATGTAGTCGCTGAGCGATGAGTGTAAACCAATTTATCGTCGTTCAATGTTTGGCTTTAGCACAACATTCAAAAATGCGTGACAGGTCATTTGGTCGGCCATCAAGTTTATGTGATACCATGGTCTACGGAATTTTGCTTTACCAAATAAAATCGCTTCCGAAAGTAGAGAACTGACAAAAGTTTGTTTATTTCTTTAATTTTGTTAACCAGTAATCAGTAATGAAATGTTTTTATTTAATTGCAGAAATGTTGCTCGCCGGAGCTCGTGTTTGCTTCCATTTTATTTATCCATATTTAAAGGTTTTTTGTAAATTTTCTATTGATTGTAAAGTATACAGTATAGTGTTATTTATGGAACAGAATATTAGATAAAAGTCCTCCAAGGCTTTGCTGGCAGAGAAGCACTCTTTTGTCGCCATTATCCATGACCATTTACATACAAATTATGGTTTAATTTTATTTTTACAGTGCTCGATTTGCTCCCTCAAAGTTCAAGGTGTGGCTGGTCTTGAGCTTGTTGGCATAAGCCTTGGAAAAGTCCAACGGCGTTAAATCGCCTGATTTGATTCGCGAATTCTGAGGCATGTTGTTGATGAATTTGTTTCTCAACAATCCATCGTGAATTTTCTGAACCTCAAATTCGACAGTTTTGAGAATTAACAAAGCCAACAAGAGAAATTGAGCGATATCGCAGTAGATTAAAATCGATTGTAGCTCCCAATATTAATTATATTTTGCTCAACAATTGAAACGCATTGTTTTTTCGTGTAGCGCTCCATTTTTAATGACCCTTAACTGTCAGCTGTCACCATGCCCTGTTTTTTCATTGGCAACACAGGAAGATCGCCAAGAAAAGTCACCCCTATGGTGGAATCCGTCGGAATTGAGTTTCACTTCACCTATTCGATTCCCTTTCACCTTCTACTGCTATCGTGTAACGTTTCCTTATCAACACGGTTTTTGGGAAAGGTAGTTTCACTGTCAAACAGAGGAGCAGTGCAGTGAATTATTGCATGTAACTTCCGGATGAAATGTGTTTTTAGAATGATTATTTTTTGATTTTAATAAAGTTCAATACTGCACAGATTTATTACAAATGTTCATGCAGCTCTTTTATATGTACATTTTCTTAAAAAAAATTCTCACGTACTATGAAATCCGCAATGATTTTGATGCGTGCGAGAAATGTCATTTTGTTCGGGAAAAATTTGATTTGAATGTTTTCAACGATACAGTTACCCACACGGGGAACTCTTCACTTCGCGGATTTGACGATACCAAAATATTTTGGTATTGCTATCGTAGCGTACTCAAAGGTAACAACACAATAATGGACAAGATGCAGTGATTATTAAATTGTCGTGTCTCAAAATTATAAACTTCGTCGTTTCCATCTTGACAATAGATACACGCCACCTTATGGAAGGTGATAGGATAGGTGACCCATAAGCGGAAGCAATAAACAGTTCTCAGACGCCAACCAACCTCGATATGGAGAATAAATAAAAATCAACAATTTCCCTGGGCGCAGTGGCTCAGTGATTACTGTGCTGCACTATTGTGCGAGGGGCCCAGGTTCGATCCCCGGAAAAACACAAATTCCATTTTAAAGCCCCATTTAGACGATCAGTTATTAGTTCAGTTGTCAGTCCAGTTTACATGTGCGTAGCCGAAGGTTAGAAGATATTTTCTATTAAAACTGACAACTGAACTGAAAACATTTAACTACTAACTGATAGCTCAACTGAAACTGAAATGATCGTCTAAATGGGGCTTAAGGTTTTTTCCACGGCAACGCCTCTCGCGAATGTCTGACAAACATCCAAGAGTATAACTGTCCTGAAAAAGCTTCTCACTTCAGCCGTTCGGACTCGGCATAAAATTGTAGGTTCCTTCCATTCGTCCCAAAAATAAAAACTCACACAAACGAATTGTTGTGAGAAGCTAGGCCTAGGGTGTCTACACGCCTATTGCGCCAACTAGTTATTTAATTTTTTTTAACACTTTCCCTGTCTATTCTAAGGATAGGTAGAGGCTAATCTCGTTATTGTGATTTTTTTAAACGTATCTTTACCTACTACTAAATATTTACATTGCAAAATAATCTTATAGCATACAAAATGTTGTGCACGCGATTTTATTTAATTGAAGTATAATAGTACTTTATACAACATTTCATGTCCTACATATTTATAAGTATTGCATTTTCAACCTTTGGCTTTTCGCGTAATTACTTCTAAATATAATAACTGATAATAAATTATTGTTGTACTGATTTAGATTGTAAAATTAAACAATACAAACAAATTTGACTGATTACTGATTGCGCTAGTAATTATCGATAATTTTTGAGTAACAACCTTTTTTTTTTTTGGTAGTAGTTATATGACATGCAATAATAAAGTTTACTAATAGATTAGTGGTTATAGTTAAGTAGCAACTACTTCCACTTCCACTTCTGGCTCCTATTAGAACCTAGAGAAAACACAATCAGTATTTCAGCATTGTGTAATGTATTCGCATCATATGTGTAAATAATGCATCGTCAATTATTGAACAGCTCACTTTAATTTCGTCATCAACATTAGAGTAGAGGCTAGAGGGTGATCCAATTCGAGCTATCTATACTATAATTAAGACAGCTTTTAATAATGGTACTTGTTTCAAACTTTCATTTGTCTTAAAAAAAAAATACTCAAACTAACGATTATTTGTTAGAAACTTCGCCAGTTTCGCCAACTATTTATTTATTTATTTTATTTCAAAAGCTCGTTCAAACGTCAAATGTTCGTCATTAACGAAATGGATTTCTGTTGAGTTTCTGTTTAAAAATACCTACAATAGATCGGAATTAAAAAAAAAAAAAAAAAAAAATGTAAACACTGCATGTTATGGCTTGGTAGTCAGAATATACGAGAACTATAATCAAAAACGCTGTGAGTACAAGTATGAGTTGAGTATATGAGGCAATTATTGGATTGTTGTAAGCTAAATATGTACATACACAAAAGTGTGAAGTATTTCACCCACTTACGATATTTTAAATAAATTCTTACTAAGAAAACATGGGGAAAACTTATGGAAAATCATTAATCAACATTATCTGAAATTCCAGCGGAGCGCTTTTAATTATAACAATGAAAACGTTTTAATCAGAACTCAATGTGCAAAGCTATAAATGACGCTGACGTTTGCAGATGATTCATGGGTTTCAATAGGTTTATGTGTCGAGTAATTTGTTTGGATTTAAACTTAACCCTAGAACAGCGGTTCTCAAACTTATTAAGCTATGGAATACTAAACAAGGCCCAAATATATTTCGGAACCCCAACTCTTAACGATATACATTTTTTTTATTTAAGATATTTTTTCAAGGTTAGTGTGAAGAATGGAACTGTTTGATTGTTTGATTTATAATTTTTTTTTAAATTTACTTCAATCTCCAAAAGCTCTATTCGCATATCTGCGTCCAATCTCGATCTGTATTTTATCCGCTGAAAAGCCTGCTTCACAGCGATGCGGTGTGACAAAAGGGACCAAATTTAATATAGCCTGTTTGGCAAGTTCAAGTTTATTCACTCCTAATACCAACCCAAAATTCATTCAATGATACAGAATCAAATAAATGTTTTGATAAATGCTTGAGTGTTGGTCTGCTCTAGCATTCTCCTTGCGTAGACTACCTCCACACATAGGAATCGTTTTTAATTCCTGCCATTGATGATTTTACTTTTACAAAAGTTCTGGTCATACTTTTCTGAATTCGGCTAGCTTCAGCTTTTGTAGTTTCTGTATCTCTTCTTTTTATCTGGAAGCTGTATGTCTAAAATGTGAGCACGCGTCTTCTCAACTTAGTAATTACGTTTATCCATTATGAGAATATGGATTACTTTCAAATTTGTTTTTAATTGTTGAGAAAATATTACGTATACGCCATGTAGTCCGAAACACCTATTCCCTATATCTAATTATATAAAATGTAAAGTCAATCAGCCTGTTTTGACCAGATTTAATAAGATATGAGGTACTGGGGTTGGTAAATTAACAATCCGAAATGTCGAGTCCAAATGTGTCATCCGTGTAAGATGGGTGTAATGTGCAATTTCGAAACAGCTTCACTCTACTAAGTGACCCTCGCTTAATTGCGTTCCTCGTTTAATTCAGCCGAAAACTGAGCAAATAAAGTATTCCATAACAAATGTGCCTAACTTTTCCCGTTTAAATGCGTACCGCTTAAATGCGTTACCCGGTTAATTGCGCTACTAAAAGTAAAGCTTCTCGTAAAACTTCATACAAAATCTCCCGGTTAAATGAACACACACAAAAAAAGCATGGACAACTTTTTGTACTTACAGCTTTAATAAAATCAAAGACACTTTTCAAATCAATCGCCATATTGACATGCCATGGCTGCACCCTTCGTAGTGCAAAATGGAAAAATAAAAAAATCGTATTGCCTAGATAACATTCTTGTCTATCAGGATAATGAATATCAATGTTCAAATTTGTATAACCTTGGTTTCTATTACTATCGAAAAATAGAGTTTGCAATGTTTTTTGTATGGGATGCGCCACGCCCTTTTGCCAAATTTTTCCGATATTCACAGGAATACTCCCGGGCCAATACATATGATTGTCTGTAATTTTGAACATGTCGATTCGGTGGTTTTCGAAATATAAGAGTTCGTGTTCTTCAGTTTTTAATTTGAATATGCTAATAAACATGTCGATCAGTTAAGCTTTGTATAACCTCGACAGGAAGGTATATTCACGTCGTCATTAGATAAGTAATCACAGATTCTGAATGGATTTAGCCATGTCCGTCTGCATGTCCATTGAAAAAACGATAGCGTGCAAACGGATCGACCTAGGCGAATGAAATTTTGTGCGAAGACTTATTTTTACCGTCGTCAGGTTTGATTGGGCTATATCGGTCAAGTAGTTATCTGGTACCTCCCATACAAAACCAATATTAGGCATGTGTTGTGCGTACGTACTAACTTACATACTTAGCATTAGCATGACTTGTATGCATTGGAGTGTATCTAATCATCGGTTCGGCCGATGATAACACTTTTACTTGCTTTTATTTGAATTTTCAAAGAAATTCGAGTTATCAAAGTTCGTTATTGTTTTTTGTTTGCTTTTTGAAAAGCATTGCACAAAATAAAAGTCTTTAAAAAAATTTATAGCATAATTTAATTAGTTTTACTTTACTTTCAGGATGCAAGAATATATGGACTTTCAAGACTTTCGCTTTCATACGGTCGATTATTTTATATTTTGTGGTATGCTGATTATATCTTCCCTAACTGGCATATACTATGGATATTACAAGTTTGTTAACAAAATTAAAATAAAATATTTTCTAACATTATCCTCCGTATAGAAAGACAAAAATCACAGAACAAAAGGAACCCACAAAATTGAAGAGTGGCAGGTCACTCAACTTTGGTTCGAAAAAACTCAGTGAATACCTTCTTGGATCGAGGAGTTTGGCGACATT
Source organism: Cheilosia scutellata (assembly GCA_955612985.1). Lineage (NCBI taxonomy): Eukaryota > Metazoa > Arthropoda > Insecta > Diptera > Syrphidae > Cheilosia > Cheilosia scutellata. Next base: position 111,582,024 of record OY015311.1, read on the forward strand.
CCCTGTTGCCATGAGCCTCATTGGAAGGTAAGTACAGTAATGGCGAGAGTTCCAAAAACCACCAACAAGTCTTAAGCACATTGCAATAAAATAGCTCATTCCAATACCAATTTGCACTATGCACGCAGAAGAGCATATCTTAGTACAACTTGTGTATCTTGCCACCTTATCTCTATAACCTTGCATTAACGCCGCTATGGTAATTGAGGAGGGCTATTAATACTTCATTGTAGAAAAGCTCTGCCTGCACCCATACAAAAAAAAACTCACTCGATATGACACTATCCGCATATTGAGATGTATTGAGGGTTTTCGGAACTCGAGCTAAAAACCAAATTAACAATGCGAATTTTTTTTTTTGATCAATATTATATTATTTACCTAGTTACGTATCAGGTGTAACGGTTCTAGGAACACCGGCGGAGATCTACAATTTTGGCACACAATATTGGCTGACTGTGATACCAGTTCTGCTTATGGCATTAACTGTTTCTACGGTCTATTTGCCAGTTTTTACTACTCTAAGAATCAGTTCGTCATATGAAGTACGTATATTTGTTCCCATAATACAATATGTATCTATTATTAATTTTTTATTGGCTATCAGCAAAACAAATGCGAACTAAATAGATATCTGATTGGACTTTGTATCTGTAAATTAGACATCTTTGTTGTGTCATCATTGTCGTCACTTTGCAATCAACTAGTAGATAGCAATTCTTTAGCTTGTATAGGTTTAATTAATTTTTGTATAAAATGAATGAATTTAGACTGACAGAAGGTTAATTGGATACATTGTGCATATATCTGTAGTAGCTATTATTGACTTTGGATAGCAAGCAAAAATTGTTTACGAATGAATAGATATTTAAGTAAGACGCACTTGAATTACATAGTTTGTTTTGTGAGATGATTTTGCATAATTTTTTTTGGCGGCTTTTATCGATTTTTGAAGGTGTGGAATATGCATACGTAGTATACAAAAATAGTAGTCAGTAATATAATGGTATGGGTATCGATAATGGTCTGCTAGATATGCACCAAGCAGCTAGATATGGCAGACTTTCCATGCTTGGGTCTACCCGGTGGCCTAAGTACACATAATATTATAGGAAACTATGGAAGGGAACATTTTTGGCAGACTGGAAAATTATCATCCCCGAGGTCGAGCTTGCAGGCACGTATTTTTCATATCTCGACAGTTACCTGGCAAGGTGATAGATCATAATGAGGCCGACAGAAGACCTTAGACGAGGTGCTAACATTGAGCTAGATCGCAAGATCTCGCCAGAACCTTTGCTTAGCAAGTTTCCCTCCACCTCTCAGAAAGTTCCGTGTCCCCATATTTAAGTCCAAAAACCGGTAGCAGCACTAGACTAGCGCCGGCGAGCATATGTAGCTGTGCATAAAGAGGCTATTCTCGAAGCAGTTGAGTGGATAGACAGATGTCACTCGAGGAATGAGGTTTTCACCCACGTTTTTACAAAAGTTAAGAAAAACCGATCTAGACTAGAAAGACCGAACCATCCCGGCATTGTCGAAAAGGAGATATAGTCGCAGTCGCTACTTAGAATTTGGGACTTGGGAGTGTTCTTCTGCAAATTATTAGAAGTGATTATGACCAAAATCGCATTGTTATCTAGTTATGATTTATGATGAACCATTAAACATGGAGTTTTCTGCATTCCATCATCTCTGATCTCCGATTCGTTGCTTCCAGTTGTGTAGTCGAAGCACTCTGGCTTACGAAGGGTCTTGGATCTTGGTGTATGAAATTGAATTCTAATTGAATTCGAAGACCCCTTTATCTGGAACATTATTGTCCATTCTTTGGATGTGGACGAGGCAATGTAGCAATGAATTTTGGCTTTTGGGACTACCGACACATTTTTGTATACAGCTCCTAGAGTTTGCGGTTGTATTTTCTTCTCCATTTACTCGCCTCGCAAACTGGGTGAAAAATCCATCGAAGAATTTTTCTTTTTTTCTTTCTTTTTCTTCTTGCTTGTTGCCCAGCACTCGGCAAAAGGGACCAGAATTTTAGGTCGAATTCGATTAGTTGAATTAAAATTAAGGAGCTTTCTCAGGACAGCCTTGCTCTCCGATATTTTCAGTTCGCAAGAAGTGATGCAGTGTAAAAACAAATAAAAAATTAAAATTTGGTCGTATAATATTGGATTTAATCACAATTTTCCTGGTGCTAAAAGAATTACTTCCTGACCCAATGGCGACTTCCAGAGAACGTCCTATCGCTACTTGTAAGTGGGAAATCAAAGAATATGAGACAAAAGCTCCTAACTGCAGGTATCTGAACTGTTCCACGTGAGCCATTACGAAATATATTTGGACATGGGGGATCTCAAGCGTTTCAACAGTCTAATAAGACTTTAGAAATTCTTTAGGAGCACATTCAAAGGTACATTGCATCACTGGGAGGCTGGGCTGTTGGTTCAACTGGTATACTTTTGAGATCAATAATTGTGGTGTAACAATGGGTCTACTCTGTCCTAAGTGTGTCGCAGAGGCCTGGCATTCGGACCTAACCTAGCCAGTTAGGATCGTGTAACAGTAGAGCAAAACTACAAAGAAAAAATTTACTACAACACCATTTTCAGCATTATGTTATACAGTGAGCTACAAAAGTGAGAAAGAAAAGAAAGTCCCTAAAGAAAATTTAAAAGAACACTTTTGACACTCACTGTGTGTATAAGTATAATCATTGAATCATGTTTGTGTCGACTTATTCAGATGCATTGTTAAAATAGCCAGCCTTTAACCAACTAGACATTGCTTAATACAACAAATACTACTCTTGCTGTCAAATTAAAATATTATAATTATGTACATTTAATTAATTCTTTTCAGTACTTGGAACTGCGTTTCAGTTCCGGAATACGTAGCTTTGCATCCTTTCTGTTCATAATTGACGAGGTAATTTAACAAAAATTTGTCCGCATAAATGTACCTCTAACAATAACTTATTATTTGCAGATACTGTTCCTTCCAATCATTCTGTATGTCCCAGCTATTGCATTTAATCAAGGTAAGCTAAAACAGTGATTTATACTAGGCAAACATAATAAATCTTATCAACCGCATTTATTGCAGTGACTGGGGTTAATATTCACATAATAAGTGGCATAGTATGTGTAGTGTGTGTCTTCTATACACTGGTGGTAAGTTTTGAAAATGAAATAAAACCTTCGCATTTAAGTTTACATTGTCAGCCTTCACACTTAGGGCGGTATTAAAGCTGTCGTTAGTACAGATGCATGGCAGATACTGGTTATGTTTATTTCTGTCACAGTGGTCGTAATTATAGGATTGGCTTATATGGGCGGACCTGGAGAAGTAATTCAACGTTCAGAGGAAGGAGGCAGGATCATTTTCAACAAGTACGAATTTGACGAATTTCAAAATATTCCTTCATGCTAAAAAGAGATTCTTTTTTCTGCAGCTTCAATCCATCACCATATGAAAGACACTCGGTCTGGAGTGTCGTTATTGGAGGGTATTTTTACTGGGTTTCATACAACTCTGTAAATCAAACAATGGTCCAGCGTTACATGTCCTTGCCGACTAAGAAGAGTGCCCAGGTATCGATAGTTATGTTTGCTGTTGGGATTTGCATGTTTATATCGATTTGCTGCTTCGCTGGTCTGCTGATCTTTGCGTACTATCAGAATTGTGATCCTCATTCGGCGGGGCTAATTCAGGTGAGGAATTCTATTCTGCCCCTGAAGAGACTTGTGTTAGTTATGTGCTTTTTTAGACGGACGATCAACTCTTTCCGGTGTACGTAATGCAAATTGCTGGACATATTACAGGCATTCCCGGCCTGTTTATTGCCGGCATATTTGGCGCTTGCCTGAGTTCCCTATCGGTTGTTTTGAATTGCTCAGCAGGAGTGCTTTTAGAGGACATTGTCAAGGGGTGTTTCAAGATCAAGCTCAGCGAAAAAGCTTCTACAGTCTTGGTTAAGAGTAGCGTTGTTGTCTTTGGGTTCATTGCAGGATTACTGGTTGTGGTTATAGAGAAACTTGGTGGAATTCTGGCTGTTGCTACGTCTTTGTCGGGTATCGCATCGGGAACTACTTCTGGAATATTTACACTAGGCATGCTAGTACCTTGGAGTAACACGAAAGGGGCAACTGCGGGAGCTCTAGCGGGTGCATTGATATCTGGAACTGTCTCACTGGGATCTCAATTTGCTATCGCTGAAGGAACCCTTGTTCCTCAAAAATTACCAGTTTGGGTTGATGAATGTCCAGCATTTTTGAATATTACAGCTCCATCGAATGAAATTCCCGACCAGTCTGGAATATTCCCGCTATTTCGAATTTCATTTCTTTGGATCAGCCCCATTGGCTTGTTTACTGTGCTGATAGTTGGAACTATTGTCTCATTCCTAACTGGACCAACTAAGCTGAAAAAGCTGGACGCTGATCTCATTTCACCTGTTATCCATAGGTTGGTTCATTGTACATAGTTTTCTTTTAAGTCGAAAGTACTATTTGTTTTATTTTCAGATTTTTACCAAAGGAGTGCTTTACAACACAAACCGCCGATGCAAATGTGGGCTTAACGTAAGACTTGACTGTACAAAGAATCCACGTCTTCCTGTCGGTGTGAGCTCTTCAGTTAGTTGAGCGGACAAAAACGTAACTACTGTGTTTTTATTCCATAGCTTTGTGTAATCATTTGGCATTTTTGTTTTAGGAAAAGAGGATGTGATTGAAAACTACTACCGACTATAATACAAGTAACTAGTTTATAGGTTAAATTCCAAATGGAGGACATTGTATACCGAATCTTTTTGGCAGCACCAATGGAATAGTTGTTAAATAGTGTACTTATAATCTTATGACTATTTTTTTAAATTAGGAAGTTGGATACTTATTTTTGTATGCACTATTATACATCTGAAATTTTGTAGAGTGCTTTGTAATATGTAATACATTTTGTATAGTATGTAGTTATGAAAATGGTAATGATTTCGAAAATAGTGTGAGAGAGTAGTGTACATTTTGAATTTGATCCTCGTACTACTTGTAACTAGATGTAATGACAAAAAATCGCTGTGATATTTTTTGGTATTTGGCATAAAATAAAAGGCAAAACTAAAAAAAAATATTGTTGTTTTGGCTGAGCCTGTATGTGTTAATTTGCATCTGTAAAATATAAAATATCACACAAGGAATTCGATGATGACACCACTAGAACAGAACACACACACCAAACAGTACCATTTTTGAGGATGTAATGGCTTCTCCACAATTACTTGTGGGCTTTCAGCGTTTGGATACTACATTTTGGCTTTTTTAAATATTTCTAGACCGATAAAATAATACCCTCATTGCGTAAAAAAGATTTTGTTTGAGAATCTGCCTGCAGTCACCATTTTTGTAAAAAAAAACGTTAACAATTCTAACATATTGTTTGTTGGTTAAACGATCCATATTGTAAAATGACAACCATAACAAATCAGAAGTTGAGTTGAATAACAGCTGTCAAAATTACAAATTTATATTTTCCCAATTACGAAATGAATAACCCTAACCCTATACATATTTTTGTTGGTGTATAGTTCGCATTTTGTTCGCGTCCATTAGCTCATCTATCAGCGCTTGCCAAAAAAAACCCACCATGCATCGTAAAGGAACAGACCTTAGGTAAATTTAAGGCAATTGACAAGCGGCCTAGAACGCAAATTGTTACTTATGGCCCTAATCCATAGAATCCGTCGCATCAGTTGCGACAGGACAGATAATGAGAGAAACTATCAAATGCTGCAGGTAACAGTTAAATCAAAAGGGGTATTCACTTAATCTGATAAATTTATGCAGCTCGTAAATGTATAAATTTCTGCTGTGCTTTAATGTCGGAAATGTCATTGCGTAAACCGTGTAAATCGACTGTAAATCTGGAATCAAATTGCGTAACTTTCCGCGTTTGATTTCCGAGCCTGCGTAAACTATTCTCCATACAAAATCTGACAGTTGATTATGGTAAATTTCTGCAGTTTACGCAGTTTATGAGGCTTTTACACGTTTAAGTGAATACCCTTAAACTAATTTGGTGGATATTTTCGAATTTAATAAATTGCAAATTGTTTTAAAGATTCCAATTGCATACTGCGGCGACGGATTATATGGGACGGTTCGTTCCATAGAATCCATAAATCCGTCGATGCAACGGATGCGACGGATTCTATGGGTTGGGCCCTTAAATGCTCTTTGTCGGTATAGCTATTGTTACATTCGGCTAGGATTCGAAAAGATAAAACACTATTCTGTTTACTAAACTTTAATAAATCACTTTTATTACAAGACAATATCACTTAAAATCAACTTTTCCACTTATTACAATCTTTCCACTTATTTTATATCACTACCGATACTATTCGAACTTTACTTTACACGTTTTAAAAATAAACTGTCATCTCGTCGTATTTCGCAACCCTTTTTATACTCCCCACTAAAGCTTCTCGAATATTCTATTCTCCAACCGGAACAATCGAGAATGTACTAGTTTCGTTTTAGACCATTCACCATTCGTTGAGTTTCGACGATTCGAAGTTCCGTTGAATAAGTTCGTCTACTTTCCATTAGATGGCGTTGTGGTCAATAAGTAGTACTTTTCAATCCACACTACACTATGTTCGAAAACTAGACGCAGTTCGAAAGCTATTTGTGAGTTCAGTTAAGAAGCAAAAACGCACCGCTTTTAAAAAAATAAATCTTGAAAAATGGATAATGCCGTCTCTCCGTATGCTTCAGCAGCTAGATTTAAAAAATTCCATGTTGTCAAATCTTTTTCTTAGGCTACGGACAGAGTGAACGCGAGAAGCGAAGCGAAAGCTAAAGCTATTCTAAGATATAAGCAAAGCGGATGGTGTCCATAATGAACGCTAACATCAACGCTTCGGAAGTGCATCAAAATTAACAACATCCTTGAATTATGGAAATGGATTCGTTAGAAGAAGAGGACTTTCCATTGAATATTTTATTTTTCAGCCATTCATTGTTTGGAAAAAGACAGTCCGTTCAATATATTAAAAATTACGTAATAAATATGACGAATTTTATAATCTTTACAAAGATTTACAAAGATATCCGGAAATATCCCGACAAAAATTGCTGAATGCTTTTGAATGTCTTTAAAAGTATTCGATTATACCTATACCCAAATCTATTGACAGCTTCGTCTTAGCTTGAATTTCTTGCTAAAAAACTGAGCAGAAGAGTTTATTCGCTTTTAGCGCCAAGTTTCCCTTAGCATATTGTATCTTAGCATCGAATCTACTATGGCCAGTGTAATTAAAATGTATGGGCGCAGTTTATTAGCTTTGACCTGACAAACCTTAGCTTTAGTTTTCGCTTAGCTTTTCGCGTGCACTCTGTCCGTAGCCTTAGGGTGAAATAATTACAATGCTAAAAGAAATTTTGCAATTTCCTAAATAATTGTGCCATACATTCGAAGATAATAACTCCCTAAATAAGCACTAAATTTATCAATTTAGTATTATTATAATAATACTAAATATTATAATAATTTTAAAATAATATAAGTTTTATCAGTACTATGAATTGTTTGATATGGCAATGCTGCTCGAGTGTCTGGTAGGGTACTTTTCGAAAAGCTTTTGAGCACGGAAATAGCTTTCCACCACTGGGATAGCTTTTATCAATAGGATGAAGATATCGCACAATGACTTTCAAACTGTATTAGATAGCCATAAGTACACTAAGAAGGAAAATAAAATTGCTTATTTTTAAAACTTAAATAGTAGGTATATATTGGCGTATTTTTTTTTTGAGAATCTATAGCTAGCTCACTTTTACTTTTACATGCAAAACTGGTATACCCACTTTTGGTTTTGTTATATTCACTTTTGGTTTTACATGCAAAACGGTTATACTCACTTTTGGTTTTGTTATACTCACTTCCCAAAAAAATACGCCTATTGGGCCTCCGCACACGAGACTAATTCTGCCGGCATAAAAACGGATTTATACTATACTTCGAGCGCACACGGGAGGATTTCTGCCGGCAGAACAAACTGTATACATGAACCTCCTTTCAATGTGATAGTTTTTTTTTCAAAATTGATATTTGACTTTAGACGTATTTTTTTGAGAATCTATAGCTAGCTCACTTTTACTTTTACATGCATAACTGTTATACTCACTTTTGGTTATGTTATACCAGCGTTGCCAACCACTTTTGACGAAAAAATGCCTAACTTTAAAGAAAAAGATGCCTTTTTCAATAAAATAATGCCTAAAATATTTTTTTTATGTAAAGTGGAACTTTAAATTAAAAATTAAACACAAATATAAAAAAAAAAAAACAAAAAATTAAAAAAAAAAAACTTAAAATTATCAGAAAAAATTCTTAATAGGAACAAAATTCATGACATTTTAGTTTCATAGGTATGTTCAAAGTATTGAACACAAAACAGACATAGTTTTAGTCCTATGGTCCTTGATATTATACATTGATTTTTGAAACAAGGATATGTGTGTTTATTTGAATTGCAGATCATAGCAGTTTTTGTCTTTAAAAAAACTGTCCACTTGAAGTTCTTTAAGAATGTTTAAAAAAAATAAAAAGTCAGTATGTTGAATCAAAAAAAAATTTAAAAAATGTTTGAAATAAAAAAAGATGCTTTTTTGAAGAAAAACAAGCCTTAAAGCCTTAGCTAATGAAATAATGCCTAAAAGGCATGAAAAAGCCTTAGTTGGCATCGCTGTGTTATACTCACTTTTGGTTTTACATGCAAAATTGTTATACTCACTTTTGGTTTTGTTATACTCACTTCCCAAAAAAATACGCCTTTTAAGAATTTTTAATTTTTTCAGACGAAATATTTTGAAAATTGTATATGTATTCGTTTTCTGACTTGTTCAACCGCTCAAACTTGGCAGAAAATTTTCTGCCGTTTCATTCCACTCACCTCAGTCCCCTCGCCTACAAAATCGGTTTTATGCCGGTAGAATTCATCTCGTGTGCGGAGGCCCATTATTATTATTATTATTTGATATTATTTGAAATTAACGAATTTTTATGAGAAAGTTAGTAAAAATATTCCAAATACAGTAAAACATAATTTTGGCAAATTCTTTTTGTATGTCAAAAATTAACAGGAGGTATTCATTTAATGCACGTATAATTTTTTTGAAGTATTTTATCCTCACCGACACTTTTGTCCGTCTGATTCGAGAACATACAATAGACATTTATTGAATTGATATGCTACAGTTGCTAATTACTAATTAATTAGTCTTCTAATTACAGCTATAATTGCAGAAACCCAAATAAATTTCTTTAAAAGGAAATATGAAGATAAAGGTGATAAAAGTATGGCAATTTTGACAAATGTTCAGCTACCCCTTAAGATGTTGAGCTACCTATTTCAATCCAATTAGCTTTCATATTTATTTAAATAGGCAAAGTTAGCATTCCGTCAACGGACTCGATTGATTTCAAGAGAATTACAAAATTCTCACTGACAGATCAAATTTTGTAATTTTTCTGAAGAAGAAAATCGTGAAATGGGAAGAGTTCGCAGAATAACTTGGGTATGAAGTTGTAACTACATAATGGATATGCATTTTTGAATGATTTTCTTGGATTGACAATGACATTCAAAAGCATAAAAAAGAAAATTATAATTAAAATTAAGAACTAATGATTTGTACTTTTTTGAAGCAGACCAATTGCTAGCCCGCATCCGCGGTATCTACGAACTTGAGCAAAAATTATTATTGTTGGTAGAGGAAGAATGTTCACAGAGCTACGTTTTTTACAGAAGGACATTAAAAATAAAAGAAAACATGCAAACCTATACACATGTTTTGGATTCGAGATTGACCACCTACTTCTGAAAAGTAAAGTAGAGCGATACTCAGTAAAACACTTCCGACTACGATATGTTGTACGATATGTCTCTGCTTTTGGTTTTATCCAACGATCTTCCGGTAAACGCTGTCAAATAGTATTTTTTCACCTTTTCGTTATGTATCCTCTCATTTTCATTATTTATTGTGGACTGGATCCGAAAAAACTAGGGGTATTCACGATTCGGTGTATCAGGGGTAGTATCATTGTGAAAGTATAAAAGTGTGATGTTTTCTTACACAACAATAACCATATATATACTTGCTCTTGTTATCCTTTTACACTTTTACTATACGTATACATACCCCAAACCTATTGTGATTCGGTAAATTGGTTTCCACGCCACCTACCAAGATTTTTACGTACCCGAATCACAGGATAAGTTTTGTGACAGTTGATTTCATCACAGAAGTTCCTATTGAAACTATAAACTGGAAGTGCGCGCAAAACATTCTATTTTAAATTTATTGCATAGACATTAACAAATTTGGTATCAGAATGCCTCTACAAAATGTCAAAGTATATAAAACAAGTAAAATAAGAGATGTAAATAAAATCATGTCTTAAAAAATTGTAAACAAAGCACTCGAAGTTATCAATTATAGAACAATTTTTTTAGGCGCAGGGACATAAGTCCCCGGGACATAAGTCCCAAATCGAAATTGGGACTTATGTCCCACTTAGTTGGGACATAAGTCCCAAAAATAAAATTTGGGACTTATGTCCCGGGGACTTATGTCCCTGCGCCTAAAAAAATTGTTCTATAATTGATAACTTCGAGTTATGTCCCACCTCATCGGGACATAAGTCCCAACATTTTTTTGTCGAAAATGGGACATAACTCCCAAATTTTCGGAGAGATAATATTTAGCAAAATATTGCGGATTTCCATTGGGCATCCAACAAACAAACTTCACAAGTAAACAGAGTTTTTAATTATCTACCGGCAAAATGGACATATAAATTAATTTTTATTTACCATTGCTTCTTCGTTTATCTTTGCAAAACAGATATGTACTACACGTAACTCATCTTAACTTAGTCCCACTTCGGTGTGGGTTTCCCTTCATGTTTTAAATACACTTCTTGTCCAGTTTTGAATATCTGCAAGGCAAGCAGACTATTTCAAATGGTAGGTCCTGGCACAGTGCACAATAGGAGCGATCAAGTTGGGCATGCAAATAATCCAAAGGCGTAGCCAAGAAACGATGCGAAGGGGATGATCGATTTTCAATGAACCTCCTGGCACACTGCACAATAGGAGCGATCAAGTTGGGCATGTAAATAATCCAAAGGCGTAGCCAAGAAACGATGCGAAGGGGATGATCGATTTTCAATGAACATAAATGCGTAGCCGCATTTATTTTTCGGCTACGCCTTTAGATTCTTCCCACGCAAAAGTTTATCACTCATAATATGGTGGGGTGGTGTGTGCTAGAAATTACCACCTACAATAGTCGATGATGAGTCAGAAACTTCAAAAAATCTTTCTTCAAATTAATTGGGACATAAGTCCCAAAATAAAAATTTGGGACTTATGTCCCGGGGACTTATATCTCATATTTGGATTTAATTTTCTCCATACGCAATACAGGATTGCGGCAGGTTTTTAGTCGGGAATGTTTAGTCCAAAAGAAAGATATCCTTGTGAGAGAGGAGTTAAAATTTGTTATTTTTCAAGTGGCGGCTACAAATAAGAAAATTCTTTGGATTGTTCCGATCATTATGAACTTTTTTGGGAATTCGGTGCATAGATATACATATTTGGATTCCTGTACGATGTGCAATATTTAACTCCACAGAGTTCCCAAATCTATTCAATATATAAAAATATTAACTTCAACATATTTAATTTCAATTTTCACGTACTTTTCACAAATTACTTACACGAAGGACAGGTACAAATACATTTATTTGACCGCAATATATTTAAAAGAATCAAAATCTATTTATTAGCTTGTTTTTATAGCTGTTTTTTGGTATAGATTTACTTTTTAATATTTCTTATCTTAAATTCACTAATAAACTTGGTAAATAACAGTCTCTACTTATTAAATTTAATTTTTTTATTTTTCGAAACACAAATTTTCATACGATTTGGCAGTTAATGGAGCGACTTATCCTGTGATTAGGGTTCCGCCGAAATCCGCTAGACGCGGTATGACCGAGTGTCAATAGTAACAGCCAAATACAACAGAGTAAAATGTACAAGTTCGTAAATGTCAGTTCGGTTTCAAATGTTTTTTGTCTTGCTTCAGTGTTGCTGTAGAGATTAGAAAAAGTGTGTTCACGATATGATAAAAAAATACAATTTCACAATTTTACTAGACGGTTAAAGCTGTTCCTCAATTTAAATGCTCCAGTTGTTACTCCTTGCTTTCCTCCATTCAAAGAGATTATGCCTAGCAAGCATCTTAAGCAGGGATGATAATGCTGTACCCAAAAATAGTAGCACATTGCCCGAAAAAACGAAATAGATTTACAAAAAACGAAGCAGACATTTGGCGAAATGCTGAAAATGATAAAGTTAGGTCTTCAATGGGATAATGGGATCTATAGTTGGATGTATAGTGTGACAGAAGCACATAAATGATATTCTATAGTGCATTACATGACACATTTTTCTCCTGATATTTATATTTCGTTGATTTTTTCGTCGTTGTTTATGTATTTAGAGTCAAATTGATCAATATTGTCTATTTTAATTGATATTTTGAACCATAAATAAACGAAGTAGAAATAAGTTGCTACGTAGCAGATGAACAAAAATTAAAAAATGAAGTAGATCTACTACATATGAAGTAAATTGTCATCTCTGATCTTAAGGGGCCTTCGAAAACAACTTAATAAGAGCGTCGGCGGTAAAATGGATAAAAGGAACGCCAATATGGCCGGTGTGATTTCGACATATATCCTGTTTCCTTGCAAAAGTATAATTTATTAATCAAAGGATTGTCGAGAGTGTCCGCACATGAAGAATATTTGGAACAATAAAACGGTACGAGATAGAAAAGTCGCAGAATTATAGATGGTATATAAAATAGTCTTAAATACTGCTACTAAAACACGGCTACTTCGCGATGGCATTTTTTCAGAGAGCCCTCCTCAAAGACCCTGACAACTGAATAAAGGCGTATCAACGAAGTAAGCGGTTAGTCAAAAGTCTCGATTCTAGATCCAATGTAAAAGTTGCAGCATAGGTAAGTAGTCGAAGTCTTATAAAATTGCAAAATGGTCTTTAGATTTATTATTTATTTAGCTTGTACATTTCGCTACCCTTAAAAAGTGACTGTTTAGTGCACTTACTTGCCTATGCTAAGGTTACACACTTTCAGAAAAATCTAAATCTAAATCCATCTAACCACAAAAGCATTCTTCAAATAGCAGCAGCTACATGCACGAGTAAGAGTAAATAAATTTAAAATTTCCATTTGTACTCCATGTTGTCAGTCCAAGAGCAATTACGTATGCATGTGCTTTAGCATCTCAAGACAAGTTTCTTAGATATAACTAAATTTATCAATTATTGAAGAGAATTGTTTACAACATGCAACATGAGCGTAAACACGTTTCCATGCCGCACCACCAAAAGTACTCATACAAGAAGCATTTCCCATGTCGAGAATATAATCAACTGACAAGAAGTAATTTCTTTTCCCAGGGAAATCCTTCTCTACTGCCTATCAGCAGCGTTCCCTGCATCAGCAGTGAGCACACCCTTCCAAAATAAAAGACGGACTCCGTGACGGAATCATATAAATATAAATTAGAAAATTTTCACCTAGAAGATGGTGCGGTTGAGGTAGCACACGGAAGAAGGATAATGCCATTTAAACGGATGCTGTAAAGTATTTTTTTATTATTTCTTTTTTGAGTTTCCGAGGTGAGACGAGTCGTTCAAATCATATAAGCAGCGGACGGCTTCATCTGTCTAAAGTTATGCAATGTTTACAACTTTAAAAGGACGACCACGGGAATAAGGCATGTTATCTTGATGGGATGTTCCTTCCCAATGTATATACGTAAATATATATTTGAAATACAGCCAAGGAAGACATGTCAACTACCTGTTTGCTTTGGAATGGCAGCGGATGCGGAACCAAGGAGACCGTTTGGGGAATCACAAAATTCATAACAGGCTGACATTTGAGCAGTCTTCCTGTGAATATCTTATAAACTCTTTTCGTTTGGTTGTTTTTCTTTTAACAGTATTAACATAGCTATAAGTCCAGTGGACTTAAGGTATGTTGATCAGCATTTCCTTGTAAAAATAGAATATGGAATTTAAATTTAGTTTCGTGTTTCAAGTATTCAGTTCGGCGGTTTAATAACAAGGATTTCACATCTCTTTGACATTTCTGTATACCTACATGTGTTTTAAAGAACTCTTGAGTGGAGTGCTCCGTGTTTTATTCACCGCGGGTACCCTCAAAGCTAATGCGAGTTTTGACTTACAGCTCTTTCCTTAGTAGCCAGAGCAGTTGTCAAGACTTCTATGCTGTCATTTCCTCGCAGTATTAATAAGCAAACAGCTGCAGTATCACATACATATTTTTGACTGGGGCGGTTTCAATTTTCTATGGTATATTCAAATGAAGGGCTTAAGTACATCCCTAACGCTGTAATAAACTATCAGGTTTCCTAAAAGCTTCCAGCACCACCTAAGGCAAGGTCTTCCTCTACTGTATTGTCCCTCTGGGTCGGAATCAAAGAGCCGTTGGTGACCAGTCCATTCGTTTAGCATATTTCAACAAATTTGAACGACTTATTGACACTTTTCTGATCACCTTGATATCGCTGTATAGCTCGCAAGTGTTGATTCTCTTACTTAAAATAATTTCAACGCAATCGAGGCTGAAAATCACTATAAGAAGTTTTCATTATAAAACGTTTAAAAATGTATTTTCTTGCGTTTTCATTGAGGTCCATAATTCTGCGCTTCGTATTTATAATTTACTAGCTGTACCCGCCCGGCTTTGCCCGTGCCCAAGAATTGTATTGCATGTTCTTTTCTACCATATATCATATAGCCTCTGTAAAGTTGTTCTTGTATCTTTATTTTTTCGAGTATTTATTCTCTTCAGAAGATTTAGGTCCTAACTCTGTTGAAGGACGTCCATAGCTTTCTTGTGAAAATATAAGTTTTCATGGCGGTGCATCTCGCGTCTGCCTCTCTCTTGTGACATTTTTTCTGTTTCAAACTTGAGTGTGCTAAGCTTGGATACTCCAAAAAGAACGTGCTTGTTCTGAAACAGCCTTCATGCTTAGCGAACCATCAGAGGAGCGAAACGTAGTGCTGTGTTCCTAGAACTTTGAGCTCTTCGCGAGAACAATTAGGCAGAGTAGGCAATTGTAACACCACATTTTTTTAGTAGGGAATCTAAGAGCAGGTTTTCCTCTTATTTTCGTCCACCAATCGCTTTTTAACAGATGTACCGGTATAAGGGTCTTCCGAGTGTGGAGTTCATTTTTTTTTTATTCTCCGCCGGTTTAGTCTGAGTAAATGTGTCGTGTCTGTGGGCGCAGTAGCGCAGTGGTTAGTGTGCTGGACTACTGTGCGAGGGATGCCAGGTTCGATCCGCGGAAAAACACAAATTACATCTTAAGGTTTTTTCTACTGCGCCACCTCTCGCGAACGTCTGACAAACATCCGAGAGTATGACTGTCCTGAAAAACCTTCTCAATTCAGCCGTTCGGACTCGGCATACAATTGTAGGTCTCTTCCATTCGTTCCAAAAATAGAAACTCACACAAAACGAATGGTTGCGAGAACCTAGGTCTTGGGTGTCTACCGCCTGTTGCGCCGCCTATCTTTTGTTTTTTTTTTTTTTAAATGTGTCGTGTCTCGACTTTGGTCTCATTGGTGGAAATATTTAAGTGATTCGTCGCCACATGGAAAATTTCTCAGAATGATTGATAGTTTCCGGACAAGCGACCGACTTTCCACGGAGCTTTCTCTACTCCTTGACTATACGTCGATACAAATGCGAGCAGGATTAATATTCTAGCTAAAGGAATGCTCAGAAACTCAGATATTTCTTCAAAAAAATCCACATGTACACCTCCTGGATATTCTAAATAAGCTATGCTCTTGTTAAAGTATGTGTGTGCATACTGCATACCTCCCCAAGCCTTTTGCCAACCTATTCAACATTGCTGTCAATTATTTATTTGAATACATGATTCACTTCAATTCCGACTTAATTAAACGTTGTTATCCTTCGCTTACCCCCAATTAGCTGTACAAGTGTAAGCCAGAAATAATTTCCAACAAAAAGCAAACCTCATTCCCAACCAACAACTTCCATCGTCCTGCATGCGATTCGGACTCAATTCAAATAAACTCTCTAATTAGGGGTGTTACGGCATTAACATTATGATCCTTCTCGACAATTGCCCAAACATAAAGTTATGAACAACGTTGTGAGCGCTCCCAAGTGTAGTATATATAATACTTTATACATGGTGCTATATATGAACTCGCTCCTTTCGGACCGATTTGAAGCATTGCAGCTCTGCCGCGTCGACCGGCCAGCCGAACGTATCACCGAAAATATAAATCCCTGCTAAGAGCTTTTTGATTGTTGGAACAAAAATTTCACCGATTACGAAAGGATTTCAAATTGACGAGTACTTTGGTCGTCATCGTGGTCCTTTTGCCATCGCATATAATACTCACAGACGTATATAGCACATTCTCGTTCGATTGTGAATATCCAACAAGGATCTGATTGCGAAATATTTTACGTATACATGTGGGAAGTGGCAACCAGCATTCCGCATAAATAAAACCATCCGTCGAATTTGTGTGTACAAATGCCGAATTCGACAAACTGCTGCTGCTGCTGCTGCTGCTGCTGCTGCTGCTATCAACAAACCATTGTACAATATGCCGCTAAGGACAACACGAGATGGCACCCCGCGCCATTGGGGCTGGAGCCGGATAGTTTGTGCAATTGTTGTTTTGTGTGTTAAGGGGTTGTTGCGACGAAAGGTGGTTCGCTTGTGTGCATAGGTATCATTTGGTAAGTTTTTCGTCGATAATAAAGATCGGCATCGGGTATTGTGATGACGTTTAAAAACTTTTCTGTCTCCATGTACCTATGGTAAGAAAAAAAAACTCACATATGCCAGCCAGCACTTGAGTAAAGCCTCCTGTTTTCCTATGGCGAGCACCAGCGGCTTGGTATAAAACGTTTGTATGAGTGCATGTTACCGTGAATTGTTGATTGTTAAATGCGGATTTATGATTTCAATGAGAATGAATTTTCGTACGGGCACATATCTGAGTGTGTCCGTATGTCCGCTCACTCCTGCTAATACAATCTGTCTGGTCGAGTGCTGGTTAGGCTATGAAACCTAACTAACTGTTGGGAGCCAAAGGAATGTTTAGGGTTTCGACATAATATTCCGGGTATCGTATGCCAACAGCAGCTCCCTGCAGAGTATCTAATTCGATATAGCAGTCGTTGGCTATACGGTATGCGAGGAACGTATATTTTAGATTCGAGGAATTAATCCTATGCTAATACGAATTAGCTTTATATGGTTATCATGTGTGTGTGTGGGTTTATTTTTTCCGTTGAAGAGGTAGGTCCTTACCTTATTCAGCTCCATTGCCTGCAGTTATTGTGGTTCAAAAATGTACATTTATACTAAAAGCATGAAGGAGAATTACTATGGTGGAAAAAGTTTTTGGTAATAGTTGTGAAATTTTAGTATTGCACATTCCTGGATGGATGCGGAATGTAGTTCGAGGGATTATGCAATAATTTAATCTGTTATTCTGCGAATTGCAAATTAAGTGATGTAAATATAACCTAAAACTGCAGAAAATATTAGTTGGGTTAGACTTTGCATGAGGTTGCTTTTAATTGAAGCCCTGTAGCAGTAGTTACCTACATACCTACTTGTGAATAAATTTCACGTACCATAATATGCATTGTTTACATTTCAAATCGAGCTCTGAAATTACACAGTTTTTATTTTTTATACAAATTTGCAAACTCGAAATGTTAGGTTAGGTTAGGTTAGGTTAGGTTAGGTGGCAATTATCCGTTACATATGGAGTAATTCACTTAGGCCAAATAAGATCCATTGTGATACCACAAGAAGAGTCGGATATTTCCGCTACTCTTGGAACCATTTTGAATTTTGGAGAAATTTCCGTATTTTGCTGATATCCGTTTCGGCAATATCCGCAAGCTCCCCGAAAAAGTACTCGCCTAGAGTTTGCTTTCTAATCGAGGATAGCGTCGGGCAGTAACATAGTAGGTGTAAC
Source organism: Cheilosia scutellata (assembly GCA_955612985.1). NCBI lineage: Eukaryota > Metazoa > Arthropoda > Insecta > Diptera > Syrphidae > Cheilosia > Cheilosia scutellata. Next base: position 111,600,208 of record OY015311.1, read on the forward strand.
TGCGACAAAAGTAATTAGCGGTGACTCCAATAGTACACTGTGGGCCTGTTAGTACTCCGAAAAGAGTTCCAATGTGTGATCTACTACTGTCGTTTAACAGGATCTTTGTCCGGCGCCAATTTATCCGCAGCCAAGTCTATTTTGCATGGTTACAGGTGTCAGGATTCCGCCATCTCTCGTGGGCCTGTTGCAGCGCTAGTATGGATATGTTGTATCTTACAGTTTCATATGGCACATGGGATTCATTTATCAGTAGAGAGTTCCATTTTTGTGCCGTTCTTTGCAAGTTCGTCTGCTTTACAGTTACCTCTACCTGGCATGTCTCTATGACCATCAGGGACCCAGCGCAGAGTTAAAGTGCACCTACCCGAGATCACATTTATAGACTTACGACAGCGCATGCCCAATTTGGATCTTAATATTGGTGATTCGAGTGCTTTAATATCTGCTTGACTGTCGATGTAGATGACGATGTCTGCATTCGATATCGATCTCACCTTCAGCAGTTCAGCGGCTTCGCGAAAGACACTACAACTATTTAGTAATTTAAAAGACTGATTTTGGGAGAATGGAACTCCCAACTCCTACTTCGTCATCCGTCTTAGACCCATCTGTGTATATTTCTAGCGTGTTTTCGTCTATTACCATATTCTCTTCCAATTGCCCGTCGGTCGGGAATACTGGTATTGTAAAGGGTGGGCCAAAAATAGTAGCGCATTCTGTCACTCCAATTTTCCAAGACCTTGTTGATGGTTTCGGGCTGTAGCTCACGGATTGCTTGCTCAAGCTTTAGTGCTTGAGTCGTTTCCGGATTGTTGGCATAACATCGGTCCTTTACGGTCCCCCAGAAAAAAAATGGATCAAATCGCATCTGGCCAATTGACATCGCCAATACGGCTGATAACACGATGTGGGAATTTGGTGCGCAAAAGATCGATTGTGGCATGGCGCGCCATTCTGCATGAACCAGAGGTCCTCCAAATCTATGCCTTCAATTTTGTTGTTCACTAGCATACCAGTCTCACTTACATTTTGCTCAAACTTGCGTACAGCAGGTGCGGTGGGTGCTTCATTTCAGCCAAAACCTCTTTTCAAAAAATGCACTATTTGTGCTAAACAGCACTCATTTTGGATATACGTTTTCAATATTTCCCAACGTTATTCAAGCGTAAAGCGACTCATTTCGTTCCGCGGAGGTATGATACTGACTTTCTGTCAAGATTTCGAGCGGGAAACAGCTGTCAGTGTCAAAATAACCTATGATTTAAAAAGAAATCACTAGATGGCCCACCCTGTCCTCAATAATGAAGTCCAGAACTGTAGCTGCTCGAAATATTAAATGAAAGTTTTTTAGTTTTCTGTTGAATTTTTAAATAGCTATCGTGCTAATTTTTTTCGAGATTAGTTTTTTAATATATTAAATCATTTTCAGATTTAATAGAAATTCATTATTTTTATTTTATTTTGTATTATTCTTTATTTCTCAAAAACATTATAAATTCATAGTAGCTTAAAAAAATTCATCACTTGATAATTTATTAAAAATTACAGCTATTAGTGATAATTCAGATTTTAAATAACAATTGTATAGAATATCACTGAGTGGGGAAGCGAGGATTAACAACGATTCTCGCTAGTTGGGATTGACCCTGACAATTTCTGTTGGGAAATTTTTTCGTATAACATTAAGAAAAACTCGTAGATACAGTCACTTTGGTAGGAAATATAGCTATTTCGAACTAAACCACTAATTCATCATCATACTCCTTCTAACTGATTGTTGTTGAATAGTTTTTGAATTCTGACAGTCAATTCTCCGTATATGGTCCACTTGTATGGTCCCCTATCAGGAAATGAACCTTGCATTTCGATTTATCAATTGACCAAGTGACAATCACTTGCGACAACTGAGCGATAAGTAGATTACTTCCATGGTAGATGTTCCGAGGAATTCAAAGACATTATCCCTCGAAATGCAACTTTTGGGCGCCCCACAAGACAGGCTGCTAATGCGCATGACCAAACAGTACGCTCGACAACCGCGAGGACATCAAATTTCCAAAACTCCTTCTGTTACTAGGAACTAGCGATACTACCTTCTTTGAAGTTATTACCTTTTTTTTTTGTGAATAGTTTCGGTTTACCTTATTCGCATATTTTGATACTTGAACGGCAACTGCCTATTAATATAATAAGGAATTGCATAAGCATACCTACTACTAAATGCATCTAATAGCAATTCATTTTTTTTGTTTTGAATACTCAGTTAGATGAGAATTAGTATCCTACGCTATAAGTTTTCTTTAGATTTTGATCTTTTTGATGAATAATGAATAAATATGTTTTTGTGAAATCCAATGAAAAATTCTACCGTGTTAATTAATCCAACATGAATCAGTGAGAATCTTTTTTTTTTGTCGATGGAGGTGTGATGGGCGATCATAAATGAAATGCAAGCGTAATATAGGCTGTCAAGGGGCTACCTTTTAACTTTTATTCCGGCGTATGGTAGCCACGGAGCTCATGACTTCGCGTATGGTCATAAGTAAGAGGCGGGTATAGCCGATGGTGCAGTAATGAATACCGAATTGCTGCAAGGTCGTTTCCACCAGACCAAAGTCTCTTTTCATTCTTCTTTCTTTTGCTTTCTTGATTTTCCTTCAACGTGTTCTCTATTTTGAGTCTAATAGTTGTACCTACTTAATGTTACATGTGATCACCAAATTGATCTCATACCCCTTTCGGACAGGCCCTGTAGATTTAGAGAAAACGCTATCATATTAGCGTTTACTCCTTCTTATCTGGCACGAAAATCTAGTTTGTAGTGAGGCAATGCAGCAGGAAGAACCACCCCAACCCGACGAGATATAGCCCGGCTTCTGCAAGCGTGCCAATCCTCTGCTACAAGGGAAAATATCACCGCACATCCTCCCTCACCGCTACAAGGACAAGCATACTTTGGAACTCACTTCCTGGGGATATATTTCCAGAAGTATACAATTTGCAGCAATTTAAGTGCAGAACTAACATACATCTGCAATTATCTCGGGGCGCTGTTGAAGCGTTATAGGTTCGCCTTTCCCGGGAGAAGCATTTAAAAAAAAAAAATCACTTTAATTGTAAACCGACTTTATAGAACATTTAAATGTGACATATGGTGGAACAGAGAAATAAATACGAATACTGATAACGAAAAGAAAATTCAAATTTGTTCAAACAATTTAACAACTGTATAATTATCCCCAATCGTTCTGAAGAGGTATTCTTTCACCCCGGCAAAGCATTTTCATCTGTCACATTCTTCTGGATTCTTCCAGAGAAGAAAAAAAAAACAGCATTTGTCCAGCCTGTCCCTAAAAAAAGGCGAGTCTTTTTCTCCCACAAATTACCGACCGATGATACTTACGTCCACTCTTTCTAAATTCATTGAAAAACTGATAAATCGTCAGCTTATAAAATATATTGAATTACGGAAACTCCTTAATGACAGATCCACTGGTGATTTGATGGCTTATCTCACCGAGAAGTGGAACCAATCTCTCCATCCCTCCAGTGAAACGAAAATTGTTGCTCCTGATATTTCAAAGCCATTTGACAGAGTTTGGCATCTTTTTTCGATGCGTCTCTTATTCAATGGATTAGAAACTACCTTTCTGGCCATTCAATTTATGTTGTTTTGGATGGTTTCAAGTCTGAAACTCACCATATTAATGCTGGTGTTCTGTCTCCTACCCTCTTTTTCATTTTCATAAATAAAGAATGAAGAAGTACCCTAAGCTTCTCATATTCTTTCCAGAACTCACGCCCCTGCTTTTCAAAAGTCGAACTGGAACGGCAACATATGTTAAGCTCATTAACCTTAACAGCATTATAAAATGGGTTACGAAAGGGTTAACTGCTTCGGCCGACTGACCTTTTTCTACCTTTAAACGTAATTTTTTAATTCGTTTTACGCGACGAATGCACTTAGGCATCATTTTCATGTAACGAATTACGAAAATACACTCAACGCACCACCTCAGACTATCGCAACCATACATGTCATGAGACATTAGCCTACAAATAGAGTTTCTATGAAGTATTGGTCCAAACACCCAACCATGTGGTACACCGATCTTAATATAATTTACTAGCGGACCCAGCGAACTTCGTCTCGCCCCAATTTAACGCCTTCAGATAAACTCCAGAGTGATCATTAAACACAGATAGTCAAATTTCAACGTGATTTATTTGAATGGAATCGAAATCAGTAGAGGGCGATGTGATCAACAATGTTTTTCGATTTGTTTTCCGGCGCAAAAACAAACAACGAAGACGGTTTGCCAACACGCGAACAGGCAACGTACAGCTGACCGTGAGAAAAACAGGGAAATTCGAGATTAATCCCACAGACTTCCAACGATTGGCCTTGCGATTTATTGATTGTCATCGCAAAAGCCAATCGAACGGGGAACTGAATCCGCTTGAATTGGAATGGAAGATCAGTTGGAATAATCAGAATTCGTGGGATAAGGACTTCCTGTCCTTTTAATTTGCCCTTGATGATCGTCGCTTGAATCACATTGTTTATCAGTTTCTTGACGGACAACCGCGTTTGCACAATTTCGTGGTCAATTTCAACTTCTTGACATGCCGCCATAAAGACGACGATTTCAGGCATGTATTAAGTTCATCGGCAGTAGTTGATTTCGGCACGACGGGAAGCGTTTGACGAAAATCTCCGGAGAGCAATATCATAGCCCCACCAAAGCGTCTCGAATCACCTCATAAATCCTTCATCGTTCGGTCAACTGCCTCCAAAGCTTGTTTATGCGCCATCGTGCATTCATCCCAAATGATAATTTTGCACTCTTGAATCAATTTCGTTGTCGCCGAATTCTTGGTCATTGTGCATGTTGGCTTATCAACCGTGAGAAGATTCATCGGCAGCTTCAAAGCGGAATATGCAGTTCGACCGCCTTCCAACAATGTGGCAGCAATGCCAGAGAATGCAACAGGCAAGCAATTTGAGATCTTAATCTTTTTTCGCGTTTTTCCGGAATTTTCCGAGTTTTACACAAAGAATTTTCTATTTTCCAATTCGAAAAGTCATTCCGGAACAATTGCACACAAAATTCCATACAAAAAATCAATTTTCGATTTTTCCAATTTTTCGACCTTCGTAATTGCCAGGAAATTACGAACAACTGAAAAAAAAATTGAGCCTAATCGGTCCATCCGTTCTCAATTGATGAATTATAATTCATTTTTCGCACCTTTTTTATATATATATATACAGATTTCACTTCTGGGTTCACCCTTTGTGATCTATTTACTGAAATGTAAAGCCCCGTTTTTGTTAATCTTACTTAATGAAATATAATAGCTAACCATAGTTGGATTTCGTCGTTATGTCGTTAGGTCTTATCACCCAAAACCATAAAGCCAAATTTTAGAAATGTCAGAAAGTCAATAAAATAAATAAACAATTAGTTGTTGCAAAATGCACCCAAATTTGGGTAATGTGACCTTCATTTCCTATTGCACACGGTTTTGTCGAACAAGGTAAAAACATCCAAAATGACAATTGATATAATGCATAAGCATAACGAAAGAAAACAAACTTCAAAAAGCCCAAATGACTGACAAATCGCCCAAAAAATTTGCTGAAAAAAAACAGCAAAATATATATATGAACAAAAAAAAAAAAAAACAATTTTTTAAGAAAATGACAAACATCCGAGCGTATAAATGTCATGGAAAAGCTTCTCAATTCAGCCGTTCGTACTCGGAATAAAATTGTAGAGGGCCTACATTCGTCCCAAAAAATAAAAACTGAAACAAACGAATGGTTGTTAGAAGCTAGGCCTAGTCGGGGTCCTATATGGACTTGATGGGCCATCTAATTATTTATTTATTTATTTTAATACCTTTGAAGCGACTACTTCTCAAATTATAAATAATAACACCAACATTCTTTCAAGATTTCAGAGTTTTAAGGCTTTTCGCAATACTAAACAGTCAGGGGTAGACTGAAACTTATTTCCAGTTAGCAGTTGGTTCACTGCCTCTAGCTGGGAACTCAAAATTGATGGAGGTTTCCTTCAAATTCGGATTTGAGGCCTTATGTGTCCTAGCTTACTCCAATAATAGAACCGGCAATACAAACATATTAACACATTAAGTAGAAAAATTTCTATTTGTAATAATTAATGAAGATGCAAATTTACTTCTTACCATTTTTCGAATGACAGAAAAAATTTCAAGTAGACTGCCTTGTTCTTTGTGTTGTTGTTGACGTTTCCTTTGTGTTGATTTACTAGGATTATATTAAATGTCACAAACCGTAACTTTGCTCCTATACACAAAGCCTCCATGTTAACTCTTAGCGAGGTAAATGTGGTCCTCGTATCAACTTAAAGCATTATTCAGTTGCATATGGTTTGATGGTATAAACCACAAAAAAAAATCCGATCTGTTCCTCTTGGAAGTAAGCATAGACCGCATTTCTTTTTTCCTCGGTTGAGTTGAGTGTACTACATCCAGCATTTGGGCAAGCATTCCAAAAAGCGATAAAAAGAAACACCACCAACACGAAGGACAAATACCTCTGCCAAAAAATGTGTTCCCGTTATTGTGGTTTGCGTTTTATCTGAGAATCGGCTTAACAAAATTTGTATGTCCTGGCCACGTTGAGCTTATGTGCCTCACATCGCACAAGAGTGTTGTTTTCAGCTCTAAAAAACCGAAAAGGATTTGTGCAATTTTTTTTCACATTATTTTATTTTGTGGGTTTTTTTTTTTTTATTTAGAAAGGGTTAGGGAGAGGTATTAATTTTACCCTTTTGGAATTTGTGGTTACAGTCGGTACTTTATAATAGAAGTAAAGGCGGTTATTCAGATTATCAACTTAAAATAAATTAACCCTTAAATATGCGTCACTCAGGATTTGCTATTTTGCAGTGAGGACTGCAGTTGTCTTTATATAGTTTGCTGCGAAACTAAATGCAAATGTGCTTATTAGGTGGGCGTCTTTAGTAAATTTGAATTACTTACAGATAGTGTGCAAAGTTAATGCATATTTTAAATTTTCTTCTTTGAAACTGACCCTAATTTTTCTGGAATGATTACATGGACTTCAATAGGTAATATCGGATTAGATATTGAGTACTATTGTGGACATACAACACCAATCATTTTTTCATTCAGTGTTTTTGAACTTTTTTTGTCGATTGCCAAAGTTGCCATCAACATATTTTTCAGAATTCAGAAGCAACAAGTTAAGAATCAAAATCACTACCAAAAAGCGGGAATGAATTTGACACTTTTAAGTTCTATTAATTTCGTAAGAAATGTCCTTTTCTGTTGATGATATCGAAGAATGAAAACCCCGGACAATCTAGGACAGGCTATCCGCGGCTTTAGCCAAAATTAGATATCCCGAGCTAGGCAAGCCATTGTTTGACGAGCTCTCGGGCATCTTAGCCATGCATTTCTATTAAAATAATTGACCTTCTCAATTTCACAGGTTGGTTTCAAACTCTTTAGCCTCGTGAGTTTTGGTTTCAAAATGGCGGTTTAGTGGTTATTGTATTCTGACAGGAACCGGTTACATAAAGCAACCAACTATATAATTTAATTTTCGAACATTGAATATGCGAATACACAATAAATGAAGCACCTACCTTATTTAGAATGTGGTAACAGGAAATCAACCACGGGAGACGGACAGAATCTTGGAGATTCTAAAATGACCAACCAACTAGATTTATTCACACTTCATCAATTTTGAATACAAGTTCAGTTGAAAAATGGTCAAAACTAAAATGACACATTCTGCACGTCTATATATATGTACATAGATTCTGGCAAAATCATTCTCAAATTATTCAGAGAGTGTTGCGGTTGGGAATAGGATCTTATTTCTAAACAACATCCACATGGTGTGTGTCACCTTTTAAGAGTATTAAATACCCAACCGCTTCCTGTTTGTGATTTTCTTTTCTGTTTCAATGTACTTATTCAAAAGACTGGTGCAATCCTTAGAATTTGTTGCATACCTACGTGTGTTTTTTTTTGGGGGGGAGAATAGATCCTTATAAATTCATTAGGATTTGGTTTTGTGAGTCGTCATCACGACACACTAAGCTCCCCTAAATGAGTTTCCTCGAAAGGAGGTGAATATAATATAATTTCAATATTTATTCAGGTGTAAAACGAATGCAAATAGACAACTTAAAAAACCGTCCAAAAGAGTTCATACTCCCGCATGTGAGATGCAAATGTGATGAAAGTATAGGTGTGGTGTCTCTCTGTCAATTCAGAAGCAGATAACTGGGAGGAGTGGGAAGTTTTACCCTCTGTGACTCAAATACTCGCCATTTTTGGAGAAACAGTTTCGAAGAGGTAGCCCGAACGCCCGTCATACATACACATTAGTGTACTAAGTCAACTAAATCAAAAACGCATTTCAATGTTGGCGTTCGTTTTTGAAGAGCGTTTGACTGCATGCGGAGGTGGAGTGACAGCCGTCCAACGATATAGTCAGAGGAAGTGCTGCTTTTCTAATGAGAACCGTATTTTACCCAAAAGAAGATACATATAGTGGGTACACATTGAAATGGCATAAAGAAGCGAAATTAAATCATGTACACAAATGGTGGGTGATATGTGTGTGTGTGTGTGTTTTAAAAGCACTAACCAATAAGTGTTTAGGTGGAATTTGGCAGTGGCTGCGACAGCGACACCCATTGAGCCAAAAAGGAGTATACAAATGCAAAATGTGCTGAAGTGAAATTTGTATCTATAAATGCATCAGATTGAAACACAGGAGCCCGCTTGGTAAAACTAAATTTAGCAGTACAATGATTATTTGAACAATTTCGTTTTTGTGGTGAAAATAAATTTATACCCGTAAAATGGTGTTTCGCAGGATATCGAGATGTACTCTGTTTCAAGGGGGCTGCTGCCCGCAAACAATATGTCAATAGGAAAATGGTGGCACTGACGGAAAGATGTAGCCAAAATGCACCTTCAAGAAGTCACTTAAGGTAGCGGGTAATGGATGGAACCGGAAAGATTGTTACGAGCTTGTCTTTAAGGTTTAAAATTTCCAAGTTTGCGCCTAGAATACAAACAAAGAATTCCATCAGATTTGACAGGAGGACCTTAATTCCAAGTCTACGATATATGATTTACTCATATACCCTGCGTAGCGAACTACTAACCATAGCTCTATCCATGGTCAATACCTGGACAAAGAAATAGTGGACTGGCAGTAGACCCACATAAAACGGAATTAGTTCTCTTTACCAATAAAAGAATAATTCCGGAATTTATAGTCTGCCAACAATTGAAGGGATTCCGCTAATAATTTCTGATAGTGCCAAATACCTGGGAGTTATCCTAGATCGAAAATTAAACTGGAATCTCAACATTAAAGAAAGAACCAAAAACGCAATGCTAGCGTTTTACGCCTGAACTAGAATATTCGGAGGAACATGGGTCTTAATCCCAAAATAGTCATGTGACTTTACACAGCGGTCGAAAGACCGATACTAACATATGGTTTTTTATTCTGGCGGCAAGCGCTGTCAAAGGCCACCAACCTTAGTACCATGACAAAAATTCAAAGAATGGCCTGTATTGGCACCACGGGGGCAATGAGAATCAGCCAGTGCTAGAGGCTATACACAATCTTAAGATCCTAGACCTCTTCGTACAGGAATCTGCTGCAAACAGCCCTTCGGTTAAGCTAGACCAAAAGCTGAAAATACAGCCTGACGCCACAAATTCTGAAGAAATACACGGGCAATAATGTATGATCATTTACAACGTGTCTCTCTAGCAGGGACGAAAGGCACGAAGATCAACCATACCTATCTAAATATATGGTATGGATGGATCAAAGATGGAGGTCGGCGTTGGCGCGGGTTTCTACTCCGAACGTCTCGGACGTCCAGTTCAATCAGACTCCCTGACTACAGCAACTTATTCCAAGCTGAGGTACTAACAGTGACTTACCTCATGCAGATATTACCTTTTTCATTGCCAGTCAAGCGGCAATAAAAGCGATGTCTGCCGTTGAGTTGAAATCAAAGCTTGTAAGTCGCTATCGCGAAGAGCTACGGGTTCTTGGCGCGCAGCACAACGTAAGACTATGCTGGATTCCCGAGCACAGAGGTGTGTCTGGAACTGAAGAAGCTGATGAGCTGGGAAGAAAAGGGTCCTCCCTTGAACTAAACCAGGCCGACACCACAGTAATGATACCGCCCTGTAATCTCAGACAGACGATTACGAACAAAATACTAATGGCGACAAATGAAAGATGTTGCAAGCTCCACTCCTGTGGCATAGCCAGGAAAATGTGGCCAATCTACAACAAATAGAAAACTGAAAAAAAACTTACAATTGAACGAGAAATCATTGTCCTCGATTGAGAGTATATTAACACCGGACACAATACACTGAAATACCATACCAAGAAAATGGGAAACAGTACAGATGACCCCTCCAGGGGATGCGGTGTGAGGAGGTACACGAGGACACCCCACACATTCTTTGTCACTGCCCAGCACTCTGCCACATAAGAAATAAAATCCTTGGTAGTTAATTCTTCGACGATTTAAAAGAACCTTCAGACAGGTCCATTAATGACCTTCTTACATTTTTGGGTTGGTTAGCCTTACCCAGTTGATCAAATTTGAGCAATCTGTTGCATAAAGTACTTCTGGTAATACCATCGAAAACTTGATCAATTATCGGACGTTAGACAAATCTTTAGTCGTTTATAACTGAGGTACTAGTGAGATCAACCCATTTAGCAGCAGCGACCAAAGAAATTAGTAGTGATCTCAACAGACGTAATGAGCAAATAGAGGGAACCGCTATGAGTTGATCAACGTTTTGCTCCAAAATCGTACATCGCACTTCGTCGCATTCAACACAACCTAAGCAAAAGAATTATTCATATTATAGTCGACGATACCATTGAAAACATATTGTGTTGTGTTGCTTATCGCATTTCTATGTTCAACTCATACAATAACCGTACACTAGTTGGGCAACGCGACCTCCTACTGTGTCCAACGGATTGGGTGGACAGAGTTCAGAGTCCCGTTCAATAGATAGAAGTCGAAATGGCATAGCTACAAGACGGTTGAAATCCATACTTGTACTAAGGCCACGGAAACTAAGGCCCTATATCTAGTGCATGATGTGTATAGGTTCATGGAATCTGTCGCCCAGAGTGTTAATATAAGCATTCGCTCTACAAGTTCTATCCATTTCAAACATTCAATGTGCAGTTCTCTTTAACCTTTTAGTAAAACGTTGGCTCTTGTCTTTCTCTGCCAGCAATCTGCTGAATACCTTCAATTTCGACATTATTCGTCGAGCCAGTTATTTATTGCAGGTGATCGGGTGAAACTCAAAACATTCTTTGCGAAGTCTCTGATGGCCATTTGGGTAATTTATCTACTTCTGACTTTATTGACAACCTAAGTTGTTAGCACATAAGTATACATTTCAAGTTGATTGGTGGACCGGACCTGGACCCTCTCCAGATTTATTTCTAGAGCGCCACTGGAAACGCATGTCAGTTTGTATGTTCATTGTTCTAATAAAGATACTGGTAGTGCAAACACTTCATGGATTACTTTCAGAAAAACCACGAAAACGACTCAAATACACGAAAAACCATCCGAAAGGTTTTCCAACGAAAATACCGACTACGAATCATCTCTACATGTATACGTACCTCCGGCTAAAACTCCCCACCCACCATCCTTCCCATTTCCCATCGGATTGCTAACAGCATTTGCAGAGCTGATGATGTGGTTAGAGCTTTGAAATTCATTAGCACAGAACCTAAATGATTTAAATGTGCCCTGTTCTGCATTTATAATCATGCACAGAGGTTTCGTTTTTAAATAATTATATCCTTCCTCCGTGGAGTGCTGGGGGTTCGTCGTTCACCAGTAAAATGAATGGACGAAAGAGTTCTCCTAATTTTATCTCATTTTATTTGATTTTTAATTGAAAGCATTTGGGAATGCACACAATATATACCTGTGGCCGAAACCCACTCCACTATACGGCAATGAATTGATGGAACTAGGGAGAATGGAAAAACAGTACCGCACGACCTTTCTTTTTCCATTTAGCTGGCAAAATATCAACGGGTATATGAGGAAGTGTGTCTTAAAAAAGGCACCGAATGCAGACTTTTCTGCAGAATTATCGCATAAAAAGAAAGGAAAAAAAAAAAAAAAATTATATGAGAAGGTGAACCAGAGCACATACGAAAATCAACATTAGCCCCATGGATCCAGTTATAAATTTGAGTAAAGGAAACCTTTCAGTGCTAAATATATACGTAACGCTTGAACAGAATTGCATGCGGGGTATGTGGCAATGCCGCAGAAATTTCGAGGAACATGACCAAAAATTAATTTCATATTAATTATACAAAATCAAATAGGGCAGGTATAAAATTTTCCAACTGAGAAGAAATTCAAATATTTACCTTTCAGCGGTTGGAACGGATGAAGCGCAAGTGGAAATTTTGACTGACTATATGAATTAATATTTGACTAATATACGCGTAACATATTTAACTTGGGACGGCTTTTTATAACGACTTTTTTGTCAGACCCTGACATAGAAAATGCTAAAGAACTGCAAGTACTTGAAGGGAATGTGTCTATATTCCTATAACGAGTGTCCAGATGGGAGGCAAGTGCCTTTGATTTTAAGTAGAAGATACCTATATTTTGTGGAATTTAAATAAAGTATTTGTGTTCATTCATATTAAATTATGCCGTATGTCCATTATAAGGGTCGCGGTTGAATATTGCGTAAGTAGATCCTCTATCGCATCTTCCGCCATCTATACTCTGAATCATCCATCCCCAATATGGGTAGAGGAAAGAGATGCCGGACTAACCTCCTTATCCAGGACTTAGCTAGAGGACGTTTGTGCGATGGCACGGCATTTGGAAAAATACCCAATTGAAGATGTTATGACACCAAGTTCGGCCAAGCGCAGTCAAGTTAGTTATAAACATCTTTTTATTTTGACAGCTGTGGTGATACACTGCGTTGGCTTGTAGATTTCCTAGAATGATTTGGAAACTCAAACCTATCATGTTTCTAATGATTGAATTGAGATCTTAATTGAATTCTTGGATGCTATGAAAAAAATGTTACGTATACGCCAGAGTGTTTTTTTTATTACTAATAATAATATAGCCACAGAGAGATGATTGCTGATCAGATAGATGGCTCTACACTTACATTTTTCTAAGTTTTAATCATCAGGAAATATGTCTCCAGGAAGTAAATTCCAGTGTTTGTAAACCAAGCAAGTCCTCGCGGTTGTCAAATGTATTGATAGGTGATTTCATTTTGAGGAATAATTTAATTGCGTTCCTGGTAACAAGTGAGCGTGAACTGTCAAAAAAAAAAAGTTCGTATTTCTTTTTTAGCTCAGAGACATCAGAGCTCAGATTTTGTGTTTCTTTTTTCGATTAGAAAATGTTCAGAGCACGTTCAGAGCGCGCTTTACGAGCTCAGAATAAATTGACTGAGCACACTGAGTAAAAAGGTGATTACGCACTTTACAGTTACATTTGACAGAAAAAAATAACAGAATAAACAATATAGTTGAAGTGGTGGACGAGAGTTGTTGTTCTGACACAGAAGGTAAACCAAATTTAATAAATAAGAATTAATAAAAAACCATATGAAAGCTATGTGCTCAAGTATGTTTCGCGCTCATAATGCTCGAGCTCTATGCAGAGCACAGCTCTGAACTAAAAAAGAAAAACGCCTACAGTTGCTAGTTATATATATATATATTTCGGCCAATGAAATATATACTCGTCATATCTTCATTGAAACTCTCTAAATATACTCTCTGGGAAAATAAGAAAAAAAAAAAACTGAAAAGCGAGCTAGTCCAAAATGGTCGGGTAGACGAAAATAAGGAAGCAAGACAGAAACTCAGACGCCGCCCTGTTTTCATTCAATACGCAGGTGGTTTGAATAGAATTGATTTTGGCCTTCATCAGAATAAAATAAATCAGAGATCGAGAAATGAAATGAAAAGGACTCAATTTACGGATATCGAACATTAATTGAAGATGGATCGTTTCATTCAAATGTAAGGGAGAAATCATAGATTGATCCTGATGGATGGTAGAGCGGGACCAAGTATCTTTTTAGGAAGGGTTAGGAATATTCCTTTAGCACTGGTCAATCAGTCGGTAATCAGATATATCAATATATCTACTGTGCGAGGGATCCCAGGTTCGATGCCTGAAAAAACACGAATTACATATAAAGGTTTTGCGCCACCTATTTTTTTATTTTTTTATTTTAAGTTTCAAAATTAATACGAGGTTTATCAGCAAAAAAAAAAAAACTTTTTCCGAACCAAATTTCTTTGAAACTACATAAATCCTGACTTGTGACAACAAAGATTTAATATATTTTTCTTAACTTTTAACAATCGTTTGCTAAATTTTTATTCCACGTTTCCATGTTTCCTTTGTGCATTAAATACAATCGACTTTTTTCCCACTTGGAAAAAACAGATCGCAGGGATCGAGGGATATGCAAGTGTACATACTCTTGTTAGACCGGTATCAGCCTTCAAATTTATTTGGACTGATTAACTGTACGAGGGCCAATAGGTAGAGGTGAAAAGCTTCATTGGGCAACGGTTGGTCGGAAGTAGAAATATTTAAATAAGCCAGAATTACGGTAAATTACGGTAAATAAATTATCACAAAATGAATCAAAAGGAATCCGGAGGTGAGAGGCGGAGAACAGAGATATGGGACGAGCTTTGAAGAAAATCAGAGGGTTTAGAGTATTTTTGGCTGCAGCCAAAAGCTTTAGTGGCTTATGATTCCTGATTCAACTTTAAAGTCAACAAGGAAGATGTTTCATTTTTAACTTTCTCGTATACCTAGTAAGAGAAAGATCTTGCTTCATACAAAATTTTAATGAATTCTTATAGTACGATGATAGGAGAACTCAAAAAAGTGGGTCTCGCAATTCTGTTCGTCCGTCTGTCTGTCTGTCCCATAACCCTGAAATCTAAATCTAAACGCTTGGATGGTTTTGTTTCAAACTTCGTATTTACAGCTAGGTTCCAGAAATCGAGTGAAATTAAATCGAAATTGCAAATCGAGTGAATTCATTTTCAGTGTTCTGCATTCCGACCGATTCGGTAACTCTGAAATTTTTTCGAAATCACTTTTCGTGAAATTGCAAACAGGTAATCTGTCATTTGGGACATCGTAAAAGTGTTTTTATTTTGGAAAATTGTTTGTTAATAAAATTGTGTTGTGTGTGGCTTAAAAGATTATTATACCCGGTACCACACTGTGGTGAGGGTATATTCACTTTGTCATTCCATTTGTAACGCCCATAAGGAGGCGTTGTAGGTATGACAAACTATATATATTATTGATCAGCATCACTTTCTTAGTCGATCTAGCGATGTCCGTCTGTCTGTCCGTCTGTCCGTCTGTCTGTCTGTCTACACGATTACGGCCGTAATTTAAGAGCTATCGACTTGAAATTTGGTACGTAAGCTTTTATCCACCAGACTGAGGCTAAGTTCGAAGATGAGCAAGATCGGATGAAAACTACTACTACCTCCCATACAAAAGTATCAGATTTATATAGCTTTTTATGTTAAAAATTAAATTTAAATAGCTACAGTAAAGATAGCAAGTTTAAACTTTGCACGTATTGTTTTAATAATATTTAAAATTTTTTGACAAAAAAGGAGCTTGATCGAATAAAAACTACCCATACCTCCCATACAAATATATAATTTTTTAATACTAAAATATTTTTTTATTTTACAATAATAGGCGTATTTTTTGGAAATCTATAGCTAGTTCACTTTTACTTTTACATGCAAAACTGGTATACTCACTTTTGGTTTTGTTATACCCACTTTTGGTTTTACATGCAAAACGGTTATACTCACTTTTGATTTTGTTATACTCACTTCCCAAAAAATACGCCTAATATAGTACCGGGTATTTGAGCTTCGGCATAGTCGAAGATAATTGTCTTACTGGTTTTTATTATAATTTTATTATAAACGGATCTTTTAATGAGTGCTGTGCTAGTTGCTGCACAGGAGAAATAAAAAAATATAAAGACGAAGGCTGAGAGATATATCAAATCCCTTATAAATTGCAGATGCTGCGCAAGTTATAAAAGCTAAAAACGAAAGTTTAATTTTGCTAATTATTAGTCGTTTAATAGAGGTTCATTTCATACTACCATCTAAATGTATATTTCTAATGTTGTTGCAAATTGTTGAACCACACCTTCAACAATATTCAATTCCTGCCACTTAGTAGCTAGCCGCAGTTTTGCGTTTTTGCCTCTCCATAAAATAAATAAATATTCCCTCCTGCGCTGTATTTTTATGTTTATCTACCCCTGTTTTAAATAGATTTTTTGTGAAATAAGCCTATCAAGTTTGTTTTAAATTGCATTTTTTACTTACAGTTTTGATCGTTTCTTTTCGTTTCCACTATTTCACATCGAATGACCAAGATCTATTTGAAATCACTTGGAAATCGTCAAAATCGATTTGTGGAACACAACAATTTCACTTTTTCTCAATTCCGAAAATTTCTAAACCGAAATCGAATAAAGTGAAATTTAGAACACAAAAATTAATTTCCGATCGATTTCGATTTCATTTCGAGTGAATGGTGAAATGTGGAACCTGGCTGTTAGAGTTTGTGGGCTCACCGCTAGGAGGTGTTTTTTTTTTGTTTTATACTAGCCCTTATATTAACGGTACTTCCCATATCAAAATTTTCCAAAAATTTAAACAATTTAGATTTTTTCGAAAACGGCTCAAACGATTTGAACCAAAATTGATAGTTGAGTTGATGTAGGCATAAATAACATGACTGCATACCCAGTTTTTCTCTAAAAAGTCCAACAACGGTGCTTTTTACGGTTTTCGATAAAAACCCAATTTTTTGACAAAAACTTAGTTTTAAGGTACTATCGTCATTTTTAACTTGATAGAAAACTCAGTTACTCTCAAATGACAGGTTCTTTTGATATCCACCCAAATCGCTAATAATAGGACATATACATAATACTTTAAAAAACTGCTCATAGCTCAAAAATACCATTTTCGATTATGATAAAAATATAACTGGCAGGTAATACTTAAATCCAGAATAATATCTTGTGCTTAGTTTTCAGCTAAACAGTTGTGAAACATGGTTTTTTGAACCATGACTGTGTCCTTCATAATGATACTTTAAAAACTGCTCATATCTCGAAAACACCATTTTCGATTTGAATGAAAATGTAACTGCTATGTAATGCTAATATCCTGAACAATACCTTCTACTCAGTTTTTAGCTAAACAGTTTAAAAACAGTGCTTTTCGAACCCAAAATTGTACAATTTTTTTGCATAATTTTACAAAAAACCGCTCTAACGATTTTAACCGAAATACATAATATTTAGGACAACATAAGCATTTTAAACATGATGACGTACTTAGTTTTTCTTAAAAAAACTCAAATATAGGCGTTTTATAAATATTTCTCAAAAATGACTACCCAAATCCCGACCATTGAGACCACTTTTTTAAATAATCAAAAATGGGAATTCGAAATTCATCGCCTACTTGCCTTTAAGTGTTTAATAAAGATACAAAAAAATATTCCGAGTCGGGCTGCTTGGTGGGTTCAGTACCTTCTTCAAATGCACCACCAAAATCTCTGTCCTAATTTCTGTACCCAAAATTAATTTGCTTTATTCCAAGGAACGACTGTCCCCAGCCTTCGATAGTTCTCATGAAATTCTGTCAATACAGCTTATAGAAAATAACTTTTATATTCCTTATAAGTACAAGAAGTTTCTGTTCTGTTCTTTTCTTGCCCTTTTCGAGTACGAATCTTACCATTGCGTATCCCAGCATGCATTGCCAATGTCATTGTCTGAATTCATCTCGCAGCATTCAATATACAGGATATGAGTGAATCAATTCCGCAGCTTTCGGCTAGTTTGAAGTTCATCTCTGTCAAGTGCTTGGTGCAGATTCATATGATACTCTTGTGATTCCTCCTTATGCAGCTTCGACAGGGGTTGCATTTAAATGATCACATTCATTGTCATCCGGAGCAGAGTGTCAGATTAAGAATATTTAAACAACTGCAAGTCAGTCAACAACTGCAATTTAACCACGAACGAAACAATAATCTTGTGGGGACGCATTACTTCTAAGACAAATAAATAAATAGTTGCCGCAACAGGTCCATACAAAAACCTAAAGCTAATTTATCAGAACAATTCTTTTTTCTGAGTTTTTATTTTTTTATTTTTATTTTTGGGACGAATGAGGGGACGAACAATTTTATGGCGAGTCCAAACCGAACGGCTGAATTGAGAAGTTTTATTCTCAGATGTTTGTCAGAGCTTAGAGGTTCGCCAGAGGTGATGCAGTAAAAAATCGTAAGTCCTACTGAGCCACTTCATCTGAAGAATTTTAAAAAATACTTCTTCATCGCTTTTCGTTAGTCCTTTCAGCATCGTCGTTAACATCATATTTTTTAGTCTATCTGATTTCTACAACTTAGATACTTACTCTACAGTTCGAATCGAGGCCTCTACTACAAACTAGATTAAAAATATTTTTACTATATCGATGCAATGAGCTATTAAAAAAAGTGTATCTTTGACAAAATCGCATATGAATATCAGTAATGTCATCTTAAACCACTAAAAGTGTTCGTTCAAACAAAGAGAACAGTTCCCAAGGAAACTTAAACTCAATTCAAATTTGACAGTCGATTAAACATAAAAAGCTCAACAACTACAATCATCATAAAAAAAAGAAATGCACCACAAGATTTTAAACAAAATCGTTCGCAGAGCATCCCAAAGCGAACATTCCCTTGCCAGCAATCGCTAACGAATAAGACTCTTGTATTCCACACTCAATATGATCTCCGCCTTTTTTCCTATATGAATATTATTTTTATAATAATTCAACATAAAAAAAAGAATATGTATAAATTTTGGACCATGCGCTCTTAGTCAGACTCCTCCTCCTCTTTGTCACGTGGCTTTGTGCTACACACAAAACAGCTGATTTTGTTTTGGTTCCAGTGACAACAAACCATGTGCTTTGATTGTTTTTCCAATCTTGTATCCTTGTATACTAAATGTCCTGGAAGGTCATGCGCCATCAATCACTGAGAGCATGTACACATTGTGAGAGGAAAAAAATCCATTCTGATGGCAATGCCATTGGAATCTGAAACAAAACAATTCAAATGAACCACGTGGCGGAAGATTAGGCTGTTGTTATTATTATTATTGTCACCAGGATGTCAGTAATTAGAAGGTACTTCAAGGAGTCGGTTCTAATGCGTATGTGTCTCTGCTTCACAAGTAAATCAACAGCTATATGGAAACGAAGAAAGAAAAACGGTTTGGATAGTAAATTTGAAATGACATTAATGACCAACTCTGCATTTCAATTTCCAATCATATTTTCGTAATCCTCTAAAAAAGTTAACTCTGCACGTCGACAACCTGTACATTCGACAGCTCATTCGCAACTAAAATCGGTGTCCTTTCCTCATTAGGATGTCATTCTCGCTCGTTTGCATTTGCCCGTCGCCGTCCTCCACTTATGCGATGACGATGAGGTAAATTTGTGTTGTTTCCTTTCAATCAACAGAGATACCTGTTATGTATATTTCGTATCTTACCTTAGCGCATGCTCCCCTCAAACGCAAATTTTGAGCGATGCCCTTGCAGGAGATTTCGATGGTGTTCTTTCCGATGATGCCACTGCATCAGCATCTTCATCCCTAACACGCTGCTGCTGGTGCTTCAGCTGCACACTGTTTCGATCGACAACTCATGTGGTTATGAGAGATGATTTCCATTCCGGCCAACATAATATACTCATTGGCTTTCTCTCCAGGACCAACGAAATCGCAAAAAAAAAGAAAAACAACAAACTATGATGTGGAGCATAGCACATCCCCAAAAAGCAGCAGTAGCATTATTCAGCTCCGCTACTTTATAGGTAGGTACTGAGTTGTACTAGTCGGTCAGAAATACAAAATAAATAAAAAACAAAAATATTGTATATCACTTCGGTGTAGTACCGGGCTTACCGTGTGTACCCTACGTACACACATTTATCCTTTGGCAAGTGTATTTAAAAGACCATCTTATTCGAGCAGCAAAACGGGGGAGCGTAACATACCAGCCCAGTCCCAGTCAGTATTCAAAATTCAACCCTCTACTACTACCATATAAAAGGCATGTGCTTTTCCTAAATGTTTTCAGTTTTCGGTGGAATTTGCATGCAAAATTTTCGATATTCTGCAGTGCGGCTGGTTTCGAGTATTTTGCGAGAAGTGAAGTCGTATCGAAAAAGTTTGTCGAATTTCAATTCTGCCAGTGGAAGTGTGCGATTGTTTTTCTATATATTTGAATTGTCGCGGGGTAAATCGGTTAATCAATTGAGTGTGTGATATGTCGCGCGCTGATTAAGTGTTTGCTTTGTTCCTTTCAATAAGGAAACATTTTTGATTTGATTGAAAATGATTTAAGGGTATTTTTGTGGTAAATAATTCAGAGCTTTTATTTGAAGTGGAAAACGGTTAGCAGCTCAGTATACGGTTTGACGCAAAATGGCGGGAAAATAATTAAGAAAATAAGTGCGGTCTTGGAATGAGATGCGATCTTTTGTTTGTATTCATTTTTGCGCATTTCTTTAAGTGTTTTCGATAGTGTCTGTGTGCGTGTACGAGAATAAAAACACTTGTTTGGAAAAGGAAAGAAGGAGTTTTTCCATTTTCTTAACTCTATTTTCGAGATACTTTTTGCGGCACGTGTGGATTGTTGTCATTGAATAGCGCTTGCATTTGGAATAGACGATTGTAAGTAGATGAGTGTATGCTTTTCTTTTCAAACAAATTGGATGAATAATTTAAGCCTATGCAATTTAGGGGAAATATTTTTAATTGTTTCTTTTGATTTTGTGCAATTTTTTAAGGGGTGCATTGTAACAATTTAGATCATTTATGATGTTTTGGGGAATTTTTCGATATATAGTTAAAATAACTTAAATGAAAATGGAAATTGTTGAGTTAATTCAAAAGTTTGTAGTGTAATCTAGAGTTTGTTGTTGTATTTTTGGTTTGTTTTAATTTTAAAAATTATTATAAAGTTTTCCATTTTTTTTCATTATACATACATATTTCAATTTGCATAACATGATTTGAAATAAAAAAATAAAATAAAAACAGTTAAAAACAAATGTAGCGACAAAATACAGGGAGAACAAAAATTGTTTAAATTGTTTTCAAAGCAGTCTTAATATTATAGAGGAGTGTCCTAACCTAGACAATTAACAACATTAACAAATTCGAGCTATATGATTGTTTGACAACATATCTGCAGAGTTCAGGGTGTTCGAAAATAATATTTTTGGTTATACCACAATTTTCAAATATGTATATGTAACGAGATTGGTAAGATTTTTGTTTTAAATAAAACATCAGTTCGACGTCTGAATATGACTTATTTTTAGCTTTAAAAAATGGAGTTAACTCCGAAACAATAGATCGTTTAAATCTACCAACACGGCTTCGTTTAAAGTAGGTTTAAACTATTCAGAGTAACTTGTTCCGAATCAGCCCGAAAATATGCAAGTATTTGTGATAAAGTGGTATAAGCCAGTATATTTTCTGAATGTCTCAACTTTTGTACCCCTGTCCAGAAAAAGTAAATGATGCAGAGAATATTTTATTAGCAGTATTTTAATTGAGTACTTTACTTTGCTTTACTGAGACAAGTTTTCATTAAAAAAGGACTACGCTACGCACCCGATCGCTTACATTTTTGATCATTTAATTCTCTGGTGAACAAACGTTCAATACAGACAACTACCAGGCTTTTAACTCTAAGCATGATCTTCGATAATATTTTTTTAATAATTTGCAGATGCTGTATTATGAAACTGCAAACTGTACTAAATATTTTGACACATTCTGAAAAAAAAAAAAATAATAAATAACAATATAAACAAATATCAGAAATCAGCATCGACTATCTATTAAAAAACTATAAGCCCTATTGAAAGGCAATATAAATTTGTGGCTCTAAAATAATTCGCACACAACTGGATTTATACTTTATTCACAATCCAAGTCTTGATAAACATTTACTACTGTGTTCTTCAAAGTCAGTCGCCAAATGTTTCGAACAAGTATTGCTATGCCCATTTCATAATTTTTCCTTCGAACTGGTTCTATTCTATTCTAAAACAAAAAATATCCCAGATTAAAATAAAAATATCCCAGATTTTTGTTTCTTATAAATATCTACAATTTTCATCTTCTTTAAACACTAATTTTTGTCTAGATCAAAAATGTTTGTGAAATTACCAAAATTCTAAAAAGTAACCAAGTAATCAAACTGAAAAGCTTTTGAAGAATACAAATTTAACTGAGTTTAAAAAATGGTATATAAATTTGTTAAACGAATAATAAAAAGTAAATAAAAAATCTGCTCTATATTCCATGAAAAGAGTTCGAAAAAGATATTAATGTAAAGTATACATAAAAGAGTGTTTTAAGAATTAGAAAAGCATCTGATAAAAAAGCACTAAGGAATTCTTGAGTCATATATTACACAGGATTTCTTTGGAATATAGGAAGAAAGTGAGTAGGTACTCAACCTTAAAAGAAAATAAAGTAGGTGTACCACAAGGCACTTTACTAGGTCCAGAATTATTTTAGTTCCAATTTATTTACAATGAAATCGCTTACAATTGAAGATAGCAAGCATCTTTTAAATACTGCAAAGCTTTAGTGTTAAACTAGAAATACAACAAAGAAAAACAGAATAAAAGAAAGTATAAAGTAAATAAAATAATTAAAAATATTTAATTTTCTTATTATATAATAAAATAATTCTAAAATATTTCTAATGTTTATTAGCAGATAATTCCACAATCGCATCGAGCTACCAAAAACTGATATTCGACATAGTTATGTTTATTTGCTTTACATGTAGGGAAACATTGTCATATTCATATCTCGTAATATTAAATACGAATCCGGCAATATAAGATATTCTACACAACATTGAGTTCTTGTATAATTTTGTAATCTGAGCAGCAGGAAATCTCATTGCATTACAGTAAAATTTGTAAAAGAAGAGTTATTATTTTAATTATCTAGGTTAGTGGCCTCAGTGGTTAGTGTAATGGACTACTGTGCGAGAGGTCCCAGGTTCGATCCCCGAAAAAATACAAATTACAGTCAACTCTCGATTAACCGGGGTGCTCGGGACCGAGCTCATACCGGAAAATCGAAAATCCCGGATAATCGAAAATGATATTCTCAAAGAGGAAACCCACTTTATGCAATGTTTTACCATTATTAGTAAATCGATTTACATACTGAATGAGAAAAATTAACAGAAGAATGCAAACAAAAACAAACAAAACTTTGTATGTTAGGTTTCGTTGGTTTTTGTTTGCAAGAATTAAAGAAATGTATTGAAAATGATCACGGATAATAGAGTAAATCCTGGATAATCGATTTCTAAATATATAAATTTTAATTAATTTTTGACAAAAAATTTCCCGGTTAATAGGGTTCCCGGTCGGGTTAATAGAATGCCGGATAATCGAGAGTTGACTGTACTTCTTAAGGTTTTTTCCACTGCGCCACCTCGCGCGAAAGTCTGACAAACATCCGAGAGTAAAACTGTCCTGAAAAAGCTTCTCAATTCCGCCGTTCGGACTCGTCATAAAATAGTAGGTCCCTTCCATTCGTCCCAAAAATAAAAACTTACACAAACGAATGGTTGTATGAGAAGCTAGGCCTATAGGGTATACCTATACATGCCTGTTGTGCCAATTTATTTTTTGTTAGGTTAGGGAAAGGTTTTTGGCCGAATTAACATAACATAACTCCCAGCTATTGAAATAACTTGTTTTTTTATTTTCTAATAGATGCGTTATCGACACTTCATCGTCCTTAGTTCAGTTAGAACGTTGGCCAGAAAGTATTCCATGCTTCCTCTCACAGATGACAGGATCATCTCGCCACCAGTGTTAGTATGACAATGGGATGATTTTTCGCACAGAACAATTTTTTTCCCTTTTTTCCCTCCGCATACCTTCGGGTAGGGGTTAGAATATACCCGAGGTAGGCATGCCTGTCGTAAGAGGCGACTAAAATCCAACCTCCGTATACCGAGTGTATAGTGTATACAAAACATGCAATGAACAAAACGAAAAGATTAATTACCCCAGGTGGCAGTCCAGCTTTACTGGAAAATCCACCCTCTTCGGAGGTAGGCTCTACGGATTCTGGGGAGAGCCGCTTATTGCAATCCAATGACCCTTTTTCAAAAAGTTCAAGGGTATCTCGATCTCCACCACCAAGATCGAATAACCCCGGAAAAAGAAGTCCGCCGGGAACGCCAGCGAGCGAAAATTGGGACTCAGCGAAAAAGAAAAGTATTGAGGACGAAAACAAAGCACTCCGAATAAAACTTAAAGAAATAAACCTTCTCTATCAAGATCTTAAGAAAGAGATTGAGTTAATAAAAGAAGAAAATAAGGTCCTAAGGAACACACATTTACAGAAAGAACGCGAATGTACTCCAGTACGCTTAGCTAGTCAGGAATACCAATAGACTTTTCCGTGTAAGACATGGAAACGAATACTCGGAGCTAAAAGAAATTTCGGCCGGTGTACCACAAGGAAGTGTTCTTGGGCCGCTTCTCTACCTGTTATATACTTGTGATATACCAAAGGAAGATGACACTATCCTTGCTACGTTTGCCGATGACACCGCTATTCTAGCAGTAGGTAAAACAGTCGAAGAAACAACTGCAAAACTGCAAACCGCATTAAATAAAGTAAATGAATGGACGAGGGAAACTAAATCTGTTCACGTGAACTTCACATATAAAAAAACTAATGACTTGCCAATTTTTCTAAACTTGGCCAGAATACCTTTTGCGAACGAAGCCAAATACCTGGGAATGACACTCGACGCAAAGCTGAAATGGAATTCGCACGTGAAAATGAAACGCAAAGAGCTCGAACTCAAATATAGAGAAATGTACTGGTTACTTGGAAAACATTCCCAGCTCAGTACCGAGAACAAACTGCTTTTATACAAGCAAGTGCTAAAGCCGGTGTGGACCTACGGTATACAACTTTGGGGTTGCACCAAGAAAACAAATGCCAATATTATACAATCTTTTCAAAATAAAGTGCTTCGAGAAATTGTAAAAGCACCGTGGTATATTAGAAACGACGACATCTACAGGGATCTCGGAATACATACAATCGAAGCTGAAACTAGAAGCTTTGCGCGAAAGCATAGAAACCGACTAATCGGACACACCAACAATACAGTCCTACAAATTTTTGATGAGAGCAATTTATTGCGCCGACTACAAAGAACAAAACCTTTCGACTTGGCGATATAGGGATTAACCGCGTCAAAATTGCGGAACATGCAGGATCTTTCATTGGAAAGTAACCTGTCAAAAGTTTTCATTTCGTGATAGAAAAATTGCTTGATAAGTTATATCTTAGTTGCAGTATCTACAATTTATATCGAAGGGTGGTGTTTTTAGTCAGTAAGAATCTGACACTACTATGAGCACTCGCTGTTCTCATAGTGTCTATGCAAGATTTTCATCCACCCTCGGACAAAAAAAAAAAAAAATAAAAAATATTGATAAATTCCTACAATTTTGAATAGACCGATTGTTATCAATATCGCTAATAGTATCGTGTGGACTGGATAAAATGTTACTTTTGTAGGTATATTTAAGTCTCATTAGTATCTTGTGGATTTGACTCACTCCGCATTTTGCTTGTCAACTAACTCCTGTAGTCACCGCATTATTGAGGAGATGGAGCCCCAAATTCTCCAATGAATGGCCAAAAATTGGACTGACAGTGATGTTATGTTAGGTTAGGTTAGGTTAAATAGGGGTATGAGAGAGATGTCTCATACGGCACTAGGCACCAAAAGGGCCCATCGCGATCCCTAGAGGGAACCAATTGCAGTGACCTACAATGGAAAAACACCTAAACACTTGCCCTTGAGAAAACCCCAATTTCCCTGCAAAAACCAAGTAGCCCCTTGTAGTTGGTATTGTCTATCTCCTCCAGATGTTGGAAGAAGTACCTGCCCAGAAATTTCCTTCTACTGCGACATATTGCCTCACATTCACAAAGTATATGTGTTATGTCCTCTTCAGCTTGCAGGTCATCGCAGAATCTACAATTGTCCGAGTCTGCCAGCCTGAGCCTTTTGGCATGTTTTTTAAGAAGACAATGCCCTGATAATATGCCGATCAGTGTCCTGAGCTGTTCCCTGCCTAGTTTGAGGATTACCCTAGATTTTTTACGGTCGTATTGCGGCCAAAGTGCCTTAGATACTGCGTGACCGGTGAGGCCCTCCCACCTCCGGTCGGCGTCCTTAGTTATTTTATTCCTAATATCACTTTTTATGATGCAGGGAGGTGGTTTAATATCCACATCTCCTCCATCTAACATTTCCCCGCCTCTTCTCGCAAGCTCATCAGCCTGCTCATTTCCAGCTATACCGCAGTGTGATGTTATGTTAATATGCGCTTCATCAAAACTGCACTGGAGACGAATTTTGTCCATTTTTTCCCATGCCATATTTTTTGAGCTTCAAAATTCCCAAGAAAAGTTAAATCTCCCACGACTTTGTAACGTGCAGCTGTTTTCGATTGAGCTAAATACAGCTTTGCAATTCCACCTTAAAGTGTCTTTTTGAATTTCGCCGTTTGTTCTGTGTCGCTCTCCTCATTCCGTCAGCAAGCACGTCGATTGGCACCATCCCAGCTAAGACAAGTTTCTAAATGCGGGGATAATCCTCAAATCACTAAGTCTATATACCCGCAATAGCTTCTTCCCGCATTCCTTGGTATAGCCATTGCGTCAGAGATTCATATCATATAGCATGAGCTGAGCTTGTCACTCTAAACCTAGGCAGAAGTAATCTGTGACTGTCGTCTCTGGGTCCACTGATGTTTTGGGAGCATTCTTGTTAGCAATAATTAAAGTATCGATGGTTTTTCTTACCGACATAATCGTATAGCATGTAAGAGGAAAAGGAAAACAAGTTTAAGTTGATTACATGCGCTACAGCAAACAAAAAAAAATTACATTACCTTACCTACTGCTTTATGAACAAGTTCTGAAAACTGTATGAATATGGGTTCAGGCTGTTGAGCTCTTACAACTCTAGCAATACAAAGAAAACTACTGAGCACTTTATCTGCTCGCAGATACCAAATTATAGCCACATGGGAGGTGCGGTAAATTTTCGGGCTAATATGAAAACTAAAAAATGACCCGAACTATCAGCCCATAAACTTTTTAGAGTATACATTTCGTCCTTCAAGTTAGGAGTTTTGAACCGAATTGTTTTGCCAAACTGAAGCAACGGTTTCCTATAGCGTAATTCTTCACAGGGTGTCATTCGTTGGAGTTTGGAATTTCTACCAGATTCAATATCTTTCTTTTAATATATAATAAACAAAAGTCTCAATTCCAGGGGTGGAATCGGCTAAGGTGATTTGTGATAAGTGATAGTCACAATCAACAAAATTGGTCTGCGTAAGGTGATTGTCACCGGTGACAATCACATTTTTGTGATAATTTCTTGTGACAGCAATTTAGTTGTCACTTGCATGTTGATTCAGACTCAGTAGTGCTTTTTTATCTTTTGATGTGTTAAGCGAAAATGGACGTGTTTGTACGTACCTCTGCAACTATTTTTAGGATCTGAAAGTGAATAGGAACAAAATAAAAATAACGATAGGGGTGTTTTTTTGTCCGACTGTTGCGATTAAATCTGCGATTAAATCTCCGAAATAAGCTAAACATAATGGAGCTGGAAAATTCAAAGTGTACATATACAAAACTAATTGCTATTTGCAAATTAAATAAATTCTTCAAAAATGTTCGAAAAAAAATTTTTGTAGTAGGTATATCATTTGCATTTGCCAGCTGGAGTTTCGTCAACTCACATATCACATTCCATATACTCTCCAGTTAGCTCCAGTACAAGAAGTTGGTAATGACTCGTCAGCACCAATAGGCCAAAATATTCTGTGTGAGGTGACCTCGAGAACACTTAAATTCTGTCCCATAGGTGAGTGGCTCGTTCATATTTAGGGATACTGTCTCCCAGAAAACCCTATGGGCATCGCGGCAGATAGCGCCTCTGGCAGAAAAAGATTTGGCCAAATCCGGGTGCTTTTCAACGTCGTTAGTAGTTTGAGCTTTATTGGCTGCGCAAATCGAATAAATAATAATGTTAGACATTAACATTGATAAAATGGTAATTTTTTATTTCCTAAAAGTGCTAACATACTCAAATGCTTTTACCCAAATCAAAAACAATACAAAAAAACAAATAATGACACATGTCAGTGTCAAGTGATGCCAAATTTTAAATAATTTTTTGTGATCACCTTACGCAGACGGATAATTTTATTTGATCACAAATGATTGTCACATTTGTGATAATCACAAATCACCTTAGCCAATTCCACCCCAGGTTTTTTTAAAACTGACTTCTATAATATTATAAAACTTAAACATACCCTATGGCTATATCTATACAGGGTGTATATAAAAATGAATCCTGATTTGTGTTCGGATACTTATATGTAACTTGAAAACCGCCGACTCGATTGAGCTCAAATTTACAGATAATCTTAGGTATTGGCCCTGGAGTGCTCCTGTGAAGATTGGTAAACATTGGACAATTGGACGTGGCACCTTCCATACAAAAAACATCTTCTGTGGGGTGAAATTCGATGACGTTATAACTCGATAACCGCTGGGCTGATTCTCATGATTTATTTTTGTATTGTTCGTATTGCTGTATTTTAGGTTTACACAGAAAGAAAATTCCAGAAAATCTATTTATTCTCATTTTTCGCATTTTACGAAAGAACATTATTATCTAAGCAATACAATTCCTGTGCACGGGATAAGCCAGGCGGGTACAGCTATATTATATAAAAACGTTGGTGCGTATGTAAGTCCGATAATGGCCGCTGAACCACTGAAGCTATCCGCCTTCATTCCTATTAAAAAAAATTATTGAACAAAAATATCAAAATAAATCTTGAAATATTTCAAATAACTATTTTAGGCAGAACATCGTTTGTCGGGTCAGCTAGTTTTTCTATATGTATTCGAATAGTCGCTCTTTATTATCAGCTTCAGCATCTGTATTTTATTTTTCCCAATGATCATTCGGATGAAAATAAAACAACTGGTTTGACACTTTATTCTGTCAAACGATTATATTTCAATATTTGAAAGCAAAAATGAAGTCAGACGCAATCAAAGTAAAGTACAAGAAGCAGTTCTGTTGGATTTATTCAAATGTACCCTTTTTATTGGTTCTTATTGGAGAGCGATAAAAACAGAATGAAGATGAACTCATTTGGCTTTTTATTCTTCATCAAAAAAGATTCCAATCAGAGTACACACTGATCAAGCCTTTAACAAGGTTTTTTTTCTTTTCAGTGAAAAGATTTCGCAGTTCAGCTGCTTGGATTTCAAAATCCATTTTCGACTATAACAGCTCAAATGATAAATTTGTTTCTGGACTGCTAGCGCCAAGTACTTAAAACAACATAAATGGTAATACATAGTATCAAAATGTAGCTACACGATTGAAACAAGCTCTTTGATATCGATACATTTTGTTGGGAAATTTATCACGCGAAGAGTCATGTAGTTTGCCATCATATGCGATCCCGTGAATATTGGTAAAATCTGTCCCGATCACCCGCTCTGCTATCAATGATGGCGGAAAATGATTCCTTTTTTATGAAACCTAAAAAGTATTGGCAAATATTACGAAAAATCAACATTACCTTTCTTGAGAGCTGTCAGAAACAGCGACCTACAGACAGATAAGACAGAAAGGTAGAATTTGTTGGCGCCCCTATGACACTATCGTGGTAGAAAGACGCATGCTGACTCAAAAGTATGTCTGCACGAGATGCCTCACGAAATCATACTCGGATATCAATAAGGTTGGACTTTGCATGATAGGCGTTCCTTTCATTCTCATAGCTACTTCTTGAAATTGCCATGAAAATTTGTCTCCATCGTTGGTAGCGCAGTTATTGTTAAGGACTACGTGATGCATGAGAAATTAAATCCTTCTACGCGGTTGCGTTCACCTGAATCATACGTTTACAGAAATAATGAAGTGTGCATTACTAGGTGGGTATGCATCATACCCAACCAATCGCCCTTTTATAAGACGAGTCATTTAAGGGACAAAATCACCCTCCCGCCTTAGTTTCATAAATTGTGTCACCTTGTTATTGCAATTGCCTGCACCAAATTCCCCGCACATTACTCACATCTCGACAGTCGTGCGCTCCATAGTAATAAAAATCCAATTTACATACAACACGTACTCTCCTCCGCAATCAAATATTCTCATTTTGTAAATCTCTGCAAATTGTGGTTACACAGAAATCTGTTCCACCGTCCTCCACAAATCACCATTACCGAATATAAATTAAAACTAAGTACCCGGCACCATGCAATATGCTCCGAAAAGTTATTCTTTTCTCCGTGTAAACTGCCGTCAGATCACTGGTTCTGCTGCAGCCCCACAATCAGTCGCCCCGGCACCGGGTCTCATAACCAATAATTTAATTTCCATACACAGCATATCGCCCCCAAAAATTTCGAAGGATCTCGCTCCTGCCGCTTTCTCTTGCTTACTAGTGTACCCATATAGCTTCTAATGGATATACGTGTATAGCAAGGCTGCGATGGATGCCTCTATATCAAAAAATAAGCCCCATGTCTCAGGTGTAGCAATTTAAAGACATACACACTTGGGGTGAGTGTGCTGCATGCAAAAAGTGGGTTGTACCAAAGCTTTTGGGGGTATATTTTGTACCCATTGCCATCATGATTTGTAGTCAATTCATTTAGATCGGCAACTAGTACCTTACATGCCGCGCCGTCCTAAAAACGAAAATATCTATGAATGGGACTATGAGATTCCTTTTCGTTTTCGAAATGATAATTTATGGCCTGGAGGGAATTACAATTTGAAATTGAATTACCGTGTTGGTTCTGGGTTCTGGGTGCTGCGGATGCGGATGGAAGGAAGTTGGCCATGGACGACTGGTGGTTTTCTGCTATTACACTGGGGGTTTGTTAAGTGTGATTCGTTGTTGGTAGGCCATTTCCTTGCTGGTAGATCAATTAAGAACGCATTTGTGCATTAGATAAGTTTATTTTTTTTTTTCGTTTGTGCGGTGACCCTTGGGATCCGGAATATTCTCGCTAAATAGTGTTCCTGTAGGTGGATATAGTTTTATGAGTGCGATTTATCTTTGCAGATAAATAAACTCCCGAAATATGTAATAGAGCCTTTGTTATGAAAATAGGAAGCATTGATTTTGGGCGTAGTGACATTATTTTTACTAACGCCCAAAAAATGCATAACGCCCAAAAACAAACAAACAAAATACGTATGCAATCCCCCTGCTTGGGTTTACTGTCAGATTTGGGGTGCATGCGTTACTTTGGGCGACATGTCATTCTATTTGGGCTTTGCGACGCTTTACTCCTTTAAATTTTGGGCGATGTGGTGGTTTTTGGGCGTTATGGTTTTGGGCGATAAGACCTACAGCCAAAGAAATTAAATAAAAAAATAAAAAAAAATAAATAGGTGGCGCAACAGGCGGTAGACACCCTAGGCCTAGCTTCTCCAACCATTCGTTTTGTGTGAGTTTCTATTTTTGGGACGAATGGAAGGGACCTACAATTTTGTGCCGAGTCCGAACGGCTGAATTGAGAAGCTTTTTCAAGACAGTCATACTCTCGGATGTTTGTCAGACGTTCGCGAGAGGTGGCGCAGTAGAAAAAAAACCTTAAGATGTAATTTGTGTTTTTCCGGGGATCGAACCTGGGATCCCTCGCACAGTAGTCCAGCACACTAACCACTGCGCTACTGCGCCCACTATGGCTTAACATACACCTATTATAATATTCGTATACGCGCATACGTAGTAAATGCAAGGGAACCCATATTGTCATATCAATTCATCTCATCAAGTGTAAGACTGTAAGCCACCGATTTTGCAATTAATTATTACTTCCCCCCCACCCCCTCCCGACGAAATTAGTACATTTTGCTCAATACTTACTTGTACAAGAGTAACCTTTGCGTTCACTTAAAAATAATAATTGGTTACGAGAAGGGGGAAGTTTCCTAATTGAATTTTACGATAATTGGAGAGGATTTTCCCTGAACTCGTTAAGTGTTGTTGGGTGTTTTTTTTTCACGTTGTTGTTATGAAAATATTCCAATGGAAGTTCAAGGGACTAGAGCGCGATGAGTATCAATGCCTCATGTTTAATTTACGGAATGCTAGTCGTTTAATTCCATTTCACTAAGCCTTAAAGTGGTAAATGCCATTGAAACAAAAAAAATAAATAAATAAATACATATTTTGTATATGCAGCATTTATCCTCTCAAGTAGAAGCAAGTATTTCGATTTATGAACATTTATGTAATGGAAGTGTGCAGATTTACGGGGATAGGTACCTATACATACATTTTTTATATTATTCTTAAATACATACCTAGTCATTGAATTTGTTTTTTTTTAACAATATGCAGCGAAATTTTGAAACAATTTTAAGTTGAGTAGAACTGCATTTTTAATGCGTCCAAATTCACTTTGCATTTTTGTGAAGTGAATACAATTTGAATAAAAACGAAACGACATTAGATAGAAAATTATGGCAGATCCAAATCTAGTTTGAGGTATATTTTTTGAGGATGATGACACATTTATGACAGTTTTTATTATAATGAACCAACAAATTAAGTCCTCCATAATAAACGTATTCTTAGTACGCAACATTAATTTGTAATTACATGTCCAGTATAAATTTGCATTTCTATTGAGGAAAGTCAAAATTACAAACGACATACACAACAACACAGTACAGAAAGCAACTCATCAGTAAAGGAATGAATACTAATACCTAATACCTGAACGATACGTTTGACCGTAAAACTTTAGCTCGTATTCACAGAAGCCCGTAAATGCAAAAAAAGCCGTATTACAAAAGCCTGTAATGCAGAGGCCCGAAAATGAACGTTTTCAAAAAGCCCGTATTTTTTACGGGCATTTGGTTTACGGACTTTTGGAAACGCGCAGAACTTCATAATGTGTTTGAACAAAGGAACTTTTGAACTGAATTCAAATACAAAGACACAATCCTGTCAAGGGAGAGTATGAAATATAATGAAATAATTAGGCCTATTTTGATTGCTTGATAATAGGCTGGGTAGGGATAATAATTAGAAGAAATTTGATCAAGTAGTGTCCAATGGTTCCTAAATTCCTATAAAAAGTGTCCAAAGTCGACTATTTTTAAAAAGAGGTCTCTTCGTGTCCGAGTGTTCGAAAAGGTGCCTAATTGACACTATAAGGTTTCCCATTCCTAACGCAATACATCAGATTTTGCAGTCGCCTAAAAATAGGATGAACCTATGAAACGAAGTAAGCCGAGCCCACAGAGCTCTTTTATGCAGAAATACGTCGCAGAGTTAAGGCCGACCCCAAAATCGGCTGTTAGGGTTAGTTTGGTAACAAGGATAATAAAAAGGAACCCTCTACCAGATATCCTATCGCACTAACTGACGCCGACATAACCATAATCACATCGTTCTATATAGAAATGGCTAAAAGTTTAGCTTTTAGAACGGGTATTCACATTGATACTGGTGGTACGATAAAATCAATATGATTCGGTAACCGTACCACGCCGACTGGGCCATTTTAGCCCCACCTCAGGAAAATGACAAACATTCCCAATAGATACTGAAACTGGATATTAAGTAAAAACCTTCTTCTGTAGCTGTAGGTCCAGCCTACAATTTTAAACATGTCAGTTTAAAAAAAATATCATAGATAATAATCGTTGCTACATATTCTTTATTTTTATTTTAAAAAGTTATGCAGTAATGACTGCTTAAAGGAAACGCGGTTAAAATAATTTTTCGGCTATAACGACCTATTTTCAATCATTTCCAATACAAGTTTAACAAAAATGGAATTTTCTCAATTTTTTAGTGTGGCAGTGACGTGGTGACCATTAGTCCATCTGGAATTTGTGATATTAATTACATGTTGTGATTATGTAAAGATATAATAAAGGGTGTTTTTTTAAAGGTTTGGTTTTTAAACTGGCAACACTGTTTCTACAGATTGTCAATTTGGCAGTTGAAAGTTGATGTGTGGTTAGCAGAGATGATAATGCTGAACCCAAAAACGGTAGTAAATTGACCGAAAAAACGAAGTAGATTTACAAAAAACGAAGCAGACATTTGGCTAAATGCTCAAAATGATAAAGTTAGGTCTTCAATGGGATAATGGGATCTATAGATGGATGTGTAGTGTGACAGATGCACATAAATGATATTCTATAGTGCATTAAATGACACATTTTTTTCCTGATATTTATATTTCGTAGATTTTTTCGTCGTTGTTGATGTATTTAGAGTCAAATTGGTCAATATTGTCTATTTTAAATGATATTTTGAACCATAAATAAACGAAGTAGAAATAAGTTGCTACGTAGCAGATGAACAATATTTAGAAAATGAAGTAGATCTACTACATATGAAGTAAATTATCATCTCTGGTGGTTAGTACGTTTTGCGTTTTACGATAAGAGATTAACGCCAGAACAACGCGTGCAAATTGTGCAAACTCATTTTGAATACCATGGTTCGGTTCGCCAAACTTATTGTACGCTACGTCTATTTTACGGTCGACATAATCGTCCATCAGAGAAAGTTATTCGGAACACGAAGCAAAATTCCCGAATTTGGAGTGGAGAACACCCAGAAGCCTTTGTCGAGACGCCCTTACATCCATTAAAACTCACTGTTTGGTGTGTTTTATGGGCTGGTGGAATCATCGGCCCATATTTCTTTAAGGATGATGCCGGCCGGAATGTTAAATTATTTCTGACTTCTTCGTTCCTCAGTAGAACGTGACAGAGCTTTGGTTTTAACAAGATGGCGCAACATGCTGCAGGGCGCACGAAAACATCAACATTTGCAGAGTGCATAATTTCGCGTAATGGACCTATGAACAGCCCACCACGATCCTGTGATCTCACACCTTTAGATTACTTTCTTTGGGGGTATGTGAAGTCACTAGTCTATGCCAACAAACCAGAGACGTTGGAAGCGCCTTGTCTTATAACGGTCTCAAACGAATGATATCAAAAATTAGTTTATGGCTGGAATTAAGCATATACTCTTGCCTTAGTCTATCACAAAGAAATTCGGTTATAACCTTATTTAACTATTAAATTTGTTGTGGCCCCTAGGAGTTCAACATTATACAACTGTCCCATTTAATATACACTCCCATGCGCATGAAAAGGGACAAGATTTTTTAATCGTTTCATGTTGGGTTTCTCTTTTTTATTCCAAAATATCGGTATTTACTTTATGCTATTATTTAGTACATCGTAATAGGCAACTTTTAGGAACGAAACTAAATTCTCACAATTTTACAGTTAGATGTTATGTTGGACCATGCAAAAAAAAAAAAACATTTGACATTGAACATTTTTTGCAGCACTTGAATAGGGACAGATGCAATTTTTTTGCTGTGGATCAATTTATTGAAGCTGAAGGTATTTTTATTTTTATTTCGCGTATATTTTAATCGTTTTAAATCAAATGGTGTGAGGAAAATTTGTAACTGCAGAAGAGAAAGGCAAAATAATTGGCTAGAAGGAGTGTAGTTTCACCTATAGCGTTATTGCAAAAAACAAAAAAATGGGGATAAGCAAGTCAGTGGTATACAATTTTCTTAAAAATAAGTGTAACTATGGAAACAACATGAAGGGAGGACCAAAACAGCTACTACATCTACTGAAAATAGACGGATTGTTGGAGAAGCATCAAATTCTCACGGTTCCGCCTCGCAGATCGGATCAAATTTGGGAATCACTGCTAAAGTTGACAAGGTAAGACGAGTAATTCGGATAGCTGGATATCTAAAAACATTAAAATTACAAAAAAACTGTCTCTTACCACTACTCGTAAGGAGACTCGCATGATTTTTGCTCGGAATTGCATGACATGGAATAGCTAGTGGCATCAAATAGTTTTTTCGGACGAAAACCGATTTAATTTAGATGGTCCTGATGGTATTACTAAATTCATGACATACGCAAAGAAAAACACTATCTATCACCATAGCCGTGAAAGGGGTGTAATGGTATGTTGTGCGATCTCTTATTGTGAGCAATGTTAATTGCAGTTTCTGTCATCAAGAATGAACGCGATTAACTACAAAGGCGTACTGCAGAAGGCTTTTCCTTACTACGATAATGAATTTGGTCCCGTGCAATTTACTTTCCAGCAGGATAACACCCCCATTCATACCGCAACGCGTGGTAAAAGAGTGTATCCGTACCCAAAACTCCCCTATACTGGAGATCCCACCTTATTCCCCTGATCACAATATAATTCAGACTGTTTGGGGATTGTTGTCACGGAAAATATACGAGTTCGGTAAAAAAAATTCAGAAGTTAAATCATTAACAGCAGCCATCAATGCCGCATGGAGCGATAGTTCCTAGAGCTACCTAGAATCTCTGTTTAACTCACTTCCAAACTTTATTTATGAAGTTATTTCGAACAAATGCGGTTACACCCATTATTAACTAAGCTTAACAAGATAAAAAGAAATGAATCTGAACTGCATTTTGCGATGCTTTATTATTGATCCTTGTTTCCAGTTACTGTCCCTATTCAAGTGCTGCAATAGAAAAATTCATTTTTTTAGACTACATTCAAAAATCATTTCTTTAAAAATACCGGAAAGATTTTGGTGCTTAATTTTGTTTTCCCTTTATACAAAATTGAAATCAAAACATTAAATAAATGTATGTCTATACAAATATTATATTGTTTTATTGAAAAACAACAAAAGCGAAACAAGAAATCTTGTCCCTATTCAAGTGCATGGGAGTGTATAAAGAAGGATGATGGTCCTCATAAGCAGTTAGTGTCTCTGCAGGAGATGTTTTTAAAAATTCGCAAGGTAATATTAGAAGAGACAGTTCAATAGCTCTGTGGTGTCATTAAAGTGGTAGTCCAGTTAGTTTCCGATAGATGGCTTTAAATAAACACCTTTCACATTTTTTTGTCAATGGCCTCCTTTGAAATAGGAGATTTGAAACGTGAACCCTGTAAGATTTACAACGACTTAGTATACGTACGTCTGAGAAATTTATACGCAACGGACAGGGGCGTAGCGGGGGTGACTTTCATTGAAATACCGACTTATATTATCATGAAAATTGGCCGAGCGGTTATCGAGTTATATAACGTCATCGAGTTTCACCCCATAGAAGATGTTTCTTTGTATGGGAGGTGCAACGCCCCTTTGTCCAATTTTGACACATTTTCACAGGAACACTCCTAGGCCAATACATATGCCGACCGTCCGTTTTAAAATCGAATCAAAACTCGCTAAATTTTTAGGATTTCAGTCGGCAAATTCACCGATGCCTTCCGTCCTTCTTAAATTCGATACTCGGAGAAGGTACATAAAGATAAACAAATATAAATTGGCATTTCCGAAAGGTGGAACCTTTGAAAATGCTAACTTGTATACATTTACAAGTTTGAAAACCTATACCTTATGAAAATCCAAACTTACTTCTTTTTAAGGTTCCGTTTCCATGTGGAGGAACCTTATTTTTTTTAAATTTTGTTCCTAATTTTTGAAAATTTCTCGTTTTTGCCAATTTTTTTTTTTAGTTGCTCAAGTTAATAAATGTAGCTTCCTTGATTTGCCGACTCTTAAAAAGCATTGGGGGGGGGGGGGGGGGGTACCGCACTACCGCACCACACTCCCCCCCCTCGCTATGCCCCTGGCAACGGAACTCATTCCTAAATTGTGTGTGTGGCATGATAAATAAGCTTCCCACTGGACGATTATAAATCAGACGTCCTTTTAAATTTGGTCTGATGGGTATCAGTGAAATTCACTTTCATTTTGTGAGCCCTAGTTTAAATAAAAGCAAGAGAAATCACCACCGCAATCTATTTCCCTTATACATCACCATCAGAAAAAGTCCAATTTGCATCCTCGGTAAAACACGTAGGAAATAAATTCAACAATAGCGCAGCTAGATGCATCTAGTCCATTCCCATTCTCATGCTTTCAAAGTGAAATTGGCTAACCTTTGTATGTCGCCACCCAGCCACCCAGTATCGCGGCGGCAATTAATACTATAACAATGCATGTCAGTGACATACAGCGGGCAAACCGTGTGCCACCTCCGCCGTATACGGTTAATTGATCAGATAATAGCAGGAAACCTTTAAATTCGAGCTAATTATCCAAATTGGCTGGAAAAAGGTCCGACGACCGATTCCCAATGCCAACACTGAGCTGGTGGTAGAGGAGCCAACCAGTATAGCTACCGCAAACTAAAGGACAACCAACCACCACCATTGCTGCTGTAGCCAAAATTGAGTTCGTCGTGTCGATAAATAACGCACGATGAAGAAACCACGCTCCACGGTAGGTACTGGTGATGGGTATGATGTTGCCCCACCATAGCGCGAAGGTCGCATAAATTCGGCATTAACAAGCCCAAAAGAATGCAATTTATGCCAGCGCGACAGGACGAGGAGGAAGGAGTCGCTGCGGCGCGACTCTACCTGAAATGTTAACATGATGTTATGCCTCCCGCCCCACTGGAAAACAAGAAAAAAAAAAAACCAGAAACTTCATTAAAGGTGTAAAAGATCCCAGGGAACGTGAAAGTAATTTGAATTAACCGTGCATCCCTCGGCTTCCAAAATCCCTGCCACTTTATTACCCAAGGCGGTTGTCCTGATTGCAATGACACTGCATCGGTATCGGTACTCCACCATGTGTGTGGTGCTGTCGGGCTGCATAAAGGCGACTGAAATCTTAATATTTTATCTGTGCACCCATCTACCCTTAATGAGACCCTCGTAAGCTAATTACAGAAAGTTGCTCGCTTATTGGTCCATAGTCAGCGTTGTCATTGTTTAGAGCACTGAGATATTGGCAGGTATTTGACACCATTGCCAGATCTTTGGTCTATACTCCTTCTCTCCCGGGAAAAAACTCTTTTCGCTAACTCCTGGTGCGGTTTAACGCGCGGATTGTGGAATGAGTAAGTGGTTAAACTTTGCGCTAGTTAATGGAGTAATTCCAGGGAGTGTTGTGTGGGGGCTTGCCGAGCAAGTTTTCCCCAGTCGTGACTGTGCAGTGTGCACCAGCAAAAGTAAAAAAAAAACTCAAACTCTTCCACTCGTTAGCGATTGAAACTGAAAGATCATTACTGCTGAGAGTTAATTACACTTTCATTATTCGAGTTAAATAAGGTGGAATTGCTTCGCTTTGTTAACAGAGAGCAGCATCAGTCGTGGTGGTATAATCTGTGAAACGGTTTGTTCAATTGAAAGTATGGCAACAGATACTACCGGATGTTTTGGGGGCAGGAAAGGAAGTCAATTTCTTAATGGATTGGGGAGCCATTGTGGCTGTATTAAGAGGAATTGCCAGAAACGGAAATATATTTAACGTAATTAGGAACGTGATTTGATTGGCGGTCACTTAAGTTAACAGCGTTGTGGGTTGAGCAATCGTATCACTGTCGAAATGAGATGGATTTGATCGGATTAAAGAAAGACACTAGAATTCATATGACTCCTCTTCAGCGGACTCTTGGAACTCATGCGACTTCACGAAAGAAATATCATATGACTTTCTTGAGAACATCTTCGTCGGTCTTATGGAAACGTTATCTCTTTCCCATATTATCAAACAGAAAGGCAAAGCGGTATAAACAGCGTAATAATAAAACGCTATGATCTGCCAAATAATTCATTTATATCACTAGCATTTTAACGAAAGTAGATCATAGGTAGGTTCGTAAGGAACCCGTTATCCTAATGCATGCCGCCCTTTGGACTGGACTTTAGTGAGTCTTGAAAGATGGTATTTTTTCTCAGTGGCCTTCCACCACACGATTGTACCATATGTTAGGATGGGCCGCACTATTGCTGTGTATACCCAGTGTACCACGTGAGACCTGAAACCCCCATGCGATGCCGAATGCTCTTCTACAGGCTTCTATAGTGCCACGTATGTTTTTTTGATGCGGTACTCCATGTTTTCCTTCCAGCTGAGCTTGGAATCTAGGATTATGCCCACATATCTCGCTATCTTTGATATTTTCAGATCCACCTCGCCCATCCTTGGTAGATTAAAGGCAGGAATCACCCTTCTTCTCGAAAACAGCATTATTTCTGTCTTCGATGGATTCACACCCCAGTCTACGTCGCGTAACCCAGTTGTTGACTAATAGGAGTGCGTAACTGAGTCGTTCGTTGAGAACTGGAGTGAATTTACCTGGGACTAGAATTATTACATCATCTTCATAAGCGCTCACAATGAAACCTTTCTGTTCCAGTATTTTCAGCAGTTCGTCAACTACGAGGAGAAAAATGAGCGGTGAGAGAACCCCGCACTTTGTGGTGTTCCCCTATTGAGTCCAATCCAGTTACATATGCTGCTATTTAGGTGGGCTCCTCTCAAGCTACGCAGGATTGCGTCAGATTCTATATTATTGAATGCCTCTTCAATATCTAGGAACGCGTGTGTATTCTTTATGTTGTAAGGATTCTTTCACTATCGGTACTACCTTGTGTATTGTCGTGTCTACAGATCTGCTTTTCATGTAAGTATGTTGAGATTTTGATAGATAATTAATCGCCGATCACTTGCCTTCCATACAGATCGATTATTCCTTCCAGTGTTTTCAGCATGAAAGACGAAAGACTTATTGGTCTGTAGTTCTTGGGTGCGGTGTGACTACCCTTACCGGCTTTTGGGAAGAATATCACTCTTACATCTCGCCATGCCTTAGGAACATAACAAAGCCTCAGACAGCACGTGTAAATGCGACTTAGCCACTGAATGACTTCTGAAGCATTATGTGTCGAATATTATTTATTCAAGGTGCTTCGAACTGGACAAATCTGTTGATTGCCCAAACTATTATTTTGTCGTTGATGATCTTTGCGATTGTTTCTATTCTAACTCTATTCCCTGCCTCGTGCTTGGTGCTATTACGCCGTATCCGTCAGACACCCCGGTGCAACCTGGGAAGTGAGTTTCCGTTAGTATCTCTAGAGTCTCTTTGTGTGATTCAGTCCAGCTACCGTTTACTCTTCTTAGCGAAGACATCGGTGTCGGTGTCTTTGAGACTTGAGAGGACTTTTCTTAGCCTAGACGCTTCGGTTGTAGATTCAATAGACTCGCAAAAGGTTTGTGATGAGTTTTTCTTTGCGAATGTGATTTTTTTTTAGGATTTTAACGCTCTCCCTGTAGGTTGTCCATGTCCATTCGATACGTCCCACTTTGGCGAGGTTCCACCTAGACCTTGAGCAGAAGCTCCACGAACTTGGGACTCCACCAGAGGGGGCGCTTTTTCCCTCGTGTTCCACTTTTCGGAAAGGAAGTGGTGAGCGAGTGGGGTGGCAGTAGCGTGGTGACCAAGTATAGAAGTGGTGAACATTTGGTCTGACGATGGAATGGTAGAGGTATGAGACTGATTTAACGCGCACTGAAGTGGTAAACAACGTATGGTGCCACCGATTCATCAGTTCTGAATATGTCATCGTATGCTGGTTGTATGGTTTTAGTTTCCGGTTAAACGTAAATACGCAGTTGTAATGCCAAAATTTACGTCGTTACCAGCCTCTAAAATATTATATGCCTCTACAATTCCACGTCGTCAAGCCTGGCATCGCGCTATATACCTGCAAAATGCAACGTCGCCCCACTCCGCTTTGATGCGAGCATCTACATTTGTTAACATAGGCTTTAGCGATTCCAACTGCCAGAATGGACACCCGCCACTGCTACTGCCATATTCATTGATAACCTTGACAAACTTGTATTTTATCAAGGAAGTGGCCTTATTTAAGAACACTGCTCAAGACCACATTTAATGTCAAAAAATATCTAACGCGCGATGAGGTGACGCACTGTAGTCCGATTTCTTCAAAATCGTATCAAGTTGTGTAAGTTGTGGAAACTCACAAGCGCACATAGCAGACATGCATCAAAAGAAAGGTACGACAGGGAACTCATTTCTAAATACTATATATGAGTATATGACCCTTGCCTATACCTATGCCTCCCTAAATAAATTTAAATGTTTTTAATAAAAGAGAACAATTAAATTGCGTAAATGAATTCGTATTTTTTTTTTTTTAATATTTAATTTCACATTAATTAATAATTCAACTCAGACACCTTGCATCCGGCTGTATGTGCGAGCGTCTGTTGCAATACATATTTCACAAAGGCAGTGCAGCAACAGTGTGAACTGGTCAAGTGGGTGAGCATCAGAATCACTTTGTAAAATCACATCCATGCAACAACCAATTTGAGAGTATGTGTACATAAAATGTACATATTCCTACGGTAATAACAATTAATTAAAACAATTTTATTTAATTGAATGAAATTTGCCCAATAATGTGCCATAGACTCATTTTCACTGCCATTCCAATAACGACCAATTTCGGTTCAGTGGCTGCAATGAGCTGATCAGGGGATGGGGTTTGCATTCAGTGCTTATACTGTTGTAGTAGGCTTTAAATTGATATAGTTTAATTATAAGGTGGTAGTTTGATGTAATTATAATAAAACCAGAAAATTCTGTTATAGCCACGTAGGTCGGTGTCATGTTGCATTTAATTAAATAAAGGATGTGTCGTGAAGCTTTAAGACAAATGAGTTTTGTATAGTATGACTTATTTAGGCAGCATTTTGAAGATTTCGATTTTGGTAGATATCAATTGAAATCAAAAATAACAATAAAATTTAAAATATTTACTATGGAGTTAGTTATAACATATATGCATTTTATTAAAGAGAAAAAGGCCTTTAGCCTTAAACATCCGAAACGTCCAAACGGCTGAATTGAGAAGCTTTTTCTGGACAGTTGTACTCTCGGATATTTGTCAGACGTTCGCAAACAACGTGTGCAAGTAATGCTTCAGCGATATTATTTTTTAAATTTACAGTTAAGAAGAAAGTGCAGATGAACTTGATAGATATGACCAAAAAAGGCAGAAAAAGCCAATGTTGGTAAAAAAGGCAAAAAAAAAGCAATTTGAGTAAAAAAAGGAAAAAAAGGCAAGGTCAACAAAATCTGGCGATAAGATAAGTCTTATCTTGGCTCAAGAAAAACGTGATATCCTTTAAAGACATCTGCATATTTTTGAAGCAGCAAGCAGCTATGAAATCCTTGGATTCGATTTCTTTACCCAGTAGCCCTCGACTATCGATCACCTCTTAAAAAAGAGAATTCCATAGAACCAGTTTTGAAATGAGTAGCGCCGCCTCTTTTTCTATCTGTGAATACGTGTTGTATCACAGAAATAACTGTAAATGTTATTAGGTGTCAGTGTATGCGACCATGACCAATTCGCCCTCCATTTACTTTAAAATGGCACACATACATAGCGGCAAAACAAATTTGGCCTCATAAGCTGGATTTGAAACGCTCTAAGAATTTGATTTCTCTCAACAAATTGCATATCGGTACTACAATAGGTGTCATTACTGGACACTGTCTGATAGGAATGCATGCCGTAAGGGTAGGCCTTTTTGCAAAAAATGTTTGCAGAAGCCGTATATTGTATAATGGATGAAGAAGAGGAGGAAACTATTCTTCAACTTCTTTGTTCCTGCCCAGCTCTCTGGCGTAGAAGGAAGCTTCACTTGGGAGCCTTCCATTATAACGAATTAGGTAATCTGACAAACGCAGACATCACACGCATCTTACGCTAAAGAGCTCAAAATGGTTCAATTAGTAGGGAAATCTGATGACATCATTTCTTTTCGTGGTATCACAATAGACCTATGCTAGTCTAAGTCTAAGTATGTTGGTGTTTTCTTGCTGGTAGCCAGTAAGGCTAAGGCCCTTATTGTGATTGTCGATCAGCGATCGTCACGACAATTGTCGATTGCGTCGATTGATTTTAGCTATTCGTACGCACAAAATTTTTTCACTTCCAAGAGAAAGCATCGACCAGACATTTGTAATCGACTACAAGCGACTGTCAAATCGGCAAATATCAATCGAAATCGACAATCAAAGTTGTCTATCGATCGACAGTTGTCGATCAACGATCAACTATCGACACTCACAATAGGGGCCTAAATAACTCACATTTTAAATGTATCTTTTCCTTTTACAATTAAAAGAACCTATGGCAAGTAAAAATATAACAAAAGTCCATAACGGACACAAAATATAATTATAGAGATCATTCTGACAGTTTGTTCTTCAAAAGCAAATAGTCGATCTAGATAGCAGTGCCGGATTTTTCTATTAATATTCCTTGTATAATATATACGGCTCTATGGAAATGTTTATAATTTGTTTAACATTTTAAATTTGCCACTCAAATTCCTGCACTAATTACCATCATCTTTCCTTTTCTGACTAGGTTTACCAACAATACTCAACCGAAACTACCCGTGTGGCTTATAATATTGTAAGTCAAATGTTTTATAAATATACTAGCCGATCCGACAAACGTTGTTTTGCCTGCTCGTAGGTACATTTTCATTGTCCGTCAATTGTTCTGCGGCCGTTTTATTTAACCGATGTGTCCGGACTGATTCTGTACTCCGTGTGATTCGACCGCTATTTTCTGAGACGTGTGCAAAGGAATCCCGCACACACTTCGCTCGGTTG
Source organism: Cheilosia scutellata (assembly GCA_955612985.1). Taxonomy (NCBI): domain Eukaryota; kingdom Metazoa; phylum Arthropoda; class Insecta; order Diptera; family Syrphidae; genus Cheilosia; species Cheilosia scutellata. The sequence continues at coordinate 111,645,163 of OY015311.1, forward strand.
TTTGTTTGGACAATGCACATCAATGTCTACAATTTTACAACTTTATTATTTGAAAATTTATTCATGAACTTTTTGCTTTTTAATTTTTGTATTTATTGTTGAGTGGTTATTATTTGAACTTTTGTGGAATCGCATCGCAGCACCACCTACCGGGTCCAACTGTGAATATAAACCATCCCAAGTCCCTTTGAAACACACACACAAAGTTTCATTAAAATCGGTCCAGCCGTTTAGGAGGAGTACGGTAAAAAACACGGACAGAAGAATTATTTTATTTTATGATTTTATGATTTTAAAAACTATTTATTTCAGTATTAAAAAACAAAAATTTACTTTTTGAAACTAAGTTTACTTTAAAATTAAGCGTTTAGTCCTAATTAATAACTGTAAATAGTGCAGATCCGGATTTAAAATAACAACAATAACATTGACATAGTCTGCTCCTTTATTTTCAGATCTTACGAATTTTTAGTAATTTTTACTCAATGTCGTTCCTTAACTTGTAAAATCGTAAAAGAGAGTGGCTTTGTGAAAGCAAGATGTTACCCTTCCACTGAGAATCGCCTGAGAATTAACACATAATTTGAAATTTGTTATCCAGGAAAATATGGTACGTTGAATGGAGGAAAGCGATTGTTTTTTCCCACGTTCAGGGTCTTTTTTGTATTTAAAAGATTTTTTAAAAGTTAAAAAGACGTTTTACAATTGCTATTGTGATTTTTTTGTATTTATATTCATTATCCATTGCTTTGAGCTTTATTTGCATGTTTGTTGGCAACAATCGCACAGCTGTTTCTATGTATGTATTTATGTTTTAATGGCGTTGCCATTCGTGGGTTTTTTCTTGTATAATAATAGAAATTTCGACCAATATTGTTTCCTGAAAACTACACTAATGTATTTAGTTTTGAACAATTTTCGGTTAAACCCATTAAATTCGTAGTTACAAATTTCTATTCTGCCATATTTACAATGTAGCAACTCCGTACTAAGTCCAGAACAGAAGTGAAAATATTCAGAAGTAAAAAACCGGCAAAGTGCGAATATCACTCGCGCGCCGAAGGTTCTGTACTTGACCAGAGTTGGTGTCTTGAAAACGTTACTGTGTCAAGTTTCCTTTATACAAAAATATATATAAAAATAATATTTTCATAGGTATTCTTTTCATCAAATTACATACTAATTAACTAGAGGTTATAAGTAAACGTATACCTGATGTTGTGTGCAAATTTCAGCCTTCTACGTCAATTAGTTCTTATGATAGACCTAGGAACAAAATTAGCTTAGTGGGTTCGGAGTCCGAACTTCGGACAGACGGACAGACATCGTTGCGAAAACAATAATGTTCCGTTATGTCCCTATGGGAACAGAACCTTAACAAGTAAAAGTGTTATCATCGGCCTGGCCGATGCTTTGATACCCTCCACTGTATGTACTGTACAGGTACACGCCTGTGTCTAATATTGTTTTTGTATGGGAGGTACCAGAACTACTTGACCGACATAGAAAATTTTTAATACCAACCTGACAACGGTAAAAAGAAGTCCTCCCACAAAATTTTATTCATTTCCAACAGCTAGAGATAAATTGGTCGAATATTGACTTTGTATGGAAAGTAACGGAACTACTTTACCGACATGTACCATTTTTATTACAAACCTGACAACCGTAAAATTAAAATCTCTCACAAAATTTCATGGATCTAAGAGTGGTTTTGTATGGGAGGTACCAGAACTACTTGACCGACATAGCCCATTTTCAATACCAACCTGACGACGGTAAAAAGAAGTCCTCCCACAAAATTCAATTCCTATGTCAATTCAAAACCTATGTCAATTCGTTTGGACGCTATCGTGTTTTCAACAGACAGACAGACAGACGGACAGACAGACGGACATGGCTAAATCGATTCAGAATGTGATCCTGATTCAGAATATATATACTTTATAGGGTCTCCGGTGAATCCTTCTTGGCGTTACAAATGTAATGACAAAGTGAATATACCTTTCTGTGGAGGGTATAAAAATGGCTTAACATCTTTGGGTATTGTGACTCGATATTTGGATCACGAAAATTGAATCCGATAGAACACAGGATCTCGTAGATTTGTTTTATTGCGGGTAAATGGATGATCCATGATCAGTAGCGATAATAAAACAAGTCTATATTGACACACTTGATGATTTTTTTCATCTCTATTCTATTAACGTGAGTTTTTTGCAACCCTTTCAGGTGCAGAACAACCAAAAGAAATACTTTATAAATCGAACTTTAAGCAACGGGATTATTCGCTGAACAAACATCAATGGTTAGAGTTTCAGCTATTTCGAACCACACAGCAATTGGAACATTTGATGTCAATTCTCCCTAAGTACAGTGAACTTCAAAAGTTAGTGAACACCAATGCTGTTTTCATTTGGCTTTGGAGTTTGGATACAATTTTTTTAAATATGTATCTGTAAAGAATTGTTTGCTGTCGAAATGATGTATTGTTGGTTTCTTAGACATTTTTCAAGACATTAAAGAAAACTTAAAAGAGCATCGGTGTTCACTTGCTTTTGACGCTCACTGTAGGTGTACAGTACACTCTTGGAAGGATATTGAAATTTGTTCCTTGTTGTACTTTTTATAGCTCCTGCAAAAGAATAATGTTTTAAAAATTCTTCTCCCAAAAAATCAGAAGTTAACATGTTGTATCTATAATGTTAGGCTCAAACTCAAACACCCAACGTTTATAATAAATTTAATTCAAATGACCTTCCGGTATCATAAATTGTCCTGGCTTATCAACGATCGGACTAAAAGCATTAAAAGCATTTATAATAATTATTCATTTCAAATCTTGCCATTGTATGACAATGACGATGAAATCCAGCCGCTTAAATTATTTATCTTCGGCGAAAGGAAGTAAAATCAGATAGATGCAAATTTATAGTCCGCAAAAATACCTTACCAAATAATTTGCTAACAATAACATTGAAATAACATCCGGAGATACTCGTATACTCATAAAAATTCAGTATACGCCCAGTTGGTTATTTGGTTTACAAAAAGAAAAATCTCTTTACTTATTACATGACACAAAGCAAGATAGAAAAACCAAAAAATGAACGTATTCTTAACCGCATGCACTTGAACAAACGGAAAGCCGCCTCATGCAGCCCAAAGGACAGTGGTTGTCGGAGGAAATAAGTCAAAAAGCCGCAACGCACGAACTGGTTGCACTGCATTGTTTTCGGCGAGATACTTTTTTTTGTTGCCATTTTTTTCTTCGCTAAGAATTTCAAACTAGCGTTTCCCATAAGGAACAATGTAATTTGCATTTATGAATGGGATGCACAGATAAATTCGTGGGATAAGATTTTTGCTTGCGGGTCGTGATGCCATTTCTGAGACAGTTTCCAGCACATTTAATAGTTGAGAATTTACAAAATGCTTTCATGGGCCCAATGCCCATTTAGCTATGAAAGCATTTCTTTTAAGTATACGATGTTGTTACTTTTAAATAATTAATTCGAGTAATTTTTATTTTTAATAATATAAGTGAACATGTAAATTGAATAGTGGGTCTAACGAACGTATATTTTTTTAAGTACATTATGCCGTCATTAAGTTATGCTGGTGTTGTAGTGCTTGCTTGTGACATGAGTCCACTAGAGTCCACGGAGTTTCACTACCACAGACCCATTTTAATTAATAAAAATAAATTTATGTACAATACTGTGAGTTTTGATACAACATTTTTTGTTATTATTTTTTAATATACTAAAGTCAGAGTTTTTTTTATTGGATAAAGGACTTAGTTTGGTGCATCAATTGATTGAGTTGGTGCATGTATCGGATAATAACATTTGAGTTACGCAGTATACGTTTTGGTAACCTTAAGTAAGTTTGTTATAGAGGAAAACTTCCAGCCTTCGTATAACCACCCTAAATATTTTGGTGCACCTATTTTCAATAACAAAGCTCCAAATTTCAGCTAGGCACTGAGTAACTTCTCATCAAAGAGATGAAGCTAGAGAGACAAGAGAGAACGGCATAACATTTCGGGTTCCTTTTGTACCAAAAAATGAAACGTGTTCACACACTAATTACTGTGACTGTAACAGGCTGAGGTCCTTTATGAATCTGTTCCTCCAACTATGTATTTATTTATTAATTGGAATGTGTCACTTTTGTCATGCCTGATACGAACATTTTTAAATATGATTTCTTATTCAAAATTGTGGAGTTATTTTTATTTCACTGGCATCGGAAAGGAAAAGATCCTTTTTTTTATATAACCATGATGCATGGATGGCCGATTTGTTTTGCCTTGCACCTATGGAAGGTTAATATTTCGTGAGTTAACATTTTCTACAGGAAAAAAATAAAAAGAGTAAACTGCATGCCCCTGATGGTCTCCCGAAAAATTGTTCAAGTTGAAGAGATTTACATATATATCTTTGTAGATATGTTCATCGAAACAGAAATGGCTCTGTAACGCCCACCGTTGACCGAAACGTTGTTCCCACCATCATTTTCGAAGAAAAATGGTCCAATGATGCCACCACTCCACAATCCGCACCAAACGACGACGGGGACCATGAGTGTTGTCCACTAGCATACCAGTCTCACGAAGTTTTTGCACAAACTTGCGTTTGTGGGTGGCGAGGTGGGTGCTTCATTTCGGCTAAAACTTCTTTTCAAAAAACGCACTGTTTGGGGTTCACAGCACTCACTTTGGAAAAACAGTGTTCAAGCGTAAGGCGACTCATTTCGTTCCGCGGAGATAATGATACTGACTTTCTGTCAAGATTTCGAGCGGGAAATAGCTGTCAAAATCAAAATAACCTTTGATTTAAAAAGAAACCACTAGATGGCCCAATATTTTATATGCGGGTGTTAAAAAAGAATTTCAAAAATTCCAATCTTAAAACAAAGACTTCTCTAATTTCCTGTTTTCTATGAATAAAAAATATGTATATTATTTCCTCTTAAAACACATAACAAGGGAATATACACCAGATTTAAACAGCCATTTAGTATTATCTCCAGCACTGGCAGGATGATATCTAAGGTCTTTTGTAGCTTGGCCGGTATTATGCCGTCTGGTCCTGGGGATTTGTATGGTTTGAAGCTACGTAGCGCCCAAAGCAATTTGTCTCTAGTGATAAGACCTTGAAAATTTGTAAATTGCACATTTGATCTATTTGGATCTGAGTGGCTTATACTGTTGGAGCTGCCTGGGAAATGGATGTCGAGCAGCAGATTCAGCGATTCCTCTCTAGAAGTCGTCCAAGAGCCATCCGTCTTTTTCAAGCAACTAGGCATTGTTGGATTTGTGGAGAGTATTTTCCTAAGTCTTGATGCCTCAGATGACTCTTCTATTTTACCGCAGAAGAGCCTCCAAGATGTACGCTTAGCTTTCCTTAGCTCCTTTTTATATATTTTTAGGGATACTTTGTAGGAGTCCCAGTATGTCGCTTCTCTTGTGTCTTTAGCATGATTAAAAAGTTTTCTGCACTTAGTTTTAAGAAGTCCCAAATCTGAGTTCCACCAGTGCGGTTTCTTCTTACCCCTAGGTAGAATGAGAGGACAAGAAGAAGACATAGCTTTGTTGAAAGCCAGGGTGAGATTTTTGACTTTGCGATCAAGCTCATTGGTGCTGCAGGGGGGATTTAAAAGATCAGGTGTAACTGATTGTTTCAGTATATCCCTATATTTGAGCCAGTCTGTTTTCCTAGGGTTTCTAAATGGAAGTTGGCGGGGAGGGTCATCGGCTAAGTTGAATTGGATATACCGGTGATCTGAAAAGGAGTGTTCAGGTGATACTTTCCAGTTGGTGATCATCTGACTAACGGTGTCGGAGACAAAAGTAATGTCTAATACTTCCTGTCGGTTTTTTTGTTGTCATAGGCGGCCTTAAAATCGGTTTTTCTCCAAGATCTGTCGCAGTGTGGATATTTGGTCGATGGTGTTGATCAGTGTGGCTTCAGGCAAGGAAAGTCGGCCTGAAGCCACACTGATAGGCGCAGTTCTTCTTTCTTGAGGATCGGCCAGACAATGCTGAGGTTCCATTCCATTCCATTCCATTCATCGACTCTTCTTCGTAGATGGGTCCAGTGGTCGGTGTACCTCTAATGCAGTGTTTCTCAAACCTTTTTGGTTGACGGCTCACTAAAAATTATTTTTTTTACAAAATTAAGTCTGTGAGGGCTAAGCCTGCTTTCATGAACAAATTAAAAAAACATTACGTGCCAAGATCGATAGGTAGGTTCGAATTTCGACTTTGAAAAGTCTTTCTCGCTTCTTGGACTTGATTTCGGTCAATGCTGAGAATCAAAATTTATCGAACCGTAAACGTTAAAATATATTGTTTCTCAAATCGATGAGCTCTTGTTTTGTGTTGTTGTCAAATTTGGTGTTTTGAAAATTACAGAAGGATGTTTTCTTTCAGGATAGTTATGTTCTTGGATGTTGGTCAGACTTTATAGAGGTGGAGCAGTAAAAAAAACTTTAAGGCATAATTTACGTGCGCTGGTTGAAGCTGAAACACCTCGCTGAGTAGGCCAGCACCCTAAACCCTGATGTGAGCAGTCGACAGAAAGTTGTGTTATGTACTTTTGAGTCAAGTGATTGCCACCAATAGAAGCTGTATTGTACATTGAACCAAAGTTTCGTGTTTTACTCGGGACCAATCCTGTATTCGACGAAAAGCATTGGCGCAATCTTAGGCTGAAACAAACAAAGCAAAAACGACTGTTGCTAACCCACACCAGAAAAGGCAAAACAAAAACGTTGATTTTGGTTTGCCTAATTTGGTGTGGGCGCTCTCATTTGATTACATATGTTTCTCGCCAAAAAATGCCTTAACTGTTTGGTAGGCTTTTTGCCTAACTCGATTGTTTTGCTTAAAATGCTTTATTGCTTATTTCGGTGTACGTTACTCCATAAGCACACGTGTAATGTTTGACGTTAGGCAGTAGAACAAAACGTTTTTGATTTCTTGCTTTGTTTTGCCTTATTCAGTGTGGGCACTCGTATTTAAACGTGTGTATTTAAATTTCAAAAACACACTGAAAATCAGTTTTGTTTGTTTAAGGCGTTTTGTTGTATTCGGTGTGGGATAGAGTTGGGCAATTTAGTTAATTTGAGTGATCGATCAATTTAGTTCAAATCACGCTACTGAAGTAGTTCGCTCATTTTAGTTCAATTTAGTTCATGGGGTTGAGGTCGCCGACGCGATTCACATCAAAAGCCACCTCGACAAATACAGAAACAAAGTTGGGTCAAGCTGCTAATGAAACCGTGTCGATTTCTTGGGCACTCATTCCGTAAGTCAATAATCGCATGACGATACCGTTTCGACGATAGCCTTGCACACGTAACATTGGAAATTGCTATCGTCTCCACGACATCGTTTCTACGATCCAACATTTGCTTCTTGTAGCTCAATAATCGACAGAGCACTATCGTCCAGACGATAGCGTTTGCACGATAGCTAATTAAATTAGGTATCGTCATGCATTGATTTGTTTATTTTGCAGACAATTTTAAGCTTTTTGCAGGAATTTTAAAGCGAGCAATTGAATTCAGATTTTTCTACTATTTAAATTACATAATAACTCATTGTCATTTGTCAAGTGTCATTTATGACAATAACGATGACGTTTAGTCCTTTTTTCAACTACTGTTTGTGAGCTCCTGAAAGGTACCGAAAGTTCTCAAACGTTGTGCAAAATAAACGATGGTGGTAGAGTTACGTGAAGCAAATAAAAGACTCGTGCACTACTATCGCTTGGACGACTGTCGTCTTAAATTTTATGGAATGAGTACCCTGGATGCTCGCGTATACTGGCATCTTGATGTGTGGAGTCACCAAAGCTAGAATTCCATCGAATTGTGTTGAGTCCATTCGAGTGGAGTTCCGTCTCCTCAGCTTGGAATTTGGAGTAGAATCCTTCCTGCTGACAACGGGCCACCCGCACTCTTTCGTCCAAACACTACGTCGTTTTTATGTCAATTCATCATCCTCGCAGTCTTCTAACACGTAGAGTTAAAATAGTCGCAAGTGCAATATTTCGTTCCATTATCCGTACTGCAAAAACCATGGACCATACATTTTAATTTGTCTGACAATGTCTGACAACGGATAGACCAATTTTTCATATTCAAATATCTGACAACCATGTGAACACACAATTTTCAACCTGACAACGTTATCAGAAAAGTCATTGTCACACTTTCATCTGGGACAAAATCGTACAACCATGTGAACGGACAATTTTGTATTGTAAGATAGTTGGCTATTGTAAGCTTATTGTCAGTCATTATCAGAGGATTGACAGATCTGACAATCGTGTGTGCTTAGCTTTAGCTTATTCCGTTTGTGTGAAAAGCATTGCGCGGTATACTAATAATCATTTTTAGTGTCCAAGATAAATTTTATTAAGTCAAGAAAATTTCCATATAAAATTACCTATTGTGACCGTCAAAATATAATTTAATATAGTAATTTTAAGGTTAAAAATGATTATTGGAAAGGCCAATTGAAAATAATAACCGTGAACTAAATGAACTAGTGAACTAAGTGTGTGAACTTAGTTCACTAGTTCACTATTGTGAACTAGTTCACTATTGTGGACTAGTTCATTGAACTAGTTCGTTCGTGAACTAGACAAGCCTAGTGTGGGAGCTCCCTTAGGCATATAGAATTATAGAGCGCCAACATATAGCAACAAGTTTCAATAGAGGTATTTATTGCGACTACAAGAATCGGTCTGTTCGGGAATGGAAGCGAATGGTTCCTAAATTTGCTCTGACATATGCGTAAACGACAGCTTTGTCGTTGTTTCGGAACCTGGACTACGTACTGACAGACTAAACACCATTCTTGTAATGCTTGTAAGAACACATACAGAGAATAACGGACGAATGGACCAAGTTTATGCTTCAAATAACTAAAAACTAAAATTTGTTGCCCTAACAAACATTTATAGACTATTAGTCAGTTTCAAAGGACACCGCATCACTATACGACGACGGTTAACCCAAAATTCCATTCTGAGACCGTAAAAAAAAAAAACAAGTTACGACAAAACTTCTGTGGAGCCAAATTAGCGTAACGTTAACTTCAATTCCGCACTATCCCATATCCACCATTTTATAATATATTATTTTGCATGCATAGTTTTTGATTTGGCCGCTTACGTTCATGGCCCGCGGCACAGTCAGCCCGAATGCGCACACAAAGGAAACCTGCATCACTTGTTGTAACTTGAGCCAGCCAACCAATGAATAGAAAAAAAAAACACATATCCGTTCCGTACCTACTCCTGGCGAGCAGTTATTTTTGTTCACGAACTTGGTATAAAATATTTCGTCCATCCCAACGAAAGGAGCTCCATTCAGGTTGATTAAGGAACAAAGACAAAACCTGAAACACCATAACTGTCAAAGGGATGCGAAAAGTTGTCATTCTTTGTTATGCATCCGTGAATACGAGTGAAATCAAATTAATTAGAACCATAAAACTTGTTGCCAAATTGGAGAAAAAGTTCTTTCTCCTCGTTGCCGTTGGTGCGCGGCATTTTCGGGAACCCACATTCTAATTAAATGCACCCAAGTCCGCGCTGGCAGTGTCCCGAATTAAAATACCTCGCCATTTAAATTAATTTATTTGCGCAAGAACTTAGTTTTTTTTTCCTCTCGTCCTACTGGGACTCTAGGAATTTCCCAAGAATGCGTGTGTGGCTGAGGAAGTTAATTTTGGTGCTACCCGAAACCGATCAACGAAGCGACATGACCTGGTGAAGTGGTAAAGTGTTTCTGCGAATATTTTTGTTGCAGCGCGTTTGGGGATTCTTGGCCGGCACAAATGCCAAAAATATATTCGATGACATTTTGACGCGTGCATTTTTATTAAAATTCCCCTTTGATTAAAATACCATGATGACTGTGGATTTTTCAGCCCTACGTTTTACGAAAGGACATGGAATTTCTTTTTTGTTTTAAGTCAAAAATGCCGACGAAACTGATGTAATTAGTTTGGCCTGTTGATTCTTAATCAAGGCGGTTTTCGGTGTGCATGGGAATTTATTTATTTTTTGGTGAGTAATATAGTTTGAGCGGAATTGGGGTAAAATTGGGTCCAGAGTTAGTTCTGGAAATTTGTGCCAAACAATTTGCTAATGATGTCCTGTTGGGCTTAATCATTCCGATTCAGTGTGTGAGTGTGTGCTTCGCTTAATGATTATGCTGATTGGACAGACATTTTTATACCCTCCACAGGAAGGTATATTCACTTTGTCATTACATTTGTAACGCCAAGAAGGATTCACCGGAGACCCTATAAAGTATATATATTCTGAATCAGGATCACATTCTAAATCGATTTAGCCATGTCCGTCTGTCTGTCTGTCCGTCTGTCTGTCTGTCTGTCTGTCTGTCTGTCTGTCTGTCTGTCTGTCTGTCTGTCTGTCTGTCCGTCTGTTGAAAGCACGATAGCGTCCAAACGAATTGACCTAGGGGAATGAAATTTTGTGAGAGGACTTATTTTTACCGTCGTCAGGTTGGTATTGAAAATGGGCTATGTCGGTCAAGTAGTTCTGGTACCTCCCATACAAAACCACTATTAGACCCATGTGTATCTACGTCTGTTGAAATCACGATAGCGTCCAAACGAATCGACTTAGTCAACTGAAATTCTGTGAGAGATCTTATTTTTACGGTCCTCAGGTTGGTATTGAAAATGGGCTATGTCGGTCAGGTAGTTCTGGTACCTCATATACCAAACCTATATGGCATGGCAAACATTTTGCATGACTTTTATGCAGTGGAGGGTATCAAAGCATCGGCCAAGCCGATGATAACACTTTTACTTGTTTTATATATATTTTTGATTTCCAATTTACTGAACAAATTAATCAATGGACGGGTGGTTTTTGAAATGGTTGCAAGTAAGTTTGTTTTTGAGTACTTTTGCAAAATCCCAAAATGTATCTATTACCGAGCTTAGTTGTACCGTACATTTTCCACCATCACGCAATTAAGTTGATGGGACAGTGGCTAAGTGGTAAGTGTACTCTACTATACTGAGCGAAGGGTCCCAAGTTCCACTCCCAGAGAAACAGACATTACAACTTAAGATTTTATGTGCTACGCCACTTCTTGCGAACGTCTAACTGTTCAGAGAAAGTTTTACAAGTCAGCAGATATGATTAGGAATCGGCACAAAATTATTCTAGGTCCTTACCATTTGTCAAAAAAATCAGGCTAATGAACCAAACAGCAAAAAAATCATCCTTTACTTACTGCGACATTATATGAGCTGCTGTCAATTCAATTAGTTGGTAGCAGTTAACTATAATTTTAGGTCTAGAGCCCCAAGCTTAGACAAATATCCTGTTTCAAATATAGATTGCCTTTGGCACTCTTTAGATTGTGAGATTCTGATTAAAGTTAACCGCACAATCGCAGTGAACTGTGCGTCTTGGCACTACCACAGCTAGTTATACTCTACGCCTGTGTGCGAGTTGTAATAGCCTTTAAAAGATCTTAGTCCCAATCTTTGGGGTTTCCTGCTCTTGTTTCCTATGCTTCCTGATGACCTTAACCGATGAAAGGTGAATAAGCATGCAACATAGTAGCTCATTACCAAATGTCTATAGAATCCTTCCATTAACAGTAAGCCACTAACTAACCGCATCTGCACCATCATAATAATAATTATTATTGCCAATCAACACACCACTCAATCAAATAACAAACAGCATGTCCATCTTGGAAGCATGTCATCATTAATGCAATTGCCGCGTTTACCTACCATCATCAGTAGATCATCAGTTTGCCTAATGCGGACGGAAGGCGATATGCACAAAATAGGAAACCACAACCATGAAGTGGATCACCAGGCATCAGACAGACATTGAGACACCATATCGCATCGCAAATACCAGTACCAACCCATCCCAGCCCAAGATGGACACTCATATGTGACTCCGCTCCACCTTGCTTCACTTGCCGCTAGACACGATCTCATGCCACGGATGTCTCATTAAAGGTGTAACCGAAAAGATAAACTAATTGATTGGGATTTCTTTGCTAGGCGAAGCCCAGCTAAGACTGCCCGGCAATAGGTCCCAGTACACCAACACCATGCAGTCAGTATACACGAGAGATGCAGACCTGATGCTGTTGCTGTTGGTCGGGGATAATGATCGACGACGACGACGACTCTCATGTGGCAAAACGGTTTTTGATTTAATTTCCGATATACGAGCAACTGGCATGCCTAGTGCTCACTGTCATGACTTTATTTAGTGTTACAGCTTACAGCACCAAAAGAGTAAAAATACCGATGCCGGCCAACGCCGACAAAAATGGTAATGTTGGGAATTCTACACGCGCGTCAATCGCAACAGTTGCGGCGTTGCTTCGCGTATTCCCAGTGGCATCTCGAGGTGTTGGCCTTTTGTATATAGTATATGAATGAGCTCTATGGGATGTAAGGCGATTATCACGACAGACGTCCTCAAGGGGTTACCGAACTTAGTTAATTTATTGCATCGCGGAAGGGAGGCAAAAAAAAGTCCTGTGTTTGTAATGAAAGCTCCTTTTAAGGATCGAAATGCATTTTTGTTTTACAAACCCATCTATTCGTTGGGGGTGTGTGTATTCTGTATTGTTTTTTTTCTCTCTCTCTATTCAGATACACAAACAGAAACCACAACAAAAAGAGCGATTGATTGGCTCCTTTCAGCATTTTCCAACAACATACTGACAAATTGTGGTGGCAATTTCTTGATCCACAGAATACGGATTCAATTCCCACTGATTGTGTATGCTTTCGGTGCGAATGGAGGTCTGCCTATATGGAGTGAATAAACTAGGCTCTCTGTTGCCGAGCACGCACGAAATATATCGCCAATTGTCCTCATTATACTCCTATTCATAGGAAATCATGCGCCTAGACGATAGTACGATAGTGCGGCAGTGGGCTGCAAGGACTATTCTGTGTATATGACGACGGTGCTTGATGGTTGAAAATCGTGGTATGTACTCGTACCCTACAAACTGTTTTTGAATGCAAGCTGCATGTTGCCATTCATATGGTATGAAACCGTTAATTTAACAGTTTCTGTGTTGAATTTCGGATTGATTTTCGAGATCAATGGGGGTTTTGTTGAAGTAAGAACCAATTGGAGATATTTTCGAATTTATTTCATAAATTACTGTCTTCCAAACAATTGTCACTTAAACGGTTTCGGTAGCCCTTGCATTAAGTTTTTCAATTGAAATTAATATTGGACATGCAATCGTCTACGGCAAACGCATATAAGAATGAATTTAAAATATGCAATTATTAATGTTAACACATTCGTTTTTTTATCTGAACTATCTGCAGCAGGCCCAAACTGAACGGGATTGGAGATCATTCTCCAATAAAGCTATCTGACCTCTGAATAGATAATATGTCTACCCCAGAGCTCGAAAATAACTCTCAACGTATTTTTCATTTGGTTTCTTACCAAGAGATATTACATTCGGCATTGATATTTAGGTCTTACTGCGAGTTTATACTGTACTACCTGGACCCGGCATAACTTCGATTTGCCCGCATCAGTTGGCCACCAGACGGAAAAATGAACTGTCAGATGTTGACACTCCCAACGCCATCTATCTTAAAATGCGAATAATGCGAATAAGTCGATTTTCTGGAGTTTTCTTTTTGTTTAAACTTGAAATACAGCAATACGAACAAAACAAAAAAAAAGAATCATGAAAATCGGACCAACGGTTATCCAGTTACATATAAATTTATCGATTTTCACCCCAAAGGAATTATGTATATGTACATCTAAATAGAGGGTGTCCCATAATTCACGCAAAATTTGAATTTTGTGCCATTTAATAGTTCAGTGATGCCAACGGTAAAAAATATAACAATCTGACAGCTGACAGCACTAGGTTGGAGTGCTATACGAATGACGCATTTTCATTGCTGAGCAATATACAATCCGCAATTTTCGAACAACTGTGAAGAGAATAATTTGAAAAATTCAGGGAGACTGGATTAATTAGTGATTTTAAACACTCTGTGACAGGACACAAGTCATTCGTCGAAAACGTCGAAGCAGTTAGCGAGAGTATTGCTGACAGTCCAGGAATATCAAATCGGTACCGTAGTCAAGAATTGGGCATTTCGATAAGTTCTCTACAGCGAATTCTCACGAAAGACTTGAAACTTCATGCTTAAGTTCAATTGACTCAAGAACTGAAGACTACTGACGATGCAGCGCGAAGAGAGTTCGTTGAGTGGATTTTGGAACAACAACAAGTGGATGATGATTTTTCCAACAAAATCATCTTCAGTGATGAAGCTCATTTTCATCTTGATTAATCGTCAAAATTGTCGCATTTGGGGTTCAGAATACCCGCGAGTAATTGTTGAGAAAGAAATGCATCCACAATGCGTGACTGTTTGGTGCGGATCTTGGGATGGAGGCATTATCGAAACATTCTTCTTCGAAAATGCGACTGGTCAGACAGTAACAATTAATGGTGTTCGTTATCGTGCCATGATAACCCAGTTTTTAGTGCCCAAATTACAAGATATGGATGTGACCAACATGTGGTTTCAACAAGACGGTGCCACATGCTATACAGCCTGAGAAACAATTCAATTACTACATGAGTCATTTCGTAATCGTGTAATCGGCAGTTTATGCGATCAGAATTGACCATCCAGATCTTGCGATTTAACGCCATTGGACAAGCCGACGACCACCAACGCTTTGGAAGAGGAAATTGGGAGGTGTATTAATGAAATTCAGCCACATTTATGCGAAACGGTCATAGAAAATTTCAATAAAGGAGTATCTACGTTCTTGCCAACAAAGACGGTCATTTATCCTATGTTCTATTCCATACATAACCCCAATCTGTTACACTCACAGAAAAAAAATTGTCATATTTACAATTTTCAGCGTAAAACTTACAATTTTAATTGTAACCACATTAGTCATTACAATTTAGGTACATAGTAAATTTCGCTTATTTTTTTACTGCCTATCTGCAATTGCAAAATTGTATTTCGTATACTTTGAATTTTGTTTTACTATCTGTCACGGCGAATGTTGAATTCCAAATCTATTCATCGTAAAAAAACCAAACCTCTAAAAAAAAAACACCCATTAAGTACCCATTTAAATATTTTAGAATTTTTGTGAATGTAAAAATCATAAAAAATATTAGCGAAGAGATTTTTGAAAAAAATTTTTTTTGCGGTCACTATTGGAATAGTTTGAAGAAACTTTTTGCATCAAAACATTTTTTTTTTGGACCGAGGATAAAAGTAAAAAAAGTAGACTTTTACAAAAGTTCTAAATTTTCAATGGGTACTTAATAGGTTAAGGAAAGTTGTGTATCATTCCAACGGAATTTTAATGACATTTCCATTGATGCCAAATTACATGAAGTAAGTTCAAATTGTGAGCAGAATTAACTCTAGTTTTTTCAAAATACTTATGCCGGCCACTGTGCATATTAGGGTGTCCCAAAAAAATTAAAGTGTTTTTTTTTTAACGCATACCCTCTTATTTTGTTCTTCTTGTGTCAAAACACCTATAAATCAAATTTCATAAACTTTGGATCATAGGAACCCGTGCCGACTTGCATCGATATATGTCAGTGCTTGCATACTTATCGAGAGCGCGCTTTTTCGTTAATTAGTCTATTACATTGAGTTGAATTGTTTAGTGAACGTATTGTTTTTGGCTATTTATCATGTCCGGGGAATTGCGTAGTTCTAAAAATAATATAGTTTTAATAGGAGAAACAAAACACCAAATAATAGGATCGAAACTTCCGTCCAATAGACAAGTTCTCGCTGTTTTTTTTTACAATATCCGTGAAGTGAATTTAACTGTCAATGAAAGTGCAAATTTAGCTTTGCGCGAATGTATAATTTTTTGGGAAAAAGCACGGATTCCAACTAAATCTTTACCTAATTGCGTAAAGAAACTTGTGGACGTATACCAAGTTTGGAGAGATTTGCAGAAAAATGCAAAAAAAGTTCGAAATGTCTTCAAGAGGCGTCAAGTAGAGTTTGCAATCAATTTGGACAATTTATTTGATATTTCACACGCGGATGCACTTCAATTGATAAAGATAGAAGAAGACAGAATATTTTTACTACGACAAAGAGAGCCAGGACGGCCCGGTCACTTAGGTGGCGTGGATAAAAAATTGACCGATAAAGAGCAAAGGAAGCGACTTAGAAATATTGAAGAAGAAAACCGCCGAATCAAATCGAAGTCTGCTTCATATGTCTGTAGACCGTTACAGGACGAGATATCTTCTAGTTGTGAAGACAATATGGATCTACAAGAAAATTTATCAATTGCCAAGAGCACACTACCCGGAACCAGTAAAACTATGGTGAGAAAAGATTTCATTACTCCTAAATTAGTAGCTGCTTTAGACCGTTGTCAGTTGAGTATTAGAGATTCTGTCTACATTCTGCAAGCTACAATGGAGGCATTTGGGCATAATGTTGACGAATTTGTAATAAGTAAGTCTTCCATCCAAAGAATCCGCACACAAAAGCGAGTGGAACGTGCGAAAACAATAAAAATCGATTTTAAGAACAAAGTTCCAGATGTTGTTACAGTACATTGGGATGGCAAATTACTTCCAGGCCTAGATGCTCGAAAATCAAAAGAAGAACATCTCCCTATTGTGATAACATTTGGTAAGGAAGAGCAACTTATTGGTATACCTAAATTGGAAAGTTCTACCGGCAAAGAACAGGCCCAGGCTGTTTGGAACGCGATCGTAGATTGGGACCTTAAAGATAAAGTGCAAATTCTCTGTTGCGATACTACGGCGTCGAATACAGGGCGCATCAATGGTGCCTGTGTTCTCTTGGAGCAGAAACTTGAGAGGGAAGTGCTTCTTTTTGCTTGCCGTCACCATGTCTACGAGCTGGTATTGAAAGGTGTGTTTGAAGCCAAAATAAGCCAAGTGACAACAAGTCACAATATTCCCTTGTTTAAAAGGTTTAGAGATTGTTGGAAAAATATCAACTCCGGGAATATTCAAAATTATAGAGAAAGGGTACAAGATTTCCTAACGGTTTCTGAGATAGAAGAACTACTCAAGTTCTATTGCACTGAATTGACCAAGCAATTAAGCAGAGATGATTATCGAGAATTGATTGAGCTTTGTATAATATTTTTAGGCGGAAATACAGAAAAGCAGTTTAAGATTAGGCTTCCCGGCGCCATGCACCAAGCTCGATGGATGGCAAGAGCTATTTATTATACAATTCTAAAGTAATTGAAAATTGACCCAGTACAAATTGTTAGGTTCTAAGTTTGACAACAAGTCGGCACGGGTTCCTGTTATCCTATCGCTATAAAATTTTATATTCAAGGACTTAGACCTAAATCGAACAAAAATAGAGGGTATGCGTTACAAAATTAGCAAAAAAAAAAAATCGCCTTCTATCCTGGGACGCCCTAGTGCATATATTTAAAAATCTCAACAATTATGAGTAATTTGAAAACCTTTTAAAAGGTTGAGAGACATTTGCGAGCTCTATGCTTAAGCAATTTTACCACCAACATTTGGGGTGCGTATAGCACCATAAAGTTTAAAAAATATTTTTTTTTTTTTGAGTTTTGGATAGGTGGGTGGACAAGAGTTATACAGTTCTTGATTAACATTTTGAAAAGTTCTGTTCATTTAGTTTTTTTTTAATGGAAAATTTTGTATTGTTCCTAATACTAGTTAAACAAAATCAATCCGTCAAATTGGAGCAAACAAAAAATTGTTTTCCAAAATAAACCAGAACGCAATTTTTATAAAAGTACTAAGCCAAGTGCTGGGTTCTGGAGTTCATTAACCATTTTTTTTCGGAACAAAAACAAAAAAAGTTACTCGAATCTCGGAAAATTGTGAAAATTTATTTTAGTTGTTCTGATGAGTTGTGAATACAACTCTGGAAAGTGATAATCTTACGAAAGGATCTTCTAAAAGTTAGACAACAATTTCAATTTCAAAATGTTTTTCCAGTTCTCATGAGTTCTGGTTACAGTTTCGAAAAGTGCTCCAGAAACTCTATAATTCTCTCTTATACCAAAATCGTCTAAAGCCAACTCCAAAATAAGTTGGATGCAATTGGTTGAATATCCTTAGCTAATACTGAAATCAGAGGTTCCCAATCTTTTCCATATTGCGACTCCCTATACAGGCTATAATATTTTTGCAACGCCCTTCTAAAAGCACATAACGGGACAAAGCACCAGATATGTGAACAGAAGCTGAGTTTACTGATGATTCACTAAAGGGATTTTCCATAAGGATGGGTCGACGTTGGAATGGAATAAAAGAAGCTATGTGCGAGGTATTAACTAAATTCCATGTATGTTATTATTGTATGGAATATATCGTAACACCATGTCCGCCGAAGCTTCTCACGTTGTCCCGGATCCGAGTGGTCCAATCTGCCGCTTAGATCCGGCTGGATTTGAGCGATGGCATTGGTTATGTTGCGTTTAAGAACATCGGTCGATTGCAGTTTATTCGCATTGAGCTGCGAAAAGGAGGGGTTAAATTGCACGATCTTGGTGGCCAATTCACGTCACCTCTGCTAGAGACAACCATACCTACCATAAAATCGTTCATGCAGAATGACCAGCTGCTGTGTGATACGTAGCCACGTCTTGCTGGACCCACATGTCATCCACCTCCATATCGTTCAATTTGGGCCAAAATAAATTGGTTAGCATCGTTCCGTAGCGCTCACCGTTGCGTTGGTGCGGTAATAGCCTTAGCAATGTCATTTTCAAGACAAAGTACAGAGCAATGACCTCGCAGCCGCCGGTCTAAAATCTGAACCAAGCGGCTTTTTATGGATGCATTACCACCTCGTGTGGGTCAGTTAGTTCGTTAGTCCAAAAATACGCCTCGTCGATAAAGATGAATTTTCTATGGTCATTATCATTAACTTTGAGGATCAGTTGAATCTTGAAGGGATATAGTCCCAAGTCCAGACGCAAAATTCGTCAAGTTGAAGTCTGCAAAATGCCCATTTCTTGTTCACGGCAAGGAATTGACTGCCTCGGTTTCTCCTGTACACTTTCACGGACCGCGCCAAGATCGGCCGATCTGGCGTTTTTTTTTTGCAGTATGGGTTTATTGCTTTACTGAAGCAGTTGTCTCGAATTTGGCCACCAAACATTGGAGAGTCGACTTTAAAGAACTACCGCGTCTGCCGTAAAGCGGACACAACGTTTGCACTGACCAACACTCACTGTAATAATCATGGTGGTTTCGCATCAGTGATTGAATCGTCTTGCGACGTCCCTAGGATAGCCCCACGACGCCCCAGGTCCGCCCCAGCACCGTGTCCCTGATGCCTGCAATGGGCTTCTATATCTTCCGCGGGTGATTTCTGAAATAACCACGTCCAGTTACTACAGATTTGGACCCAGACCAAGCAAATTAAATCAAACGTTTTTGACATCGATTGCATCAGGATGAGAAGTGACTCTATGTATTCTATAATCTCTTCCGATGTCAAAACAATAAAAGACAACAAAATGTATGTAAATTAAGTTCAACAGGCTTGTCAAACATAAATTAAAGTCCAGGTGTTTTTATGCTCTGAATGCAAATGAAGAAAAAGAAACCTCAAATGCCAGGATATCCTTTATACAATTATCCACACAATTAAACGAATTCAATGTGTGTTTTACTTTTGCGCTCCTGTTTCCATTTTTAAACCGAAAAACAAGCAAAAGTTTAAGCCCCTCAAACTTTGCCAACATCATGGTCCCTCACTTCGCATTTATCCGCTCCGCATGCATCCACCAGTGGGAAAGAACTATAGCAGCTCAGCTCACATCACATCACATCAGCATCGGCAGAGTGCCGAAAGACAGAGAGAGAGCAGACATCATCTGGATCTGGATCTGGATCATAGAAGTTATAGTAGTCATGGAGTAAACATACAAATTACGGTTGTGTTTGTGTTCGGCCACATACACAACCCCAAGAACCCCATGTACGAATGCAATTAAATGTGGGCAAAGATGATAGCGGTTGTTGATGGGCAGCAGCAGCAGCAGCACAGCAGCTCAGTAGTAGGAGCAGGAGGAGTTGGTTGTGTTGGATGAAGCGAAGCTGTTGTGAGTTCCTACGCTCATCTCCGATTAATTAGTTGGGAAAGTTTTAATTAATTTCGCCCATTAGCCCCTGACAAAACCTCAGTGGTTGAGGAAGCGTGGAGGTTTGTTTTGCCCCTCAAGGGCTGCTAACCTTTTCCATTCTCGACCCAGCTTCTTGATTTAGTTCTTATTGTGTGCGATTGTTGTGCGAGGTTGTTTTTTCCCCATTTTTTTGCTGCTGTTGTTGTTTGTTTCTTCATTTTCTCCTTTGGCATCTTTCTTTTGGTATAGCGATTTTTGTTTTCTCTTTCTTTCGTTTCTCTTATTGTTTTATTTTGTCATTCATTTGCTTCATTTTCGTTTTGTTTTAATTTAAATTAAGTGGAATTCTTAAGTGGCAGTAGTAATTGTAGAGGCCTTCAACACAAATCAACCACCTACCCCCGAACACAAACGGGCAGTCAGTCGGCCACCCCCAACCAGAGCCATATAAATTTGTAACTGGCACCATAAAATGTTTTGTCTATGATTGCGATTCATTTATTTCAAAGCAGTGCTGTGGGTGAGTGGGTAGTTAGTTGGTCGACTGGCTTCGTCCGACGGAATGAAGGGCAAAACTAATTATAACGGGAGAAGAGTGGAAGTCATTTATTTGGATTTTGAGCGCAATTTCCCTTTTACCTCTGGTGGGTGTGTATTTTTGATATGGAGTCGGAACAGGACGAAGTAGAAGTCGAAGGGTTAATGAAAAAATTTTGCTGAGAAAGATTATTAGCTTCTGGGGATAATCTTTTGAATCAATTAAAAAAAAAAGAATTGAAATGCGGAGGGATGATGATAGGAGAGTGACTTTTTTTTTTATTGTTGAGAACTTCATAATTGATATAAGCGCTTTAGATTTGGAGTTGTGACACTTGTATTGCATTTTTGTTGGCTTTTGGGGATGATGTGGAAGCTGTCAGCAGACACATTTGAGTGTCATTATTTATCAATTAGTTTCGTGAAGTGGTTTTTATAGAAGGTAAGTTGCTCGGTTCAGATAGACAGAAGGTGTAGTTACATTATGGCTTTTAGATAGCTTACTTTTGTGCACTTAAGATTAAGTCCTTAATAAATTAAAATTATATTGATCGATTTTAAGGCCATTACTAAGGATATTGTATAAAAACTGACATCCCTCGACGTTAAAAAGTCCATGAAGTCGGCGAACTTTTAGTCTAATGTGTGTTCGTTTTGGAGATAGAGAATTTTAAAATGAAACAAAACACATACAGAGCATATAGGCAGTTATTCGGCCCGATTTATGACATTTTCCATCACTCTTGCCATGGCTTCCATTTATAGGTTCTAGCATTCTATACGGATATCCTCTTTCAGGGCTTCAAGAGTCTGAGGCTTGTTGACACAGACTCGTAATTTAAAAAATCCCAACAAGAACTTTTAAATTAGGCGATCGTGAAAACGAGAGATTAGGCGACCCAGATATTCAGCCCTCAGAATTTCGGTTGTGTAACATGCCGTTACTCCAATCAGTGGTGCCAGTATCGCGACATCATCAATGAGGTAGCCGAAACCACTGTAGTGTACTAGCGACCCCAGAGAAAGAGACCATGGTATGATGATGAATGCGTGTATAGGAAAAAGGTGAAAGAATATGCACACAAGAAAGCGCTACAGGGCAAAACAAGGGCAGCGAGAGAAGAGTACCGAGCCAGGTGAAGGGAGGAAAAGAAGATCCTGCGTAGAAAGAAGAGGACTTAGGCAGCTTCCCAGCTAAAGGAGATCGAAGAGTCGTGCCATCGTAATAACATCCGAAGGTTTTAAAAACAAAGCCAAGCAACTGGCTGCTGGCTACAAAACCGGAACGCAGGCTCATCGAGACGGCAAAGGAAACCTAGTCACCGAAGCGCAGGGAATAGTAGATGTGTTTAAACAACATTTCCAGCAGCTTAATGGGCATCATGTAGAGAGAGTGATAGGGCAAGAACAGAACCCACGTCCAGTCAATGAAGAACTAGTTCCACCATCTAGAAGAAGTTGGCCTAGCTATAAAAAAGCTCAAGAACAACAAAGCCGCAGGCTCTGATGGTTTACCAGCGGAGCTCTTTAAATACGGTGGTGATGTTTTGGTAGGCAGAATTCACCGAATCATCAACCAAGTATGGGTGGAAGAAAACATGCCCGATGACTGGACTATCAGCTCCACATGCCCCATCTAAAAAAAGGCGATCTTTTGTCTTGCAAGAACTATCGAGGCCTATCCCTGCTTAATTGTCGCATACAAGATCCTATCCAACGTCCTGTGTGAACATCTTAAACCGTTCTGCAACACACTAATCGGCATGTACCAGTGTGGCTTCCGGCCCGGCAGATCGACTATAGACAACATTTTCACACTGAGGCAACTCCTGGAAAAGACAAACGAATTTCAAGTCAAAACTCACCACTTATTCATGGTCTTCAAAGCCGCGTATGATAGCATACATCGTCAGGAGCTCTATATGGCGATGGCCGAATTTGAAATCCCGGCAAAACTAATTCAGCAGTGTCGCGTGATGCTGGAAAACACGTTTGGAAGTAGCTTCTCCGAACTATTTCAAACTTGCACTGGATTTCGGCAAGGAGACGCGCTATCATGCGACTTCTTCAATCTCGTACTGGAGCAGATAGTGCCCAGGACAGGTGTTAACACGGAAGGTACTATCTTCAACAGATCCGTCCTGCTGGGCTATGCGAACGATATCAGTCGCTCCAAGCGTGCCGTTGTAGAAGCGTTCACGGCGATTAAACAACAGGCGAAATCCATTGGCCTTGAAGTAAATGAGGACAAGACAGTACGTGTTATCAACAAACAAACAAGCATCTGTCCACCGCCTAGGACAAAACTTCAATATTGATAGTGTAGTGACCTATGCTTAGAACATGATCACACAAGTCAATTACGTGCCAAAGAGTAACATCTGTTGTCTCTCTATAAAAGAGCTTGATCCGCATTTCTGCGGTCAGTCGTTTCTGAGATGTGGAGCTGAGCACATCTAGTTGCTGCCGATCGCCGGTCATTACAGATAGCAACAATTTCGAGGTTGAGGAGTTCACCCACCTCGGAGTAAACATGAACTACACGAATGAGACCCTAGCTGGTGGGAAGAATTACCCTAGGAAACTATTGCTACTTCGGTGTGGCAAAACAACCGGGTCGGGAGCCCGATAAGTAAGTAAGTAAAGGGTTTTCCAATAAGAGGTGTTATTTTGGTATTCAAAGAAAAATGCCATTTTTTGAGATAAATGATCGGATGTTTATTTCATAATAAAGAGGAAGCTATGCCGGTAATAATGAAAAACAACATCAGCCAAATGGCCACCACGAGCACGCTTACAGGACCATATCCTTTTCATGAAATTTTCCATAACCAAATCGCAAAGTGGCTGCCCTATGTCCTCGATAGCCTCACGAATTTTCGATGGAATTCCGGATCATTTTCATACATTTCAAGGACCCAATCAGCAAAGACACGACGTTGTTGATGATCGGCCGGCTTGAGTTCTTGTGTTAACTGAACTTTATAAGCCTTAAGACGCAAGTCTTTATGCAAAATACGGTGAAATGACGTTTATGGAATGCCCAATTCCAAAGAACGACGAGGAATGGACTAACCTGGGTTTTTTTCAAAACTTTGGGCTACAGCAGCAATATTCTCAGTTGTTCTTGAGCGACGCGCACGGGTTTTATTCTTCACATCATTAACTTGTCCCAACAGCTTGAATTTTTCCACCAATTTCTTTATTGCGGTCCGACAAGGTGCTTCACGACGACCAAAAAATGCTTTAGTTTTGCGAACTGTGACTGCAAGATTTTCACCATTTTTGTAGTGAATTTTAATAATTTCAATGGGTTGTTGAAGCGTGTATCGTTCCATTTTTAGTAATGGCGTAGTTTCTACTTGTCAAATGTCAAAGAATAAAAGCTTCAAAAGTGACAGCTACCGAAATAGCGGGCCATTCACAATAACACCTCTCATTGGAAAACCCTTTAATTAAGTTAGGAGGTATCGCCACTCTGGATTTCACCTTGATTTGAAGAAATCCACAACTGATATTTCACCCGACAGCCTCACGATAACGCTGGCTTAAAAAAAGCGCCGCATGCATCGCAAATATCAGTGAAACTTGATACGTCAGAAGGATCTTCTTTTCACAGAAGTCAGCCTAATCTGTGGTTCCGGGGGCGCCTTCAACGAAAGAAAGAACAATGAGGTTTGAGAAATATTTAGACCGATGCAGCCTGAATGGTCAATATTGGCATTCTTGCAGATTGAAAGCATTTACCTTAGTCAAAGAACAGAAAAAGCTAAATAAAAGTCAACATCCTTTACATTCTGTCAACCCAGGTGGGATAATACCACAAAAGGCGGCTGTACCTAAAAACTGATCCTCACCATCTTAGGTTGAACATGAGGGGCTGCATCTCCATGGATTTGAAAATGAAACCTCGCCCTCCTGCTCTGAATAGATAGATGAAGAAAAAAACGTGAAGCCCGCAGGATCTAATAATCCATACGTTGAGATTCAAGTTCGACTAATTGGAAATCATGGTGAGCGTGCAGAACAAACTAAAACTAAGTCAAAAGATTAATAAGAGCCGAAGAAACACATGCAGATGACATAGTATCCAATTCTAACAATAGTCTTGCAAAGTAATAGCCTAAAAGCAGTCCCGCCGGAAGAGTGGTAGATAAGTGCAGAGTTTAGTTTAATACAAGCGGCGTCGAAGAATCATGCATTTCAGCGTCAATAATCTTTGGTAAGACTTGAGAATCGACATTTGATCAACGCCTAATGTCCATACAGAAAGTAGACCACATAAGGTTTGAAATCCACATGTGTTTTCGAACGTTACACATTGGAATGACACGAATTAAACTGTGACTAATAGAGTTACAACAGCTCTCAAATATTGCTGCCTTCAAATATAAGTAACAACTGCTCAAAGACCATATGACCGGTTAGACTATTGACTTGACTGAGACTTCTCAAGCTTCCCCGATTCTGATGTCAATCTAAATCCATTCGTTTCACTCTAAGCCTTCCGTGCTTCAATTGAGGAAAAGTAACTACAGCTGTAAAAATCTAACCCATGTAGAAAAGTGCAAATAACAAACTTTCCAGTATAAAACTCGTATCTGTACTGCACACAAACTGACTTCTCTAACCAATTGTACTTCAATTTGTTACTTCAGCAAATAAATAACACTTTCTCTTGTATTAATTGCGAGTCGTTTCTCAACTCAATGAGAATGTGCGGCCAAGGTAAAAACAAAACCAAATAATTAATTAATGTCATGAGTGTCATTAGGGAAAATTTTACTCTCCTGGTTTTACTGGAGTTTTCCTTATATAGTATACTCTCTCGCAGTATACTCTATCCGCACAAGCAATAAAGAAAACTTGAACACCAAAGCCAAACCCAAACCCAACTGGTGCACAAAATCTCATTAACCCAACCAGATAGAGTGTAGTACGTACACAACTAGTACCGGCAATCATAAGAATCAAGCGTTTGGCTGGGAGGTTGGTATAGGTACATGGTGCACCCAACATCCAGACACTTTGGCAGACTATCTGTTCTCAGATCTTTTTCGTTACGGAATGGATCCTAAAACGTAGCGTATGGTATTTCAAACGATTATCGATGAAGAAGACGATGACGATGACGACTACGTGTTAAACAGCTCTCCCAGCCAAGGGGGGCGATGAAAGTCTAGAGATAATGAGACTCCTTGCCAATATTGAAATTCCTTAGCTATGTTGGACTGGAGCATTCATGGGTCTTTTTTTTACTTGTCTTGCATCCATGGGAATTTGGTTATTTCTTTGAGATGGCTTTTGCATTTTAACTCATTTAGTTAACAGGCCAGAGAGTAAATAATTTGAGAGAAATTATTCGAGAATTGATTTAATTCAACGATATGGGTTATATGAACAAATTTATTTAACTAAGGGGTTCACTTTCTTACTACTAAGAGAAAATGAATATAGATGGCGCAACAGGTCTATGCGAAGATCTAGCTTCCGTCTGTTTTTTGTTGTTTAATGTTGAGACGAGTGGAAGACCCATAGAATTTTCTCAGGACCGTTGTACTCACGGATGTTTGTCAGACGTTCGCGAGAGATGCCCACTGGAAAAATAATTGAGATGTTATTTGTGTATTTCCTCGGGCTTAAACCTGAGACGCCTCGCTCAGTAGTCCTAGACCATCACACTAACCGCAAGAGCCCAAACTTATGTCAAGTTATTAAGATATTAACCTACTACATATTACTATACTACTGATGTCAGATTTTGTCCTAAAGTTCTCAATACGTGCGATCGCCTGTCAAGCAGCGTGTTATCCGTCATATTTTTAATATGTGTAATAGCAGCCTAAGTATGTAGCTTATCGATGACATAGGAGGATTGTTAGGGTGGGTTGAAAAACTGAATCTGGCTGCATCGGCTGGATTCGCAGTAGCGCATTCTGTCCCTCCAATTTTCCAAGACATTGTTGATGGTTTCGGGCTGCAGCTCACGGATTGCTTGGATGATATTGACCTTAAGTGCTTGAATCATTTCCGGATTGTTTGCATAACATTGGTCATTCACGATTCCCCACAAAAAAAAAGGCCAAATCACAGCTCCGAGGCGGGCAATTGACATTGCCAAGACGGCTGATAACACGATTTGGGAATTTGGGGCGCAAAAGATCGATTGTGGCATGGCGCATGCATCCTGCATGAACCAGAGGTCGTCCAAATCCATGTCTTCAATTTCAGTAAAAAAAAGTCGGTTAACATGGCTCTGTAACGCCCCCCGTTGACCCCAATGATGCCACCACAATTATAATCCGCACCAAACTGTCACCAAACGACTACGGGGACCATGAGTGTTGTCCACCATTCTCACGAACTTTTTGCACAAACTTGCGTACAGCAGGCGCGGTGGTGCTTCATTTCGGCCAAAACTTCTTTTCAAAAAACGTACAGTTTGGGCTAAAAAGCACTCATTTTGGAAATAAGTTTTCAATATTTCCCAGATCAGAAAGTTTCTTGAAGACCCATTGTGGAGTTTGGAAAGTTTGAAGTTATATTGCCAGCGCCAAATATCTAACTTACCTACTTAACGGGCTCCCGACCCGTGAAGAGTCTCTGCCTGAGAAACTGCACTCTTCCATCCTCTACGTTCCCGGGCACGTTGCTTCCACTTGTCCATACCAAGCGCTCTGACATTCGCGATGGATTGATCTTTGAAACGAAGGTTCGGTCTTTATTGTCTTCTCGAACCTAGGGTCTGGAATTCAAAGACCCTCTTAGCTGAAGTATTATTGTCCATTCGCTCGATGTGGCTGAGCCAATGTAGTCGACGCGTTTTGGCTTTTTGGACTACATGAACATCTTGGTAGGTACAGCTCATAGAGTTGGCGGTTGTATCTTCTGCTCTATTCGCCCTCCTCGCACATAGGACCAAAAATCCGTCGAAGTATTTTTCTTTCGTAGAAGCCCAGGATAAGGATTTTGTGGAGCATACATTTCGTTCTTCGAGCTATAGGAGTTTTGAGGCCAATTGTTTAAGACGTTCACACAGTAGTTTGGATAGGATCTTATATGCCATATTAAGGATATTTGTCAATATTTCTTGCAAGACATAGGATCGCCTTATCTGTTACCAAATTTTCACCAGTTAACACCAGCTGTCGTGAGTGGCGATTACTCTTAAGATTAAGGTAATAATAGAGTAATATTTTGAATAGTGATATATCACTGATATCACTGTCTGATATATTATCACTATTCAAAATATTACTGTATTTTTCGACCATATATGTACATCATATACATACATATTTGGCCACATTTGCTGTTAGTGCTTATGCTGCTGTTTCGTTCCAGATAAAACCCGCGCTCTTAGTCTATATTTCGTTCAATGTGATGGCATTTTAATAATTTATAATGATGGATGATTTTTTAAGCGTTGGTTTTTAAAATTAAAAAAAACACCGAAAATTTGCAAAATTGAGTGCCATTTTTATTAGTGTCGATAAATCAATTCTTACCATATACTTTTTGAATATTAAAAATAAATAAATAAAGATAAAATCAAAAATTAAAAAAAAAATAATAAGAAAAAAATTAAACAAAAAGAAAATCATCAAATCAATTTAATAAATACGTAAATAGTTATTAATATTTGCCAGCCCCTTTAGCATACTGAAGATAGTCACAAAATTAGGACGAATTAGCGAAGAGCCAAGTTGGCAGAACAGTGCAAAGTTCGAAGTGTTGGTGAACGATCAAGATGTAACCATTATAAAATTACAGATTCAAGAAGAGTGCATTTTTATGAAATATCTGTACGAAGCTACTGAAAAGGTAATTTAGTTAGACATGTTTATTTTAAGTTTAGAAGCGTAACCTAAAATGTGTAACATCGTCACATCGGTTCGCGAACGCCTCGGCTTCAAGAGTATTTCGCCAACACAATGGGAATCAGTTCCACGACAATTGGGTTACACCTGGGTGCCACCAGGTATAATAACATCGTCAAAGGTCCAGCGTTACTTTCCCTCCCTCCCTCAGGAGAAAGTTCCTCAGTTCAAACGGTAATATGTAAGAACCTTGAATATTTACGTCTCTGTAATTATTCAATTAGCTTATTTACGGGTTTAGTTTGTCCATTTGTATTGGCGCTATTCTACGATACCCGGAGGCCCAGAGCTTAGCTTCAATGAGGGCCGAGGCCTGTGCTAATGTCTCTAATACATACATACATACATTAAAAATAAATAAATAAATAAATAAATAGGTGGCGCAACAGGCGGTAGACACCCAAGGCCTAGCTTCTCGCAACCATTCGTTTTGTGTGAGTTTCTATTTTTTTTTTGGAACGAATGGAAGGGACCTACAATTTTATGCCGAGTCCGAACGGCTGAATTGAGAAGCTTTTTCAGGACAGTCATACTCTCTTATGTTTGTCAGACGTTCGCGAGAGGTGGCGCAGTAGAAAAAAAACACTAAGATGTAATTTGTGTTTTTCCGGGGATCGAACCTGGGATCCCTCGCACTTTTTGAATATTATTTCGTGTAAATGTTGACCGCGACTGCGCTTCAAATGGTCCATCCGCAATGTCCAGTTTTGACTTTTTCCAACATATCAACTAGTATAACACGAGTTACGTTGTCTTCCAAAGCGGCAATAGTTGCTGCCTTATCCGTATAGAGAAACTTCACATATCCGCGAAAATTAGTCCAGCGGCATCAAATCGCAGGATCTAGGAATTGCTCACCAAATTCGCTTCGCAATATATCCATGGAATCGCGACACATTTTTTTTGGTAATAAAATTCAATAATTTGCAAACGTTGTTCGGGCGTAAGTCTATCCAATGGCACTGCTAACTGAACATTTTTTACTTTGACACGTGAACTGTCAAAAAAAATCGGGCTGAAAAACCAAACAGCAAAAAAATCAGCCTTTATTAGGCTTTGTTTTACTTTGCAGCTTGAATAATGCAGTTATATTTGGAATCAAATCTCATATATGTAATTATCTACTGCGGCGTTGCTTACACTGACACACCTGATGATCACTCAATCCTCTGGTGAACACATGTCGATCACTGTCAACTCAGCTTGATCTTTGGTAATATTTTTTTATATTTTCCGATGTCAAACGCATCATGATGAAACTTTTATTTACTGAATGTTTGCACACCTGATGTAAACAAAAAAAAATGTTCTTTACCAAGAAATCTCTATTAAAAACGATTTAAAGACCCTTTAGATCCACAGGTATTAAATGTATCTTTAGTAAGTAAATTAAAAAATTCACTGTCTTTCTTTAGAAGCTTCATCAGTTTGTTAAAGTCGTCCTAAGACATTAATAATTTACAAGCACGAGCCAAACCTGTGTACAATTATTTATTTGCAAACATACTCGTTCATATAGAAAAATTTAATTGGAGAAACATTTCAAATTGTTATATAAAAATGAACAGTCCTGCTATAGTCAATTAGATGCAAAATTCGACTCTATAGTTTCGTAATTTCCTTGCTGACATACAAATACACACATATCTAAAAGTCTTGTCTCACTTTACATCGATAAGCCCGAGAGGAAACAATTTGACGCTATTCATATCATCAGGACTTCACCATTTATTAAAATAATTACACTGCACTAATTGGAATCGAGTGTCTGTTCTCGGTTGTCCTCATTGGATACACAGGTTTCACAGACAAACATACCACCCCCCAAAAACTCTAACTCAACCATAGATTGCCTTGCCGTTTACACTGCTCTCTGCGAGAGAGAAAGACAAAGTGAAAGGATGCCATCAGACCGACCATTAAACCGAATTGTGCTAATGAAATTAAAATAGTATGAAATTTCATGTCTATTTATTTAGTTTAACAATCCTGTTAACAGGACGCTTATTCTATCCATAATTCATAATAATTACGAAATTCATGTCATTCATTAAAATTCCCTGTCCTTTCTTATTTCGGTCGTGTTGCCAGTTGGCCCCTTCCCATTGCGCGCCGCGTCCTCTTCCATTCTGGGTTTTCTGTGTGCGCTGGGGTTTTTTTTTCCTGTTAAGTCTAACACAAGAAACCGACAACGTCCATTTCACAGAAACCAAGTCCCGAGTCGACGATGAAGGTGGAACAATTAATCCCTGTTCATATATATTTACACAATCCGCACCCACTCCTTTTGGGCAACCAATTTAGAAAGGTTCCATCGTTTCCGAAACTGAGCTGAACTGACAGAGCACACACACCCGCTTCAAAGCACATAGTGGAAGACGATCGGCTTCGGCTCGTTCTTTAGCTTTCCGAAACCGAGAGACAACCTATATCCTGCATAAGGACGCGTTGGCATGGATATACACACTCATACACTTCACCGACACAAAATAATGTATTATGATAAATTTCTCGACAATAAATTACTTACTGCCCACAAACTCCAAACCACCTTTTAATTAGAGTGAAATCTTGTTGGAGATAATGAACTTAAATCCTTTCCCAATATCCTTGTAGTTGTTGCTAGTATTTGAGATACTTTTTCCCTATGCGAAGAGAGTGTGACTGTGACTTGAGGAGAGGATATCATCTAGTTAGGAGGGGATGGAGATAGTTATCCCCGCCGGCCGGCCGGCGTTATTATCTTTGGGAACGATACTCTATGTGTGTGTATTGCTGGCGAAGCTTTCTATTCATTGTTTCGCAAAGAGAAACCTTAGCTGGCATCTATCTGTGTAATATTGGAATTAGTACCGACTTGTGAGTAGTTGTCGATGAGCGCCTTAGATAGTTGTGATGGTCCTTATTGGATTTGTGGGAAGAATCTCCTTTAAACGCGAGTATAGTCTTCATAAAAAATATGAGCACGTTCCATACCTAAAAGCGAAGCTTACAGGAAATGTATGCAATAAAAATATGTATGTTCTTCAGACTGAAAGGTGGAACAGCGATTTGTTTGAAGCACAATGGCGAATAGGGTGATGTACGGAAGCACAATGAATAAACAATTCAAGACATTTCTCGCTTTGTCTCCATACGCATCGAAGGAAGATGAACGCTTTGCGGCCATTTTACGGTTAATACATAGTCATCGACTATTCAACGTTAGGTGGCCAAATTTGAGCCGACCGTTTTAGTGAACAATCAGCCAACATCAACCATTACGTCAACGAAATGCAAGATCTGCCGAAATCATCGTCGCTGCCATTGATTTCGTCCGTCAATTTCGTGCCGCATAAAAGAACTCGGCCTTTCCCAGGTAGTAGCTTGCCGAATTCACCGTCAAAACTTGGCCATATGTTAGGTTACGTTAGAGTTAGATGGAAGTTTGTAAGGAGAACCGTCACAAGACACTAGGCACCTTAGTGGGTTCATGGCAGTCCCTTGGGGAACCATCATTTAGTAGATGGAAAAACCTACGTCCTTTCCCTGAAGCATTTTATTTCCTTACAGAATTTTCCACTTGATCAACAAGCCATAACTCTTGTTAAAGAAGTCGTTTCCTAAAATTTGTACTGCGTACGTGCTATGCCATATCATTCTCACAGTATGTCTGTGTTGTCTTCCTCGATACCTATATCATTGCAGAATCTACAAAGATCTATGTCTGATAGTCCCGGTCTTGTGGCATGCTTTTTAAGAAGACAGTGCCCAGACAGGATTCCTATTGCTATACTCAGGTTTGCCCTGCTTTCTGGCCACAAGGACTTGGATACGCGGTGGCCGCTGCCGGCCGGCTATGTTGGCCCATCTTCGGGCTGCTTGTTCTAGTATATTTCTTTTGATAGTTTCATTGAAGGGTACACAATAGTGGGTTGACGTTAACTTGTTGAATTCTTGTAATTTATCTCCTATTTTGCAAATTCGTACTTCTATATTGCAGTGCCTTGTGGGCGCAGTGGTTAGTGTGCTGGACTACTGTGCGAGGGATCGCAGGTTCGATCCCCGGAAAAACACAAATTACATCTTAAGGTTTTTTCTACTGCGCCACCTCTCGCGAACGTCTGACAAACATCCGAGAGTATGACTGTCCTGAAAAAGCTTCTCAATTCAGCCGTTCGAACTCGGCATAAAATTGTAGGTCCCTTCCATTCGTTCCAAAAATAGAAACTCACACAAAACGAATGGTTGCGAGAAGCTAGGCCTTGGGTGTCTACCGCCTGTTGTGCCGCCTATTTATATTTTTTTTATATTGCAGTGCCTTGGAACCCATAAGCTGACTTGGTTCTGTACACATAATGCCTTAAGCATTGCGCGAAAATCCCTGACTATTTATCGATTTGATGTAGATTGATTATAGTGCTTTGAGAGCAGCCTGACTATCGATGTGAATAAGGATAAATTTACCGAATATCGATTCCATCTTTAGCTAATTATATGAATAGCTAATTGTGCGAATCTCACGTAGAGAGAGGCGACGTAGCCACCGAGATCCTGCGATCTGACCCTGTTACCCGTTTTCTTGTGGGGTTTCCTTAAGTCGAAGTTCTATGCCAGTAAGCATTATACAAAGTCCTCAAAGTCAATATAACCCAATAGCCATAGCTCAAATTTGAAAGATTACTATGTATTAGTTACAACCGCAACCCGGCTGCCAAGACGTGCAATAGAATCCATACCATCAGGTAGGATGTCCTCTGGGTAGGCTCAGGATGAGATGATTGGACCGAGTCCGACATCTGTCCGCTATACGTTTGCGGATTGATGATTTTGAGTCTGCGGCGAAAAATTGCGTTTACGTATTTGGAGGGTCCACTTGAATATCCTACAACCGCGACACTTGTAATTGTCATAGGTGAGGGAGGTATTGAAAAGGATTATTGTGAAAAGGTAATTGCAACAAATTGTTAGGTGGAATATTACCATACGTAGAAAAACTACCGTAACGCATAAACACTTATGGAATCAACCCAATTGTCAACCCAACCTCCACCATATATTCTGGTAACATTCTCAATGGCAACTTGTTAATATCATAAAACGTTTGCCAAATAAAACAAAGAACATTCCATAAGTAGACAAATTCCATTATGGTCTCTCCCATTAGCAATATAATGCACGGTTGTGCAAGCAGCAAGCACGTGCGTTGCCTGCAAACACATATGCATGACATTAGCATCATTTCTCGTGGTACAAATCACCTAATCACTTAAATGGTATTAAAAATTAATAAGAACATCTGAATTACAAATGGGAATGCGCTGGTAATAATGACAGAGCTATTGTGGTTATGGAGTCAACTGAAGCCTCGAGAGCTTAAGTTCGTGTCACGTTTTCACTTCCTATGGCCATTTTCCTGCCTATACTTGAATAAGACAGAAAAAAAACCGTGAAACCATATTTTTGCTTCAAACATCTCAGTGTGTGTTTGTGTGCGTAGAGGTAACTAGCGCACAAATGACAAGAAAAATCTTGGATTCGTTGTTGTCGTCCTCACCATGGATCAAGCGAGCGACATGGTGGTGAATACCAACCATAGGGATTGCTAAAAAAATTATCATATTTACAGGAACACTTCCGAACCACTTGGCTTATCATGAACTCAGTTCGGATGGAGACTGATGGCAACACAAGCACACTAAAGAGATAATCAAAGGAATAATGTACTCGTACTTATGCATTAGTGTAGCTGGAGTTTGAGACAGTGGGGCGGGCCGGTTTTTTTTAAGTCGAAATTGTGCATGAGATTTTGTACATGCATACGTACAATTTGTTTGCCTCAATCCTTATAAATGCATCACTGATAGGTTACACAGGCTTTTGCCGATGAAATGAATATAACGTTGAGTATACGTTTATGCGGCTCTATGTGTGCAGTGGATAAAAGAATCTTACGTTTTATGGGCTGACCATTGACCAAACGATGCTAGTCCCATTCGTTGTGGGCATACTTTCATCCGACCAATATTTTAAGATGAGATGTGTACCTAAATAAATCGTAACCTCCAAAAAACTTTGCGGTAATTTAGCGTAGAAGTCTCGACCAATTTGATTTTAATAAAATGCCTGAATGGATACAACCCCAAAATACAATTTACTGTGGAAAAAGAAACCAATAGGGCGATTGCCTTTCTGGATGTAAAAATCCATAGAAAAATGGACAAACTTTCTATCGACTGGCACCAGAAAGAAACAGCTTCTGGAAGACTGATTAACTTTCGATCAAACCAACTAGTCATCATTAACACCGCTTCCAACTTGGTATACAAAGTTTTTGCGTTGAGTGACGTCGAATTCCACTCCGCCAATGAGAAAAAGGTCACCAAGATACTCATGGACAACAACTACCCTGGCGAGGTCATACGAAGTATTATTTTACGCCAAAAAAACAGAGCGCCACGACTAGAAGAGACGGAAAAAGCAAAGGGTGTGTACAAGAGCATGGTTTATATTCCAAAGCTAGCCGAAAACTTTAAGGACATCATCACCGAAAACACCAAGGATGTAAACTTGGCACATAAGTCCAACAAAACTGTAGAATCCATGTTCTCCAAATTAAAAACAAAACCGGAGAAAAACAAACAGACAGATGTGGTCTACAAAATTGACTGTCAAGGAAACAATGACGTAGCTTGCAATCTTTGCTATATAGGAACAACAGGCCAGTTTCTAGCCAACCGAATTTCAAATCATCGGCATCGCTCCGATATAAAATCAAAAAATTCTGGAAAAACAGCACTCGCCCTTCATGTCATCGAAAGTGGTCACAAACCAGACTTTGACAATGTAAAAGTGCTGCAAACCGAAAAACACAAATACAAACGATACACCCTAGAGACCCTACATATACTTAACAATAGCAACAACATGAACAGAAAGCAAGACACACACAACATATCATCGGCCTATAGCTCTCTCGCCTCCACAAAGACGTTTCAAACTCTAAACTATTCATTCATTTCCAAATGGTCCGCTTGTCCATTAAGTGGGTCGCGGGTGTAGGTTGCTCAAGTGGACCCTCCATAGCTCTCGATCCTCCGCCATCGACTCCAAATCATCAAGGGCAATCCCCATACGGATAGAGGAGAGATTATGGACTTGATCTAACCATCTCATCCTAGGTCTACCTAGAGGACGCCTGCCTGATGGTACGGATTCCACAGCACGTCGTGGAATCCTGGTCGGGGACATGCGTTTAACATGACCAAACCACCGAAGCATGGACCGCTCCGTCCGGAGAAGTAGCTGCTCGACATTGAGTTCCTCACGTATTCTGGTATTTCTAATGCGAGATCTACGAGTCACACCAGCAATACAACGGAGAAATCTCATTTCGGCAGCTTGTATTCGCGATCTTATTCTTTCGGTCATTACCCAAACCTCATGACCATAGGTAAGAGTTGGAACAAACACCGAATTAAAGACTGACAACTTAGCTTTGACACCAAGTTCAGTCCTCCTAATAACAGAATGACCAAGCTGTCTAAAAATTGACCCAGCCTGACCAATCCTACAGGAAAACTCGGCATTGCTCCTTCCATCACTCGTGAATAAGACCCCGAGATACTTAAACTTCTCCACCTGTTTCAATGGGACTCCACTAACATGCAGAGTGCATTGAACAGGCGTTCTGGAGACGACCATCACTTCAGATTTGTTCACGTTAACCTTCATCTCAGCTTCAACACAAACGGCTAAAAACCGATCGAGTGCGCGCTGAAGTTCAGTCTGAGAGGACCCAAGGATGACCAAGTCATCAGCGAAGAGCAAATGACTTATCCTCAAATCTCCCAATTCGAAACATTCTTCGCCAAGACTGCGCTGTAACATCCAGTCCATATAAGTAATGAAAAGGAGAGGAGACAAGACGCACCCCTGGCGAAGTCCAACGCCCACGGTGAAAGGTATTGATTTAATGCCGTTTATCCGAACACAGCTTTTACAGTTTGGGTAAAGAGATTGAATGGCTCTCAAGAGAGAACCGTCAATTCCATTATCCTGCAATACACTCCAGAGTTTACCTCGAGGGACTCGGTCGTATGCTTTCTCCAAATCTACGAAGCATGCGTAAACAGGTGTAGCATACTCCCAAGCCTTCTCAAGCACCATTCTGAGAGTGAATAACTGGTCGGTTGTGCTTCTGCCGGGACGAAAACCGCACTGCTCATCTCCTAAGCGTGCCTCGACCACAGCTCTGCAACGCGTTTCCAGCTCTAAACTAAAATAATATAATATCCGCAACTGACTAAGCTTCTAACGAAGTGGTTCGTGTTTTCTTTGGTTTTTGTTTGTTTTTTAGTTTTATATTTTGTTTTTAACTTTTGTCATTTCAGTTTAACTTAACTTGCTCCCAATGTTTCGCATTGTTTTTCATTTGTTATACCTACTATTGTAATACTGTAGTACTTTCCAATGTAAGTAAATAGTTCAAAATTCACGTTCAAACACATTTGTAAGCTATATGTATTATGTTCTCCAATAAAGATCCCTGAGGCAGACAGAATCCTCTGTCGAAACGTCGGATGGGAAAACAAATGAACTAATTTGTTTCATTTCCACACACACAATTGACCAAAAAAGCCGGAAAAAAGGACAGCTGTCCTTTAATATTATTATTAACTTTGCGGTAAGGCCGACGACAGTTCCTTAGCTTTGTTGGGTTTAAGCCTACATGTGGCTACCCTTACTTCATTTTAATTAGTTTACCAATAGTTAAGAAGTATTTATTTAAAACGGGAGATCACTGGCAGAACGTCAGATGGAGAAGTAAACGGTACCGTGCTTTGTACTAATCACACTCGACATGTGCAAAATGGAAGCATATTGTGGAATGAAAAATGTGAGGCTTATAATGTGCATAATTTTTTCATAAATATAGTTAAAGAAGGAAGCTGATATAGGATGTAGATGATGGGACCACGATGGGCAGTACATGGGTCAGTTTTGGGTTCACTCCTCTGTTTCAGATACTCCGCCTGCCTTTACCAGAAGAAGCTCCGATCGTAGGATTCGCCAGTGATAAAGAAATGACACAGTCGGGATTTTACAACACTTTCTGCAATCTGTGGATTAAATCTATCGAAAGTAGCATTCATAATAAGTATGCTGCGAAAAGAAAAAAAGTACGATTTAAATTAAACATTTTCATGAGCCGTAGCGATGTTTTCAATAATTTTCAATAATCAGCTGTCACAGCAGGGTTGGTGTGGAGGGTGTAGCAAAATAGAGAAAGACAATTTTTTTCAACTTTGAAACGTCATTTGAAATTTGTGCACAAGAATATACAGTAAAATCAACATCTCAGGACGGCACTACTTAAGGCGATATATCCGAAAAACATTTCCTACAATTAAACAGTATTCCTTGTAATTTGCCGGAAAAGGAGTTGTGTCCATTTGATGCTAATCGGCCGTCGGTCGGAACGGTGAATTAATTCTCCGCAACGCATTTTTTGAATGGGATGATCTCCTTTTTTTTGTATGAAAAGGAGGAAAAAGTGGCTAAAATAGTCATTTTTAGCAATTTTCAAAAAATCATAAAAAATATTAGCAAAGAGATTTTTGAATTTTTTTTTTTGCAGTCACTATTAGAATTGTTTGGAGAAACTTTTTGCATCAAAACATTTTTTGTTTGAGACCGAGGAAAAAATTCAAAACAGTAGACTGTCACAAAAATTCTAAATTTTCAATGGGTAGGTACTTATTACAATGGGTTAAGGAAATTTTTGTATCATTCAAACGGAATTTAAAAGACCTTTCCATTGATGCCAAAATTTACACGATGTAAGTTCACATTATGAGTAGAATTAACTTTACTTTTGTCTAAATACTTATGCCGACGACTGTAAGTTCGTGGGTGAACGAAAAATTAAAAATAATCGTGCGTCGTTTAAGCCGATAGGGCATTAGGGATTCATTTAACGTATCAAAGGTTATATGTCGGCATTTTTCTTAGCTTAGGATAAGCAATTTGAATAATTCGCAGTTGGTAAGCCTTAGTTAGAGGGGCAGACGAACGTGGCTGGGTTAAATTCGAGAGAAAATCTTTTAAATTTAATTAAATTAAATTAAATTAAAATAAGTTGGTAGAGAGGTGTATACAATGGGTGAATTATTATAATCTGTTCTTTTTTTAATTTTAAATAAAACACATAAAACTAATTTGGATGGTGGAAACTTTATTATGGCCTGAAAGAACAGTTTCTGGCATTTAGTTTTTGAATATAATTTCGTGCGGATGTTGCCGCGACTACGTCGTAAAAGATCCGTTCTGAAGGTTCAATTTTGGATCACTGCTTCCACCGTTGCGACTGGTATTTGTCCAATTACGCGAGAAATGTTGGCTTCCAAATCGGTAGCTGGCTTATCGGAGACTTTGTTGAGGGGCGAGTCTTTCCATGATGAATTGTCAAACAATATTGAATGAGAATATGAGAATGTAGGCGCAGTAGCGCAGTGGTTAGTGTGGTGGACTACTGCGCGAGGGATCCCAGGTTCGATCCCCGGAAAAACACAAAATACATCTTAAGGTTTTTTCTACTGCGCCACCTCTCGCGAACGTCTGACAAACATCCGAGAGTATAACTGAAAAAGCTTCTTAATTCAGCCGTTCGGACTCGGCACAAAATTGTAGGTCCCTTCCATTCGTCCCAAAAATAGAAACTCACACAAAACGAATGGTTGCGAGAAGCTAGGCCTAGGGTGTCTACCGCCTGTTGCGCCACCTATTTATTTTTTTTTTTTTATTGAATGAGAATAATACGACACGATGAGGCCAGTCACCCGTGATCTGTTAAAATAAATCGTATTGAAAAAGAAAGGCGCAACTATTTTTGCAAATTATAAAATCATTCTTTTTATTTTGTTAATTTTTTAACCACTTAAGTGGCTCTCAGTGCCCACTGTGCGATATGTTCAATTTCCTTACCCACCAAAAACGCAGACACAATAATGTAGGTAGTCTCAACGCTGGCTGGCTGGCTGGTGTAAACAAAAAATAGAGAACCCACGACTTAATCTAAACACGTTAAAAATCTGCGGTAACTTTGGCAGGCATCCGGGTGTCTGTCAGTCACTTGCAAACACACACACACACACATACGTACTATACGCTATATAAAAATGTTGGAAAAGGGAACACGGCATGAGAAAAGCAACGCCAACAAAAATATTCTCACAAGAACTAAGAAAATAGCAATCGACCTTGATGTGGGTGGCACAAAGGTTACCGTTCCGGCTGGGTATAGGTGGTGTTTTGTTGCAAAACGAAGCAAAGACATTGAGTCCTTGGATCTCTCCCTCGGTGGTTAAATAACACTGATTGTCGTCTGAGGGTGGGGGTTGTGTGTATACCACCCCCAAGTCGCGCTCTATCTAATAAATGACTGTGACTGCCGCATTAAGTGAGGTTGTGGGAAGCCAACAAACGCCGCTCTAATCGCATTTGCGACAAATGATTAGCCACACAGAAGATGGTTAACGAGCCGTATGCTTGGTTTGCTCCTTGAGTGCTGGTACCAGGGCGAGTGTACTTCGGATAGTGTCTAGGTGTGTACGGCATCGGATCCTTAGTTGGTAGCTCTTGTGTGTATTTTGTTTTTGTTTTTTTTTTTTTCTCTTCGCTTTCTGCTAGTACTTTTCGCTTTCGTTTCACGAGAAATCAGGGATTTCGCAGCCACTCAATCAGATTTGTCAACTGAACGATTGATTGGATCGGGTAGGTGCGCTTAATTGTGTTGTTTTAGGTTTTCTGATATTAAGTTGCCTGATTTGAATGCAAAGAATGACAATTATTGCTTTCAATTCAATGCGATTTGGTTTTTCCATTTTCTTTTGGTGTTAATTTGATTATGGTACGTGGATATTTTTTCTGATCATTCATTTGAAAATGGTGTGGTATTCATAGAAGTTTTCTTTACGTGAACTGTCAGAGTGTATTGCTGTCAATTTTAGACCTCAATTTTAGATACGAGTGCGGCCAAACTTGTACGTGAAAGGATTTTTTAACAGAATTGTCATAAACAAAAGGGAGATACCAAAGATTGTCACAGCTTCAGAAATTCGGACAGTTCAAAATACCCGAGACATGTACCTACTTGATAAGTAACTCATTTGGTCATTAAGAAAGGATCAACTTTGATCCACAGCAGCCTTTCACCACTTCAGTAAATTTTATTTGAACGAAACAACTTCCACAATTATATACGTCTATAAACCATACTGACTTGAAGCTGTCTCGTATGGTGAGCGGCATTCAAGAAGGCACCCTACCTAATAGCCATTACAAAAGTTGAAAGACTAGCTCGCATCGGCCGGCGCCAACAGGGCAATGAGAGGAAAACTTCAATCCTAGGGGATCTTCTGAGTCTGCCCCGGCCCCGCTAAAAATCTTTATACAATCTTTGGCGGTCCTAATAATCATCCAAACTAACATTTACGAAGTCACAAAATGTCGAAAATGCTCATACAAAGTTTTCTACTGTGACCGTCAAAATATTTAAGTTGAATTAACAGTTATAATAGTGAAGTGCAGTTATAATAGTGAAGTGCAGCAACGAAAAGAAATATATTTTTTTTTAAATTTAAGACCGCTACATTTCTTACATTTTCCTAGGTATATATTACAAATTTCTATACGGTATTTCTTGAATATAATATTTTGGAAATTTTATTATGGGTAAAAATAGCGATGCACAATTTCGACTTTTCGGATAGGTTCCTTAGCTTTCTACAGATGCCTTAGCTAAGGGGACATTATATGTAAATAAATCCAGTTATAAGAGGCTACGGGAGCTGCGAGTTCTCTAGATCTCTGAAGTGATTCTACAAGCTAAGTATTTGGGTCTTACAAAATTTCTAAAAGGCTATGATAGCCACCAATATAAAGCTCTCTCTATGTATGGGTATGCGTATGACTATTAAGAAGACTGTCTTAACATTTGGGTTCACAACATCTCTATAGAGGTTCCAGCACCACAGTATGCGTATACCTATGTGTACTTCCAACCTTTTGAGAAGCTAAAACAGCTTTCAACGTTGGCTAATTAGCTTTTTAAAGTTGTTCTAACAGCTTTGTATACAGGTACAATAGCTACTGAAATATTCTTTGTTGGTTCCTGTAGCTCTCTTGGCGTATTTAATAGGCCTATAGTAGCTCCACAGATTTTTGACAGTCATTTATTTATCCCAAAAATAAAAAAAACTCACTAGTCAGTTCTAAGGTGCCTATGTTGACCTTTCACACCACTTATTTATTTGACTTTGAATGTGGATTGTTACTAAAGAATTTCAAAAGAAAAGTTGTTTACTATAGTGTTTCAACTAGTCGTTGGAATTCTTTTCGAAGTCTCTATTGTGTGGGGGCCCTGCCTTAAAACCGACCCTGATAGTTGTCAGCATTTTCTTCTACAAAGTCAAAGTTACTTCCTTTAGAGTCTAGACTATCATAGGCTCGGTTTCAAAATGTAGCATTTTCTTCAATAAGTGAGCACTTAATCACAGGGCCACGCAAAAATGTTTTTGCGGTCAGTGATATCGGATTTGTAGGCCTACAATTTCTAGCTGTTCAGAATTATGTGGTTAAGGGTCCACGCGAGGTGCCAGATTTTACACAAAAATATGCAAAAAATTAGGGATTTCACAAATGTTCCCAGGACAAAATAAAAACTCATAATATAAATAATTAAAATATTTTTTTATTTTATTTAAATGACTTAACTAGACTAAAAGTTGGTAGGTTCTCACATTGGTATCAAGACATTTCTTCGAAGTAGGTACTAAACTGTATTTGATTTTTGTTACCAAATACTAGTTAGAACTCG
Organism: Cheilosia scutellata; assembly: GCA_955612985.1. Classification (NCBI taxonomy): domain Eukaryota; kingdom Metazoa; phylum Arthropoda; class Insecta; order Diptera; family Syrphidae; genus Cheilosia; species Cheilosia scutellata. Next base: position 111,687,636 of record OY015311.1, read on the forward strand.
GAATTAGCTGGACCCTCAAAATTGGCAGTCTAGAGCCGTTAGTATTTATCATTAAAATTAATCACAGAATTTTTTTTTACTTCTCCCGCGAATCTAGAACGCTTCATCAGCGCCCCGAGATGCTTGCAGATGTATATTAGTTCTACACTTAAATTGCTGCAAATTGTAGTCTTCTGATGAAAATATATCCCCAGGAAGCGAGTTTCAAAGTTTGCTTGTCCTGTAACAGAAGGAGTTTTGGAAAATGGATGTCCTCACGGTTGTCAAGTATGTACTGGGCATTAGCTGCCTGTATTACGGGGCGCCCAAAAGTTGCATTTCGAGGGATAATGTTTTTGAGTTCTTCGGGACATCTACCATGGAAGCAAGGTATATAGAAATACATGGTATGATATTGCGCATGTTTGTTTGCATCTCTTTCTTCAAAGTGACGTCACCAGACGACAAAATACAGGCAACAGATAATAATTTATTTAATTTGTTTACTAATCTATTACACTCTAAACAGCACACAAAACATTATTGTTATTAAAAATGAAACTTGGACACAGAAAACTACCCGTATTTCAATATATTTTCACAGAAACGTTAAAATCGTTGTCGTCAAGTGACGTACATGCGCAGAAAAAACGAAAAATTAATCGCGGAATATCATACCTTGTAGTTCTATATACCTTGCCATGGAAGTACCTATAGAACAAGCAAACGTCAGCGACTTGTCTTCTGTGCACCAACGGTTGTAGATTCGATGTGAGTGAAGGGTCTCCAACAAGTCGAACTGCTCGTCTCTGTATGCGGTCAAGTAGGTTAAGTGGGAACAGGCGTGGTCTAACCTGTGCTTTGTAGAGAAGAAAAAGTTGCTTGGGGCTAAAGTACCTCTTTGTTCTAAATAGGTAGCTCAACTTACCGGACGCTGATCTTGCGATATAGGATATGATAATATATAGGAGTTACTCCGATGAGAGAATGCAATTTGATCAGATTCTGTGGCCATATTGGATACGCCACATTGATACGCCAGTCTATCAGTAATAGACATTTCATATTTTTTTTAAAAATACTTCTCCCGGGAAAGGCGAACGTATAACACTTCATCAGCATCACAAACCAGAAAGAATAGACCACCAGCTCCGCCCAAAAATGAGAGATCCATAGAGCCAGTTTCAAAAAGTTATTAGGTGGTTAAGTATGTGTGCCATGCTAAAGTAAATGGAGGGCGAATTGGTCACGCATACACTGGCACCTAATAACATTTACAGTTATTTCTGTGGTACAACACGTATTCACAGATAGAAAAAGAGGCGGCGCTACTCATTTCAAAACTGGCTCTATGCAATTCTCTTTTTTGCCCGAAGCTGGTGGTCTATTCTCTCTGGTTTGTGATCAGCATTTCATGAATCTCCGGCAGTAGTAGTGTTGAAAAAACGTCCTTTCGAAATTCAGAATGCAGAGAAATATGTGCAACAGATGATATATGGTCCACTTAAATGACAGCTGTCAGTCAATAGGCAAAAATTACTTTGTGATATGCTAGGTTTGTCTAAATGGCATTTCAATATAACATTTTTCAACGTCAAGTTGCAGAGCAGAACTATGCCAGCCACACTCTCTACAAGCGGGCAGTCAGAAGTTACAAGCGGGGGTTAGACTGTTTCGGTCCCTCCACCGCCACCTGGAGGAGTCAACTTCATTTCGACACTCTAAATATCTCGTCAGAGGCAATACACAGGGGTTATACTGTTTCGTTCACCCTTCGTCTTTGCTCTCCCTGAAGAACAATCTCTAGAGCGGTTCGCTCTAACCGCCACCTAGAGGAGTCAACTTCATTTCGACACTCTAAATATCTCGTCAGAGGCAATACACAGGGGTTATACTGTTTCGTTCCCCCCTTCGTCTTTGCTCTCCCTGAAGGACAATCTCTAACCATTTTTTCGGTACCAAGCAGTATGATGGTTTGCTTCAATCAAACTCTTCTGGTCAGCACCAGTCTTTGTCTCGTGAAGGAGTTGTCAAAGGAAATAAACGGGGGCATACTGCTACGGCAACCAGGAGATGCTAAATTCATTTTTTTTTTAACAACGGAGTTGACTGTTTCAGCTATCATTATGACCTCATAGCAAAGTAGGATGCACAGACATACCTCTCTTTAAAAGAAATTCGCAGGTAGCAATAGAGTTCCTACCTGGAATTCCCGGCCCGTTATATTTCTAGCCACGTTCTCTCTCTCCTACCGCCTGCTAGCATTAAGACACTGAAATTGCTCAAGAAGTGTACCTACTCTAAAGCTAATTGCAGATGCTTATGATGTCCTTATGGTATAGACAAGATGATAACAATAATTTATACATTTTGAGGCATTTTTAATTATTGATTTGGCATCATATTTCATTGTGGCCGAATTTCATATAGTTAATTTGTCAATCTTTCAGCCTTATACACGTCCTTTTGTTTCATCAGTTGGACTTCTTGTTATTACAAGAGACGCATAACAGGTCGACAAAATTCTATGTCTGCATGCACTACATCTGAAAGTATTAATTTTGAAATTCGGTAAGAAGTACAGACAAGAACAAAACTCTACCACAAATAAAAAAAAGAAGAAGAAGAAGGAAATGCCTCCATTAAGACATCACTTCGATTGAGAACGTAACCAGATTTGCAAATCCACTTCATTCAGTGTCCATATCAATTACGCGCAGTTTCCTCACAAATTATCTCCAGTATGTAGGTACTCTGCATCCTTATTATGTCTACTCGTAGAAGCCTCAGCTCTCTAGTATGACTAATTAAATGAACACGCACACGAACACAATATGTGTGCACCTCACAAAATTCCTGTCAATCGAACATGGAAGAAAAGCATCTTCAAATGGTAATTAAGTTTAGGTTCTCGACAATTTCCGCCATATCCCGATTAACGTCAATATGAATGATGATGAAGATGATAGTGGATGAGGACAAGAAAATGTGGAACACGAAGACGGATGAACATTGAACATGTTCAAGATGAAAGGAATTTCGAGTACATCCTTGTGTCGAACACAATTCTCTAATTGATTTAACGATGCAATGGACGAAATGCGGTGCACGCGCCATTGTCCGAGAGAGAACATCGATAACATTACGTTACAACCGACCGATATGACGCGGCGACGACGACGCACGGTTGGTTAAGCGCTGCCATTGTGTCCACGTTAGATGCTCTTTTACGATTAATTAAATTGAATTTCCATTCATCTGTATCATAGTACAAGTATTTCGGACTGCAAGAGACTATTCAAGTCCAAGACCCTTTGAACGTCTCGTGTTCCTTTTGTCAAAGGACAATACACGAGTGTACTGATGGCAAACATCAATGAATTGAAGTACCATTATGGAAATACCGTTAGGTAATCACTGAATGATATCAGTTTGCCACTACAACGAAGAGCAAATCAATCATGTTGTCTACTTAATTAATCAAGACATTTATGACGAGCATAATAATTTCTCTGTCGTCGTTGTTGTCATGTCACTGTGCTCCTCATACGAGGCTCATGTGTGTCTATAGATTTCGCAACCAAGAAACCCCACCATAGTGAGGGGTGGCTGTGAAGCAACAATGTTGTTTCAATTATCTGAATACAAGGCGGGCGTTTTCGACGGGATGTTAGAACGCCTTCTTAGCTCGACATGGTGAGCGCATGTATGGCATATTAGGCTGTTCATATAACTTTTGTCGCTCATTAAGCTGATGGATTATTTGGCGTGGTTAATGACTTAACATGTCACATGAAATAAATAATTCGATTTTGATGATGTCACTGTGACATGGGGATAGACCTTGAATTGTCAGTTGTCACCAACAATATTGTCGAGCCGAGGATGTTATAGTAATTAGTGTCAATTTTGTCGAAGCAGTTTAGTTGATAGTGTGATGTAGGTTCAATTTGCAATATCGAATGCTCATTGTTTCCTGATGCTAATGAGTGCTCGGAAATACAGTTCGGGCACGATTTTAAGGGTGCTTTTTGAAATCCTATATTCTATTTCTAGTCTTCCTTACTCTTTTTTTGTGTTGTACCTATGCATACCATTTATTCATCGGTACCTACATACTATTCGGTTTAATATTTGTTACTGGATTCTTATTTTTAGGGTGCCATAACCGAGTTTCCATAACTGAAGGAGGCTTGACTGAAGCTGTTCTTTGCTTAGCATACTCACAGACTGGGGCTTAGTCTCAAACTTTCGTGTCAAATATGACCAAATACAAGAGAGTAGGCATAGTTGGAGACATTAAAAACTTAATACTGGTTTTTGACAACCTAAATGTCGTCATTGCAAATGTATACCTCACCTCATCAATCAAAAATGTATCAACAGCTCCTCAGATCCAAATGGATGACCATCCAATCCATCCCAAGGACTCAATGCATCTTCTAGGAGTCACAGTCAATTCAGGAATCACATGGCAGGACCACATGTCCTATATTGGGGTCCGCTAAGTTGAGCTACCTATTTAGAGCAAAGAGCTCCTTCTCTACAAAGCGCTCTACAAGGACCAGGCCTTGAATATTGTTCCCATATATGGAGCTCGGCCCCGAAACATTCACTTAATCTACTTGAGAGCTTACAGAGACGAGCAGTTCGACTAATTGGAGACCCTACACTCACATCGAATCTACAACCGTTGGTGCACAGAAGACAAGTCGCTGATCTATGCTTGTTCTATAGGTACTTCCATGGTAGATGTTCCGAAGAACTCAAAAACATTATCCCTCGAAATGCAACTTTTGAGCGCCCCACAAGATATGCTGCTAATGACCATACAGTACACCTGACAACCGCGAGAAGATCAATTTTCCAAAACTCCTTCTGTTACAGGACAAGCAAACTTTGAAACTCGTTTCCTGGCGATATATTTCCATCAGAAGACTATAATTTGCAGCAATTTAAGTGCAGAACTAACATACATCTGCAAGTATCTCAAATGCTCAGAAAAAAGTTTAGCAGTGAACTGCCCCAAGGAGCTTAAAAAACTGTTGGGACAGACATTAAAAAAGTCTCATTATTGTGGCTATCTTTTTATGAGGACTAATTAGGACTGAATTCTTTATAGGCCAACTGCAAGCCTCACATCGTCGAAGTGGATAACTGTAAGAGTCAAAACACGGAGCTGGCTATCGGTGTTTCTTTCCGAGAATGCAACAACATAAAAAAATCCTCTAGGATCCCTTTAAATTCAATTCTTTTAATTGACAACCAGAGAAGGTCATTTCTGGTAGGATATGTTCATAATAGCCGTATTTTATTATGCCCGTGATCTGAACCAGATTACAAATTAGCACTAATTCGCAACAACAACACGTGATCCAACTTTCTATCTGGATAATTTTTCATGATCCAAATAGATAGTATGATAGTATACTTCTAGGCGAATAATTTTATTCGTGTATACAAATAAAGTGGCTTACAAAATATTGACAACCCAATAACCAATCAAACCACTCCGTTTCTCGCATAAAATTTGTAAGCCACTGTCAAATGTCAAAATGATCCTGGTTTGTTTTATTATGCTGATCTGATCCGGTTCAGATCATGGGCATAATAAAACACGGCTAAAGGCTAAACTACATTCAACACAAAGTAAAGTACTTGCACGAAAATGTTTTTTCCCTTTCCACGCCATTTCAAATCTGTATTTTTCTCTCAACTTTTCACAAAGTGTGTTACTTGAAAGTTAGCTATACCTCTAACTTTCAAGTGGCACACTTTTTGAAAGCGCCATAAAAACCACTACATGCACATAAAAAGTTTGCGCTAATTACTGAGATCACCATTAGAGGCCTCTGATGGGACTAGAATGTCGCATTTTTGTTTCCGGTTTACCATGGAAAAGAACAATTATTGCAGAAAAGAACCATTATTGCAGAAAATACCATGGAAAAGAACCATTATTGCAGAAAATTGCAGTGTTTTAATTTGGCTTACTTTCGTGTCAGAGCAAGCTTTTTAAATAAATTTCTTACAAGAAGGGGGCAACTGCGTTTGTGTGTGAGCTTGCACTTTTTCACTTTTTGACTTTTTGCCGAATGTAGTTAAGCCTTAATACTGCTCATAATATGCTTTCAATTTTAGGAGTATTTTTTTGGGAATCTATATCTAGCTCACTTTTACTTTTACATGCAAAACTGGTATACTCACTTTTGGTTTTGGTATACTCACTTTTGGTTTTACATGCAAAACTGTTATACTCACTTTTGTTTTTGTTATACTCACTTCCCAAAAAAATACGCCTTTTATCAAGCATCAGGAATTAAACCAAAAGCCGAGACATCCACCAAAAAAGGCAGTTTACAGCACTTTATTATTGCATACCTATAGGCTGATTCAGAGTAACTACCGTATCAGCGCTCTTAGAGTAATTAGCGCCTACGATGCAATGTGCGTAGTACCTGGCATGGTACCAATTGACCTCCTTGAAAGAGAAGCACAGGGAAAATACATCGTCAGCAGAACAACGACTTGAACATCAATGACAACAGGAGATAACACTTTACCACAAAGGGTGGCCAGTTTAGAAGATTGGCAGCAGAGATGGGATCACTCTGACAAGGGAAGATGGACGCATAGAATCATACCCAAAATCGACGATTGGATCAACAGAAAGCATGGAGAGTTAAATTTCTATTTGACACAGATGCTAACAGGTCATGGATGCTTTAGGGCTTACCTGTACAGGTTTGGGCACGATGACAATTCTTTTTGCCCATGCTGTACACCTGACACCTGAAAACATAACCGGCCCGATACTGTGGCAACCATCATGAAGAAGCAACGCCAACATAGCGACAACGTAATGCAATGCGGGAGCATGCAAACCTGAATATGCCGAACACTTAAGGCTCTGACCCCCTCGCGATGTAATGCTTGACGGCAGTCCCGCGAGGAATAAGGGCAGGAAGAGGGGGGGTTTTAGTCAGTAAGAATCTGACATAACTCCTTATTACACAGCAATATCTTATGCTAGATTTCCCCTCCGACTTACAAAAAAAAAAAAAAAAAGAGCAGGTTAACTCTGGATTGTTTTGGGGATTTTGTCTACTTTACTTTTCTGTTCAAAGATAGATGTTCAATAACGCAAACATAGTAACGATATCGTCCGCATACATACCCCAGCAGCTGCACGAAACTGTTAAAGATAGAGGCTTTCGTATTGACACCTTCCATGCGTGCTATGTACTCCAGAATAAGATTAAAGAATCTCAAGATAGCGTATCTCTTTGCCAACCTCCGGTGGATGTTCTGTAACTCCTTTATAGAATCACAGCTCAAAATTCAACAATAGTGAACTTTTGGAAATGATTGCTAACATTTGAGGCTTTAAAGTCGAGAATCTCCTAGCGATTGGCAGATTGGGGTGATTGTGCTCCTTTTCAAGAAAGGGGATAAAAGGGATTGCTTCAATTACAGGTTTATATCAAATTTAAGGCTCCCCGGAAAAGTCTCTGGAACGCGGAAAAGATGTGTTTCGGTAAACTGCGGTAAGTCTATACCTTTCACCGGTGGCGTTGGACTCCACCAGGAGTGCGTTTTGCCCCCCCTCCTTTTCATTACTTATGTGGACTGAATGCTACAGCGCAGTCTTGGCGAAGAACCTTTCGAAGAACCTTTGGGAGATCTGGGGTAAAATCATCCTTGGGTTCTCTCAGACTAAACTTCAACGCGCACTCGATCGGTTTACAGCCGTTTGTGTTGAAGCTGAGATGAAAGTAAATTGGAACAAATCTAAAGTGATGGGCGTTTCCAGAACGACTGTTTAATGCACTCTACATGTTAGTGGAGTCCCATTGAAACAGGTGTAAAAGTTAAAGTATAGAATTGGTGAGGCTGGGTCAATTTTGAGCCAGCTTGGTCATTCTGTTATTAGGAGGACTGAACTTGGTGTCAAAGCTAAGTCATCAGTCTTTAATTCGGTGTTTGTTTCACGACATGCTATGGTATCCGTACCATCAGCCAGGTGTCCTCTAGTTAGACTTATTATGGGATGGTTAGATCAAGTTCATAATCTCTGCTTTACCCGTATGAGGATTGCCCTTGATGATTTAGAGTCGATGGCGGAGAATCGAGAGCTATGAACGGTCCACTTGAACAACTTATACCCGCGACCCACTTAATGGATAAACCGGTCATCGAAAATTAATGAATGAATGAAAAGTCTATAAAAAGTCTTCCTGAACTAGCTTGATAATTTGGTGCATCCGTCCGAAGAAAGAGTCATTAAATTAGAAAATCCGCCAGCAATTGGTTAGCCTCTTATTTTATATCAGCTGGGATCTTCTTTGCCCTTATAAGCTTAGCAATAGTCGATTGTGGTTGGTAATGGCCAGTATCCGGTAGATATCATGGATAGGCGCTAATATTACCCACACCCGTGATTATTTTTATTTTTACAAATTGACTATAGGGTAGACTTAACTAAACGTTACATTGGAAAGGACATAATATTAAAAAAAAAAAAAAAAAAAAAAAATAGGATGGAAAAATGATTCCGAAAAAAATTAAATTAACACTTTTAAGTATTAACCCAATTAATTGAAAGGGTGCACGTGAATGCCTACCCTCGCACGTTCTGACTTAATTCATCACCTACTATGGTACCTTTTTTTCGCTTTATTTATGAAGATATAAAATGTTTTAGAGAAAATAACGAAATAACTGCAATTAAATTTTAATTAAAATTCTTCGCTATTTGGCCGGCATCCATAGCACCCGAAGCAATCCAAATTTTCCCATCGCCAATGTAACTGCTACGTCTCCATCCATCTTTAGAAGCTCTTATTAAATCCAAGTAAAATTTTAATTTCCTCCAGACGCATCCACCCCCCCTCATGAAGTTAACCCACCCGCCAAAAAGCAATAATTCCTAAAGTGGACCCCACGAAAAACCAAACCACCACTGCTCAGTTGTATTGGTTGTATCCTTCGAAGTTGTTCAAACGACTGAAACAGGAAATATCCCTTCAGCAGCACAACAAACAACAACGACAACGATGGTGACGACGAAACGCAAGACTACTACACCAGTCTGCACCAGTATCCCCCAGTCCGCGACGACGATGAAAACAAACAAACAGTGAAAATTATCAAACAGTTTAATGGCGCTCACACACCGTGTGCTCTTGATTATTCGCGGAAATGTCGAAAATAACTACCAAAATGAAGGACATAAAACCAATTAAGACCACCATTTAAAATAATTGTAATATTCCGCCATTAACCCGACCCGCCCCATTATCACTGAACCACTGCCATCCACCCACACATCCACCCTACCGACCATCTCGCTCGGGACTCAGGAGCCGTTCGATGTGATAAGAGATTCCTGATTATTCGCCGTCGAAAACAGGAGCCCTGTCTCTCTTAACCCTCCGTGTGCTCGAATATGTTAGTCCTGTAGGTCGTCGCGAGGAGCGTTGTCGCCTCGCCCGAGGAGATGAGTGTGCGTGCAAATCATAGAAATCCCCTCGCGTCTGTTTGCCGTTCTTCTATAGTTTGTAATTAAAGCATAGAAATAGTATTGAGCACACAATACATTCACAGTGGTGGGGTGTATTTATTTACCGACACGGCCTGAATTGGGTGGCGCGCTCTGCAAGAGCAAGAGATCCTTACGGATATGCGGTGCGGGGGAGTCCAAATGGAAGTTTATCCTGAAATGAAGCGACCTCCGCTAAACAAATTGCTCGAAATAATACTTTGGAATTAAGCTAATTGAAATGAAACGAAAATGTATTACACTGACTTGATGGGTGGATGGCGCTGGCAGGACGAGCGGGGGTGACAGGAAGCAGCAGTACTACGCTGACTGAAGAATACGAATTAATTTCATTGGTGGGGTGGCGGGATTAATATGGCATGCGAAAGCCTTCTTTTTTGTTACATTTTTGGGATAAGGTCATGGTGTTCTGCTGCTGCTGTTGTGTGAATAATTATTTTAACGTTAATTAATTTTTTTTTGTTGTTGTTGTTCCGTTTTCGTTTTTTATAAACGGAATGCTAATGGAGTACTGCCTGTGGACGGGGAGTAAGCAAATTATTCAAATTGAAATTCTTTGGTTTTGGTTTTGGTTCTTACCGGCTTAAATTGAGTGCGATAATATGTCACACGCGATATAAGAGTTATTTTGGGCAGACTATTATCAGATCAGGGATATTAAAGAAATGATCATCAACGATCCGTAAATTGTATAAGCAGGGGTGGAATTCTGTAAGATGAAAACGTTCAATCGTTTTCGTTTGCACTAATGTTTTGGGAAGGAATTTTCGTTTCCTTGAAAGCAAAATAGACGAAAGCTATTTCATTGAAGTTTGCGTTTTTTTTTTGTTGCATGTAACTCTAAAACGAAAAAATCTTACGAGGAATTCTTTAAACAAAAAACTATTTATACAGGGTGTCCCAGTTAAGCAGAATAATCCTTTAAGGGAAGATTCCTGAAGTTTCGTAGAACAAAAAATTGTATGCCAGGGGGGGTCTATTTTCACCATATTTCCCATTCAAAGCATGTGTCCTCTAATTTGTAGGTGTTACCACTTAAAACGCTATAACTTCTAAACTATTATATGTATACACAAAAATTGTTTTGTGCATTTTGAAAAGACAATTTAGAAGCGCATACAAGTCATAAGGTACATATGTGCAGCTGGAAAAGAGTTATTGCTCCTTAAATTCAACATTTTGAAAATTTGTTCTTACATTTTTTTACTTAAAATGTTTTTTTCTCAAAATATTTACTTCATTTTAATTTTTTTTTTTAAGAAATTTTTATCCTTGAGAAATTTTTTTTGTTATGTACCCCACGTAGCCGGGTACTGATGCCTTTTTGATACCGGGTGAGCTCCTCGAAATAAAAAAAACGACGTTCAAGACCCAGCGGCGGCAGAAATTGAGGGTGGGATTTTGCGTGCTGTGGAAGTTAAGCCTTTAGTCAGGTCCGAGGACTAGCTGTGCAATTGGAACTTCCCAGAACCAGTATTCACAGAACTCTCCAGAGTAATAGGTTACACCTTACACCCTTTCCATTTAGCACCGGTATATTGGAAATGCAGTCCCTCAAGACCCCCCTGGCTACGTGCCTGGTTTAAATCCAAAATATTAGGTAGACAGAAAAATAAAAACAACAGATTTGTACAGCATTAAAGTAGTGGAATAAACTGTAGGTAGTAAGTACCTAGACCTACTAAAATAACTTTTTTTTTTGAGTTTCGGATTTTTCAAAATTGTTTTACATTTTTTTAGAATGTGTAATTTTAAGAATAAAAAACCTAAGTTATTAGAAAATTTAAGGCATGGTGCATACTGTGAAATAAAAAATAAAAAAAAACATGTTTTTGTAAAATTATAAGATTATGAAAAATAAATATATTCAATAAAATCTGTAATTAATTAATTTATAAAATTTTTAAATTTTTAAAATTTATAATTTTTTATTTTTATTGTACAACAATTATTTCAGCCAAAAAAACAACTCTTTATATAGAGAAATAATTTCAGTGCTAAAGTTTTAGATTTACATAGCAAAATTCAGCATAAAAAAACAACAAATTGATACAAAAATATGTTTTTTTATGCGAAATAAACTCTTCCTATTTTTTTATCTGTCTGTCTGTCAGTTTATTTTCTTTTCACCACTAAACTGCAGAAGAATTTTTAAAAAAGCTATTGACAAAACCGAACCTATTATGGGAGCTAAAGATGTAAAATTCAGAACATTTGTGTGCATCAATAATCAAGAACAAATCCAAGCAATACATTTCCTAAACTCGGGCAAAGTCGGGCGGGTACTTCTTCTCATTTCGAAAAAAAAAAATATATATATATCGGGGCTAACTTTTGAACACTTATTTTATTGCGCCGCTAATGTTTCCTAATTCTAGTGTTATTGCGCCTTACCAATAATCATTTTTAAACTTCAACTTAAATATTTTGGTAGTCACAATAGGTATGGAAATTTTCGTCATTGTGAATTCGTAAAAATTAAACACTAAATACATATGTTAATTAGTACCCGCAATGACTTGATTAGTCTCAACTTCAAAATCCCTATCCATCTTCTCATATAGTATACCTCAGGCATAAGGAACGGTCAATCGCTTATGCTACCTTATGATCCGCTATGCTAAATGCCACCGTTGATGTCGTCTAACTCTTACGCTGCAGTTTAAAACGAGAGGAAGTGCCCTAGTGAGTAAACCCTCTAACGTTCACTGCCACCTATGACCTTCCAAAGGGGTTGCATACCCAATCATGTGGTTATTGTACTGGACTACTGAGTGAGCGGCCACAGGTTCAAACCCAGAAAAAACACAAATTACTCTGTAGGGCTTTTTCCACTGCGTCATTTCTCGCTAACGTCTGGCAATAATTTGAAAGTATAACTGCCATGAGAAAGAATCTCAATTTAGTCCGTAGGTAGGGTTTGGCATAAATTTGTAGGTTACTTCCATTCGCCAGAAAAATAAAAAAACTCACGCTAGACGTAGAGAGCTATGTGGACCTATTGTGTCAACTTATTTTTATTCGATTTAAATTCCATTTCCCCAGGCTAGTGCCAACCTCTTCGCTGAGCTAACAATTGTTGAACAAAATATATTGGCCAGTCAATTAACATCTATCAAACATCGCAATATCCGCTTAACCATCTTCCCAAAGGACGAGTATAATAAAATCATATTCGATCGTCAACTAATTGACATTGCTGTTGTCCTAAATCGCAGCCACAATATTTTACTTCCGAGGTTTTTTTATTGGCCACAAACAAAGCCAAATCTGATTTCCAGCTCCCAGGCACCCCTCGATTAGATAGTTATGCTGTATACACGCTCAAAAGCACAATCCGACAATGTGGACACCTGTCAAACCATCGTTTAAATAAACACAACAACTTTTCGACCAAGTAATAATTATTGTCATTACGTGAATGCAAACATTAGTGTCCACCCACAACCGCACACCCACCTACACCATACTCGTATCTGCACAATTGATTGCCGCATATGCTACATGCACCCGCTCACCTTATGATTATGAATTATTTTCTAATGTTTGCTAACTATATGCATGAGCAAGCAACATCGATTGTAACCCGGGCCCCACGCGTAAATGTTTAATCAACATTACAATTAGTTACCCAACTTACCAAGTATTGTTTAATTACTATTATCATTAATTGCCAGGCCCAGGCCCCAGCCAGGACGCGTTAGGGGGTGGCACTGATACTTATACACAGTATACAGCAAGCACCCTCCATTAGTATGAGTATAGCAGTAGGTAAACGTATACTACTGGTAGCAGCAGATTGAATGCGATTGGGCTTGTTTGCTAATATAATTATTGTCATAGTTGTGTAAACACTTTGTTCCCAGGACATGGAGACAGAGGTCGCTGTGCGTCATTATGTGCGTTCTGGCCAAATCTTAAGCTGTGATTGTTTAATGTGATTTTGTGTATATGCGGCAACCCCTAATATCCATCCAAGTGTAAGTATGTGTGCTGTGTATGCGGTGTTGAATCGAGCAAACATTCTTCGTCGATTGCCATCGGCCATCCGTCCGTCGGTCGTCGGACGGTTATGTTTGCTCTTAGTTTAGTGTTGACTAGTTGACTTTGTGTCTGCTTAAACAACACCGCTGCGTCATGATAAGCTTTCGGCTTGGCGCTATATGCAAGTGTCTGTTTATGTGGGCCGTGTTCTCTGGGTCCTGGTCACATTTGTGGCCATCGGCTGTTGGTTTTCGGCCAAGGGTAGGCGCAATTGTCAACGGACCAGCTTTAATAGCTGGCGGTGCGAGTGGTGTGTGGCTCTGATGGGAGCTCCATGCGATTGAGGAGTTGATTGGCGGCTTATGTATGGACAGCGGGTGGTAACATCGAAATCGCATTATCATAATTAATTAATAAACATAACATTCAAACTAATTAAGGCCGCCAATATGTGAGTCAAAATTTGAATCAAATAATGCAACAGTGCTGCACTCTCGCTATGGCATGGCGCTCCCTTAATATTGTTCACCGTCTGGATAACTCACCTATTCTACGCACGGTGTTCGATTGTGAAGCGTGTATTGGTTGGAGCGGTAATCCTTTAATTCTGATTACAGTAGGTACCTATATATTTTACTCTTCATTAGTAAAAAAGGATCCACTTACGGTGACGTGGGAACGGAGCCGGGCTCGACGTGCTTCATGGTTTATTAGCAATTTCCATTAATTAAACACTGAATTATTAATTAAAACTGAGAGCGAAATTAAATAATCAACTGAATCGTTAATGTAATTGAGGTTTACCTTGATTAAAAGAGAATTACAAAAAAAAAAAAAAAAAACAAACACAATGAATATCTTTAATTACATCAAATGGGAATGTATATAGTATATCGTCCTTTGATATTCGGTAGGAATGAAGTTTTTGATTGTCAAAAGTGTAGTAGCCAGAAAACCGTCGCATTTCATCAAAATGTAGCAACCGGAAGAAGTCAAACCGTAGTAGCTGGAATAAAGGTCAGACCCACGTAGGAGCGTATTAGACACATGTTTTTTACACTTGTCCACAGTCACGTCAGTTTATTTTTCGTTATTCTACCAAAACGTCAAAAACATTTTTGTGATAAGTCGATATTAAATCACATATGTAAATGTCTAGGACTTCGCTGCATTGAGACAAAGTTGGGATCAGGGGCGTAGCAAGGGGGGGACGTGGGGGGGGGGGGGGGTGTCGCACCCTCCCACGCTTTTCAAGAGTCGGCAAATCAACGATCAATTTTCAAAAATTAGGTCTTAAGTTTGGATTTCCATTAGGTATAGGTTTTTAAACTTGTAAATGTATACAAAAGTCGGCATTTTCAAAGATTTCAGATGAACTCCTTAAAATCGGTGAATCGGTGAATTTGCCGACTGAAATCCTTAAAATTTAGCGAGTTTAGATTCGATTTTAAAAAACGGTCGGCATCGGTGAATTTTGCCGACTGAAATCCTTAAAATTTATCGAGTTTCGATTCGATTTTAAAAAGGACGGTCAGCAACGGTGAATTTACCGACTGAAATCCTTAAAATTTAGCAAGTTTAGATTCGATTTTAAAAAGGATTGCCGAATGAAATCCTTAAAATTTAGCAAGTTTAGATTCGATTTTAAAAAACGGTCGGCATCGGTGAATTTTGCCGACTGAAATCCTTAAAATTTAGGGAGTTTAGATTCGATTTTAAAAAGGACGGTCAGCAACGGTGAATTTGCCGACTGAAATCCTTAAAATTTAGCAAGTTTAGATTCGATTTTAAAAAGGATTGCCGAATGAAATCCTTAAAATTTAGCAAGTTTAGATTCGATTTTAAAAAACGGTCGGCATCGGTGAATTTTGCCGACTGAAATCCTTAAAATTTATCGAGTTTCGATTCGATTGTAAAAAGGACGGTTGGCATTTCTAATTTGAGGTTAAATTCGAAGGAATGTGTTATTCGCTAGTTCGCAGCTTATTAATGTGGAATGCGAACTTTAACAATTCGCGGCAAACGTGTGTCATTTAATACGCGTTCCACAATCTAGCGAATTAAACATTCGTAGAATGGCGCAGTAGAAAAAACGGCTGAATTGAGAAGATTTTTCAGGTCAGTTATACTCTCGGATGTTTGTCAGACGTTCGCGAGAGGTGGCGCAGTAGAAAAAACCTTAAGATGTAATTTGTGTTTTTCCGGGGATCGAACCTGGGATCCCACGCACAGTAGTCTAGCACACTAACCACTGCGCTACTGCGCTTACGTGTTATGCTACTCTTGGAACAGTAAAATTTGCAATTTCCTAATCATAATTGCATCATGTGAATGGTCCTTTAGAATGAATAAACATAAGTTCTATGGATCGGTTATTGCGCTCAGTAGATATGCCGTTTCCATCTTCTCGGGAAGAGTTTAGAAGTTTGTGCGGTGTCGGATGGGCCTTAGAGTGGGGTTAACAGTGGGGATCTACATTACCACCGTATACAATATAATGCGAATAATGTAGATAGCTTGCACCAGGAAAACACCTACATTGGGCGAACAGTGGTGTCAATCAGCGGCCGAGTCTGGTAATTATGGATCTGACTCTCGTTGGAAGGGCGAGCCGGAGGGTGATGTCTGAGTTCCACACATATATAGGGAATTGAAAGACAATCTGAACAGAGCCCAGCGATATGGAGGCAAGACATTTCATAATTTAATAAAGAGTCCATTATCTGAATACACTATTAGCCAATTTGGTTGATATCTGTGGCGACATTCTAGGACATTTATAAATCCAGAATAAAAATCAGGCCCCTAGGAGTGGAGAAAAAATACACACAGAATACTAATACAATAACCCTTTTAATAAAAAGTCTAACTTTAGCTCCGCATGTTAAAAATACTTCTCCACCGCCTTAAGCAGTTGTCCAAACTAAAATCTTTTATAAATAAAATTGTTCTATTGCCAGATTTGTATCCCTAGAAAATCTAGGGCCCCAAAATTTGTTGGTTCCAAATAGTGCGACACTTCTAGCGCTTCTGGCAAAAAAGCGATTTCTGTGTCAATAACCCATTTTTATTTTCAAAAGTATGTTATAATCATTCTTCAAAATAGCTTAGAAATTGTGCTGCCGTCTAGCATAGAGAAGTCGTAAAGGTGGTCCTTTTGAAAACTGCTCTTAGTTCGAAAGCTACTCTGTCTATGTGTCGATATCGTTCACATGCATTTGAAACAATGAAAACGTATCACTACTTCCTTTCTGTATATATAGGCTCCAACTCGAACAATGACTAAACTGAAAGTAGTTATGTATTACAAATTAAATCAGGTTAGATTGCTATACCTTGTTAAGGTAACTTAACACTACCCAAAGTCATCACCCCGTTATCAAGTCAATTCATTGCATGATTTAACAAACTGCTTCAATTATGGAAGGACAATATTCTCTCGTTGTAAACTATCTATAGTAGATAGTTGGCGAGCATAAGTCCCGGAATAACATGGTATTTTAGTCCTAAGATATGCTGGCTTAACAACCACACGATGGTATTAATGGAAAACATAAGCCATCAGGAATCAAAGGTTGCAAGGATATCAGAACTGAATATAGCCGCTGGTGTTGCAGCACTATATACACATTCGAGGTTAAAGTCTTGATAACGTGCACAACGCACATGAACATGAAATGGAAATTGGCCTTATGGGTTAAGTGGGTAATACGAGCATAGCAGTGGCATACGTCGCTGTGTTTTGAGTCTGAAATAGTTGTCGTGCATTGTAGCTATGTTGACAACAAATGCGTGTGTTGAGGGTGTTTGTCATAGTTTAGCCTATATTCGGTGGTAAGCACATGTTCCTGTTTAATATGAGCAGATGTTTGCTTGAAAAGGATTTTATTGAACATAATGAATAGTTGGCTGACTGGAAGTATTTCTATCGATGTTATCATTCGTACTTGTGCCAACAAAGTACGAAGACAAGGCCTCTATACATAGATATTGGTCATCAATTAAAGTTTGCATCAGATATGTCACTCCGCAGCGTTGAGCATTTATCTACTCACTGTTACAGAACCAGAACAGTTACATAGATACTCGTAACAAGTTGTACAAGTTATTTGAGTTGACTTATAAGTTTTGTATTAGTAAAGTTACCAATCTATTGAATCGGTCATTATTCTTATTATTATCTAAGGAAAGGACATTCCCCTACTATTTTGTTTATTTCTTTTAACCTATAAATAACATACGTTCAATTATTGGGATTCGTGCCTGTAGCAGGATAATTATAGACAACCACTTATGTAGTTCGTTATTGCTCTTATCATGTTAGGTACGACCAAAAAAGTGTATGGGCTTATTTTTATTTTGGCTGTCTTATTTGTCGAATGACATCCATGGAAACGTGTTTTGTTGATGCAGCAGAATATATAGATAGGCACAACTTATTTACTAAAGGACACAGAACATGGAATTTTTCGGGATCGTTTGTTGGAAAGAGTGGTTACCTAATAGTAAATCAGGTTAATAGCCAGCAGATAAAGTCCAGCTTCTCTTAGCTATTCGTATTTTTAGAAATGGATTTTAATACCCTCCACAGGAAGGTATGGGTATTCACTTTGTCATTGCATTTGTAACGCCAAGAAGGAGTCTGAATCAGCATCAAATGAATGAATCGATTTGGAAATGGTCCGTTTGACTGTCTGTGTGATAGCGTCCAAACGAATCAACGTAGGCGAATGGAATTTTGTAAGAGAACTTCTTTTTACCGTGTCGGTCGTCAGGTTGGTATTAAAAATGGCCTATGTCGGTCCAGTAGTTTTGGTGCCTCCCATACAAAAACAATATTAGACCCATGTGTTGTGTACCTACTAACTCACATGCCTAACATTTTGCATGACTTGTTACTTGTATGCAGTGGATGGCATCAAAGCATCGACCGATGATAGGTAAGGATAACTCTTTTACTTGTTAAATATTGACTTAGAATAGCGTGTAATTAATGGAACCACCTGCGAAGAACCGATACGATTGGAACTCACTCTTTAAAGAGTCAATGAATTTTTGAGTTTCGGACAGCCAATAAACAAGCAAACAGCAGGCACCTTTGATGCAGCTCAGGGCTCAATCCTAGTAGACCCGACACGACATATGGAATGGACTATTTGTGAATGGACAATAGAGATGCCTGCAATTAAGTATGTATCTGATACGCTGCGCAGTTTATAAAGACGGTGAACCAAGTAAAATTTCGAATGCAAAATACTATAGACGTGTAGCATTAGAATAGGCTTGCAAGAGAAATATGGGGATAGTTCTCCCAGCTATAAGGCAGGTGAGTAGTGCAGTTGAAAGCTCGCCAGCAACAAATCAAGTCTAGGTTTCAAAATACATTTAGGATCAATACATACAGTGAACCAGTCGTTCATAGATGCGGGGGAAAAGAAAAGATTCGAAAGAAGAACTCTGACAAGAAAGCTTACTTACTTAGATGGCGCTACAGTCCGGGGTGGACCTGGGCCTCAACCAACATGCCTCTCCAGTTAGCCCGATCTTTGGCTAACCGCCTCCAGTTGCGCACTCCAAGTTCGTTGAGGTCCCCTTCCACTTGTGCGCGCCACCTAAGGCGAGGTCTTCCTCTACTGCGTTGTCCCTCCGGGTTGGAATCGAAGACTCTTCGGGCCGGAGCGTTGGTGTCCATTCGCTCTACATGTCCTAGCCATCTTAGTCGACTGATACGCACTTTTCTGACCAGGTCTATGTCGCTGTACAGCTCGTAGAGTTCGCTGTTAAATCTTCTCCTCCAAAGCCCGTCAACGCAAACGGGACCGAAAATCACTCGAAGAATTTTGCGTTCGAAACGACCAAGAAGATCTTCATCCGCCTTTGTTAACGTCCATGCTTCTGCGCCATAGAGTAGGACTGGGATGATGAGGGTCTTATATAGAGTCTCCTTAGTGTTTCTTGACAAGGCCTTACTAGTCAGTTGCCTTCTTAGGCCAAAGAAACAGCGGTTGGCAAGTGTAACTCTTCGTTTGATTTCTGCTGTGGTGTCATTATCAGAGTTTATAGCGGAGCCGAGGTAGATAAAGTCCCTAACCACCTCAAAGTTATAGCTGTCTATCGTGACGTTCTGTCCGATTCGCCGATGTTGTGTGTCCCTTCTTGTTGACAGCATGTACTTTGTTTTGCCCTCATTCACCACTAAACCCATTTTTGCCGCTTCTGTGCTAATACTTGCAAACGCACCAGTAACAGCTCGCTGCGTTCTGCCAATTATGTCAATGTCGTCAGCGTATGCAAGTAGTTGCACAGACTTTTGGAAAATTGTGCCCCTGGTGTTGGCTTGCGAGTTTCGCACAATTTTCTCAAGTATGATGTTGAAAAAGTCACATGACAGCGCATCACCTTGTCTAAATCCTTTTTTGACATCAAAGGTCTCGGTGAGATTATTTCCGACCTTTACGGAGCAGCGAGCGTTCTCCATCGTCATTCTGCACAATCTGACAAGTTTGGCAGGGATGCCAAAACTAGACATGGCTCTGTATAGCTCGTCTCTATAAATGCTGTCATATGCGGCTTTAAAATCGATAAATAGATGGTGAGTATCGATTTGGACTTCTTGGGTTTTCTCCAGGATCTGCCGTAGTGTGAATATTTGGTCGGTTGTGGACTTACCGGGCCTAAAACCACACTGATAGGGACCAATCAGCTCGTTGACAAATGGTTTCAGGCGCTCACACAGTACAGCAGATATGATCTTATAGGCGATGTTGAGGAGACTGATGCCTCTATAATTGGCGCAGTTTAGAGGGTCTCCTTTCTTGTAGATCGGGCAAACGATGCTGAGGTTCCAATCATCAGGCATACTTTCCTCTGACCAAATTTTAGAAACAAGTTGGTGTATGCTCTCTACCAAGTCATCTCCCGCTGCCTTAAAAAGCTCGGCCGGTAAACCGTCCGGTCCTGCAGCTTTGTTGGACTTCAGCTTAGATATTGCTATCCTTACCTCATTTTGGTCAGGTGGACGGAAGTCTTGGCTTTCATCGCCCAGGTTGAATGGTTCATTCTGCCTGACAGCGGAATATGTGTCGTCTTCGCCGTTTAACAGTCTGCAGAAATGGTTTTTCCATGTCCTCAGCACCGACTGTGACTCCACTACAAGGTTTCCTTGTTCGTCTCTACAGGTCTCTGTTCGGGTCTTGTTCCCGTGACACGTTCTTTTTACCTTTTGGTAAAACTTCCGAACATTGTTCCTGGAGTAACACCTCTCTATTTCCTCGATCGCGCGCTTCTCATGCTCTTTCTTTTTCCTCCGGAGAAGCCGGTGTTCTTCCCTCCTTTTTTGCTCGTAGAGCTCACGAGCTGCTCTCGTCCTTCTCTGCAGCGCCGCTTTGTAGGCCAGTTGCTTCGCTGCATGTGCTTGCCGGCACTCTTCATCAAACCAAGGGTTTCGTGGTGGTGGTCGGGTGAAACCGAGCACATCAGTTGCGGCTTTTCTGACGGCTTCTTGGCATCGATGCCACTGGTCTTCAGCACTTGATGAAGGCTGCAAAGGACTTCTCGAGAGGTTGAGGGAGACGCGATCGGCAAAAGTTCTGGCGGTTTGTTGCGTTTGTAGCCGTTCAACGTTGAATCTCCTCACAGTATTTCCTCGTTGTTGTGGTGTCTGGGATATCCGCATACGTACCTTGGCTACAACAAGGTAGTGATCCGAGTCTATGTTGGCCGCTCGGAAGGTTCGAACATCTAGAATACTGGAGGAGTGCCTTGCGTCGATCGCAACATGGTCAATTTGATTGACCGTTTGATGGTCTGGTGACCGCCATGTTCCTTTGTGAATATTGAGGTGAGGAAACCGTGTGCTAGCTATAGTAACATTACGTCCCGCAGCAAAGTCTATTAGCCTAAGTCCGTTTCCAGACGTGTTGTCGTGTAGGCTGTACTTCCCGATTGTACTACCAAAGATGTCCTCCTTTCCTATTTTGGCGTTAAAATCACCCAAGATGATTTTAACGTCATACTTAGGACATTGCTCATATGTTTTGTCGAGGAGCTCGTAGAAACATTCTTTGGTAGCATCGTCTTTATCTTCGGTAGGGGCGTGAGCGCATATCAGGCTGATGTTGGCGAATTTAGCCTTGATGCGGATAGTTGTAAGGCGTTCACTAACGTGTCGAAAGCTCAAGACTTCTTGCCTAAGTCTGCCGCTTACAACGAATCCGCATCCAAATAGACGCTGCTTCTGTTCTCTGTAGCAATCACCGTAGTAGATGTCACAGTTTTTTATCCTTCTTTTGCCCGGCCCATCCCACCGCACCTCCTGGATGGCGGTGATATCTGCTTTGTAGCAGCTTAGGGCCTCCGCTAGTTGTTCGGCTGCACGCGGTCTGTTCAGGGTTCGAACATTCCACGTGCAGATCCGAACGTCATTGTCCATATTTCGTTTTGCAGGGTCGTCAACAGTGAATCCGTCCTTATCCGAGGCTCTTGGTTGCTTCGTAACCATATTGTTTTTCCGTGGTTGGGTAGTTAACCCCACGCACAACCCCCAACCTGGAGGGCCAGGCCCTTTCTGTGACCCCTTGGACGAAAGGGGCCGGATATTCCGGAGTCAGTAACCTGCTTCGGGGATTTGAGTGCTGCCGTTGACCCATTAAGGGCTCTTCCGCCACCATCTCTATTTCAACACCCTGACTAGTATTGAAAAAAAAAATCCTTAATGGCCTCAGCTCCAAATACGTCGAAGTAGCCCATTAAGGTATCTGTCATGCCGACTGTTGACGTCACCGTTGATTCAATCGCGTGAATTCATCCGCCGTACGTCCTCTTTCTGAGGAGCTCATGTAAGACTTCTGAGACTCGTTCAGTCAGTCTTTCCGACAGAGCATTATAGTGTTGCTATTTTCTTCGTGTTCAACACTCGCGCTTATAAGTTTAGCAAGCCAAGCCCTGAAGGGCGAGGCCAGTACCCGGTGGTTACCACGCGGAGGTAAAATAAGCACAATTGATGTGTATGAAAAAGTTACAACAGCTGGGCACCGCCAAGTTGATGCCAGTCAGCGCCTACCCGATTCATACACACCCAACCACCAAACAAGAAAGCTAGACCAGACAAAAAGGGAAAGATCGACTTCAAACTTCTGATGCCACATGGTGCCATGAAAACAAGTGCAATAAGGCCAACTATTAGAAATTGGCCTTATTTCGGTATAAAAAGTGTACACAGAAGAATTTAGCGTTCTTTAAATCGACATGTTTTTAAGTAAGAATTGATGTCATTTGATTAATTACTAAGTGAAAGTTTGGCAAGAAGGAAACATCGTCGCAGGGACATAAGTCCATTTCGCATGAATTTTCTAATGAACTGAAGCTAAAATTTGAAAATTAGATATTTAAAATTTTATTTTATTAAAAAAAAAATTAAAATTTCTATAAGAAATGTCATGTACACAAAACTAAATGAACTATTGAAAACATCAAGCTAATTTTTTTTTGCTGAATTGGGAATAAATATTTGAATTTTGGGGACCATTTTTCGCGCGAATTTTTAATTTTCTTACCCCAAATCGATCTTCCCTTGATCACAAATTTTTTTGGCTACGGATTTAGGTTCATTAAAAATCGATCCTCCCCTTCGCAATCGTCCTTTGGTTTATTTACATAGTTACCCAAGTTGATCGCTCCTATGGTGCAAGCTAATTGAAGAAGCTTTAGGAAAAAAAGGAAAGCCACCGTAATAACAGTTTTTTTGTTTGAGTTCTTAGAGGGTTTTAGGAAAGGAAGCGTGCTTTAGTACATTCCAGAAATGAAACTACTGCATAAATTTAAATGCAATGCAAAGTTGTGTAGGAATTTAAAACTAATCTTTTCTCAAACTCAAAAAATCATTTAACATAACTTATGTGTTGATTAAAATTTAATATGAATGTTAAAAGCATTTTTTTGAATTTGAGAAAATAATAGCTTTAATCTCGCGCAGTTGGCCATTTCACTCACCTAATGAAAAATTAAATCCAATTCATATTTTGAAAGTGAACGCCATATTCATCCATATTCATCGTAAAATGGCAAGACGAACTAACCACAAATCAATTTTCAACTGTCAAATTGACAACCTGTAGAAACAGTGTTGCCAGTTTAAAAACCAAACCTCTAACAAAAACACCCTTTAGATAATTGAAACTTTCTATTACAGCAGTACCTACACACGCGTCTATACGTAGAACTTAATCAACTTATTTTGAAATTAACAGAGCTAAGCGGCTTTTTCTCTTTGTTCGATTACCTATATTTGTTGAAAATTTAATTTCTCAACAAATATTTTATTACCAACTAGCGGACCCGGCAAACGTTGTTTTGCCTGCTCTTACATTTTCATTTCATTTTTATTTAACCGATGTGTCCAGACTGATTCTGTGCCACGCCCTTTTGTCCAATTTTTACCAATCTTCATAGCAACACTCCTGGGCCAATGCCTAAGATTGTCTGTAAGTTTCAACTCAATCGATTCGGTTGTTTTCGAGATATAAGATTTGTAAGGTTTTTATGTATGGGAGGTGCCACGCCCCTTTGTCCAATGTTGACCAATCTTCACAGGAATACTCCTGGGCCGATACCTAAGATTGTATGTAAATTTGAACTCAATCGATTCAGTGGTTTTCGAGATATAAGATTTGTAATGTTTTTTTTTGTATTGGAGGTACCACGCCCCTTTGTCCAATTTTGACCAATCTTCACAGCAACACTCCTGGGCCAATACTTAAGATGGTGTGTAAATTTGAACTCAATCGATTCAGTGGTTTTCGAGATATAAGAATTTGAATGTTATGGGAGGTGCCACGCCCCTTTGTCCAATTTCTTACCTTTTAAACCTTCCCTGGACTTCCACAAATAATTCAAGACCAAAATTAGCCAAATCGGTCTAGCCGTTCTCGAGTTTTAGTGAGACTAACGAACAGCATGTCATTTTTATATATATAGAAGATTTCTGTTAAACATTCTCCTTGATCAGAGGCAGAGGCACCAAAAGAGGAGAACGTGACAAAAACACCAATCAATATCAAGCAACATGAAATGACAGTTCAATGTCATCGAATTGTCAATAATCCAACTATGATTCGGTCTTTAAAATGACGAAGGGGGTACAAAAAGGAGACACAAGCCGGTTAATTGGCACTCGCCCAGCTTTTCACTTAAATCGATTTTAAGTGGACGAATGACAGGAGTATAGGTACCTAGTGTTCGGGAAAACAAAGAACGTGAACGATATGAGTGATTCCACACATTCAGCAGATGATGTACTAGTATACCGTCTCAATGGACTCGCCGGACCATATCCACCAAAGTGAACAAGTGGATGAAAAAAAAAAAAAAAACGAAAAAGACCATTACAGAATTGAGCGTGCTATGAGGCCGAGAACGTATATAACATCATCACACCATGAGGGTCTCGTCAAGCACCTACAAGTTCCTCTGGGACTCGTGTGTATACCTATGACACTGCATGCCATGGCAATTAGAAGTGGTTATTCAGCTTGTTTCGCGCCATATATGAGTCTCGGTGATCCTGTTGGGAATAAAGTCACAACCAGTAAAAAAAAATAATAATAATGCCAACAATCTATCATTTCGACTGTTAATTATGGTCTTTCGGTTTTATCTTGAGGGGATGCAATTTTCTGTTTGGGAGCCTTCCCCAAAGATTGTGGTAAAGATGTGACTGATGGTAATGATGTGTTGTTCGGTAATACCGCTCGAAGCAATACTCGCGAATGAAGACAACCTGGGCGTATGCAAGACAATGAGGACAGGCATCAGGCACCTGTAACTTCACAGGCAATTTCTGAAATGTTTTGAAGTAAAAAGCTAAATCCTGGGGAGATACAGTGGTGGGCATAAGTATTTTGACAAAACTAAAGTTAGTTCTACTCGCAATTTTAATTTACTTCATGTAAATTTTGGCATCAATGGAAAGGTCATTTAAATTCCGTTTGAATGATACAAAACTTTCCTTAACCCATTAAGTACCCATTGAAAATTTAGAATTTTTGTGAAAGTCTACTTTTTTTACTTTTTTCCTCGGTCTCAAACAAAAAATGTTTTAATGCAAAAAGTTTCTTCAAACAATTCTAATAGTGACTGCAATAAAAAAAAATTTTCAAAAATCTCTTCGCTAATATTTTTTATGTTTTTTTAATCTATCTATATATATAAAAATGAGTTCTAAAATGTGTTCGGATACGTATAACTTGAAAACCACCGACTTTATTGAGCCCATATTTACAGATAATCTTAGGTATTAGCCCAGGAGTGCTCTGAAGGAGATTGGTCAAAATTTGACAAAGGGGCGTGGCACCTCCCATACAAAAAAAAAACACTCAAAATCGTATATCTCGAAAACTGCCAAATCGATTAAGCTCAAATTTACAAATAATCTTAGGTATTGGCCCAGAAGTGCTCCTTTGGAGATTGGTCAAAAGTGGACAAAGGGCGTGGCACCGCCCATACAAAAAAAAGCATTCAAAATCTCATATCTCGAAAACTGCCAAATCAATTGAGCTCAAATTTACAGATAATCTTTGTTATTGGCCCAGGAGTGCTCCTCTGGAGATTGGTCAAAATTGGACAAAGGGCGTGGCACCGCCCATACAACAAAAAACATTCAAAATCTTATATCTCGAAAACCGCCGAATCGATTGAGTTGAAACTTACAAACAGTCCTAGGTATTGTCCCGGGAGTGCTCCTCTGAAGATTGGTCAAAATTGGACAAAGGGCGTGGCACCGCCCATACAAAAAAACATTCAAAATCGTATATCTCGAAAACCGCCGAATCAATTCAGTTCGAATTTGCAGACAATCAAATGTACTGACCCAGGAGTGGTCATTGACCAAAATTGGACAAAGGGGGCGTGACCAAATTTGATACTTTCTTCTACGGGTTTGTTCGTAATTGCCACCCGAAGGTTTAGGAAAAAAAAAAACGTTAAAGTAATCAATTTGTTTTGTTTCTTAAATTGATTTCCAAATTTCAATTGTATCTTTTTCGTTCGTTAACTTTCTTCACTGTCTATTTCAAAGGTAAATTATTGATAGTGAAATATTTATGTGCGATTCATACAAAGTGATGATCATTTACAGTTCGATATTTGTTACGATGCCAAGAAGAGACTATGGTAACAGTAGCCGGCGTTCTCAGAATGGCCGCTGAACCAGTGAAGCTATCCGCCTTCATTTTTTATTAAAAAAAAAATATCAAACTACATATCTAGATCTTAAAATATTTAAAATATGTAACTATTTTAGGCAGAACAACGTTTGCCGGGTCAGCTAGTTTTACATATTTTAAGGGCAAGTCCTAAATCATTTGGTGAAGTTTCCTGCGGTTTTCATTAGTACCTACTTTTAATTATAGTTGACTCCTATGTAGTATCCTATGACTAGCTTCTCACTACAATTTATTTGTGTGTGATTTATGTAATTGGGACGAATATTTGGGTCTTAGATTTATGAAATCAGATAAGTCTTTTCTATATTACAGTCTTAATGACCAATTGACTTGACTAGAGCGGATGTTGGAGTTCAAGGCTTGGACACACAATGGACCAATGAATCTTGACTGTCAAGCCTCATTTCGAATGATCACATTAGGAAAACCCATCAATATTCCAGCCACTTAGATACGGTGTAGGATTGTAAGTGTCATTCTTGCAAAAACAAATCAACTACACTTTTTTCTAAAAGGCATAGAGTAGCCTGCATCCTGCAGCTTGCTTGATCATTTGTCATCTCAAATCTCGAGAAGATTAGTATTTTTAAGCCAAATAAAAACGAAAAGCTAACTTACATATAAAGGATTACCAGTAGACTAGTGTCATTTGCTTAAATAGGCTAATGGTAGGCTAGGCATGTTGTAAAAGGCTACTACATATAGTGCGATAGAGTATTCTTAACCATACCACAACAACTCTGTGAATAGATGCGAAACTTTCTTCTAGGTAGTGGATGGTGTATCATCGGAGTCCTTTGCTATAGACGCAGGAGTGCACCAAGGACCTATACTTTGTCCAACTCCATTTCTTCTCCATATCAATGACCTGATTGGGTCGACAAATAATAATATTTATAACATTTGAGCGTGATGAAAGCACTCTTATTAGTTTCCTTCTCGAACAGAGTGCCTGGTGAATGCAACAACTGAGGAACTTAGTTCTCTTCATGAAGATCTGAACAACATCTTTAATTCGTGGAGAAGAAAACTTGGTTCGATTTAATGCACAGAAGACATAGCTAACCATACTTCTACAAGCAAGTGCTTCGACTGTACCACATATTAATATGGACGACCAACCTATTTATCAGATGTACCTTCTTTGAGTCACTATATAGCATAGCAGGAGGCAGGAGCAAATAATTTAATATCAGCGTCCTCCAAGTTCAGTTATTTATTTAGAACAAAGAGGTGTTTCAACCCGAAATAACTCCTCCTTCTCTATAAAATAAAGGTCCCATGCGTGGGAACTTTCGTTTTTTTGCTTTCGCGGAAAACGCGGAAACTTTCGTTTTCAAAGTTATATCAAGCAAAAGGTTTTTGCAATCGAAAACGATTGAACCAAAGGCCGGAATACTTCACTTGACAGCATACAGAGACGAGTAGTTCGATTAATAGGATATCCCACACTAACATTAAATCCTTCCTATTCTGTACCGGATACTGCGAGGACAAAACATTTTCAAAACTCCTTTGACTGCAGGATAAGTAATCTTATAGGAACATCCTTTATGGAAACATTTTTCCAGATCATTTCAATTCAACCTACAACAATTTAAGTGCCGAACCACCACCGTCTTGAAAACATTTCGATGAGTTGTTGAAGCGTTATAGAGGTTCGAATTTCCTGAAATAAATACATATTTCAAAGCCACATTTTTCAAAAAAGATCAAACAGATTGACAAAAGTATATGCGCCACATGCAAATATCGCCACAAAAACGTCTCTTGTCACCCAACTCTGACATGTTTTAAATCAGATCTACCGGCATGCAGCTCAATGAATATCCCATAGCCAATTACATTTTAATCACGATAAAAACATCTCCAACACCGAACTGCAATTAAATTAAAATAAAAAAAAATAATAATAATCTGCAACTGTGACTGCAGAACATTTTTCGCGAATTAATTAGCTAAATGACTCCCAATGATGTTTCTATTAATGTGTCACTGCGGCTGCAGCTTCGCGTGTAGGTGTGTACGCAACGCACACACACATTTTGCATCACAATGACAGATTTGCCCTCTGGAACAGATTGTTTCATTTTCCCGTTTTGTGTGCGCACACAAATTAAGTACTTTCCTCTCTCGTGTAATTATCAATTAAGTTGATTAACTGATGAATTTTCATTTTTAATATCCATCAAGTGCTTTGCACGCCCACCAGCCATGGGCATGGGTATGGATATTGGGTAACCCATAACCCGAACCCCATCCTTGCAATGGCAATTACTTCCAGTGTCACACACCCATTTGTTTCTATTAATTCATTAATTGATGTGATCCGCCCGCAACACAACAAAAGCACATAAAAGGAAATCTAATAAAATTATAACATGGCCATCATGGCGAAGTTAATTAAGCAAATAGTCGGACGTCTTATCTTTCGCAGAGACGACATCGACAACGAAGGACAACGACACACGCCCGACGACGACGACGACGCCAACGCCAACGACCAGAGATGGGATTGGCAAATGAAATTGAGTATTTATCAGAGATCAACGAACGTCAACGTTGGACCACCAGACCACCTCCATAATGCTTAAATCAATATTCCCAATTTATTGGCAAATCGAATATACTTACTTTGCGAGAGACAGGTTTGGCACTTAGTCCTTTCCAGCACCCCCATCCCAGGCTGGGTGTAAAAGTTAACCATCACCATTGCCGGCGGACGAGATTTGCACCTTGACATCACGATGATCCCATACTTTCCATCCTGCATGGAGGGAAACCTTATTGGGTTCGAACATCTGCAGTTACATGGACGTAACATTGTCCTAACACGAGGTATCCCTTACACGAGAGTTGTCTGTCCCGTTCTATCCGGAATCAGATGCTAATGAAATTAACAAAATGGACATAATGGTGACTTCGGATGAGGATGAATGTCGATGGGACACACAGTGAGACTTAGCCACCCAATTTAATGAATTAGTATAGTGACTATCGTTTGACATTATTTCATTAACTAATTTGTTTTGGGTATCGTGTCCGAGGAAGTGGTGAATATGATGCTGCGCAGGGGGTGACTTCAGTTGGCGGCCATCACTCATTCTTGGATTATCCGAAATGGAAATGGTAATTTTAATTTTGTCAATTGATTCGATGCTTTGCGCGAGTTTCCGCTGTTTGGGAAAATCCTTAATTGGCGCCGTCAAAATATATAAATTAAACCGATAGGAGTACGATAATGTTTCAAAGTCGGTGGTAGCGGTGAGTACTTCGTGGATATACTGTGTATCAGCTTCCGCAGGTTATTTATGTTCATTACTGCTTAGACGGCTCTACGGTTTGGAGTGAAACAAGTTCTTAACTTACCAGCCTTATCAGATAGGACAACCCTTACAAAATTGCCTCATGTTGTGCACGGGTTGAGGTCCTTTTCTACCTGTGCGCGTTACCTTAGGCCAGCGGTTCCCAATCTTTTTCAGGAGAGAATTTCCTCACTTCGTTGTCCGTATCCTATTTTTCGCAGTTGTGGAAAACGCAATAACTATTTTTTTTATTCCAATTTTTTTTTAATTTTATTAAATTGAAGAAATAAGCAATAAGTTATAAATGGTTGGGTTGTAGTATAGGATTTATGTAGTCCATGTCTACAGACATCATCATGCAAAATATAGATCCACATCTTCACCTGATGATGTCAATAAACATGGCAAAATGTAGTGAACAAAATAAACTATTTCATTTTGACCTAAAGCCCACTACCACCCAAAAAAAAATAAATTAAACGAAAAAGAAAAATTTAATAATAATAAATACATACATAGTAACTTAAAAAAAATTAATGAATAAATATGTGCCTACATAAATGGGGTATTTCAATAAATATTCCATAGTTTTAAAAATGTTATTTTAGTGAGAGATACCGTGGTGACCACCGAATTTGAATCGATGTCTTTATATCACTTATCTACAAACAAAATATTTCTTTTAGAAACAGTCTCCACAGAAAAAAATGTTAAAAGTATTATAGACATTTTAATAAATATCTTAATTTAGTAGATACATACCTACTTAAAAAGAAATAATTCAAAAACCTTTTTAACTTATTTTCGAGTTGGTCACAGAATAACAAAAGCTTTAGGGTTCCAGTTTCCAAAACTTAAAAAAAAATAATGTCAATATTTAGTGGAATAGTCTTTCCTTTCTAAAACGGGAGTCAATCGTTTCATCAGATTTTCCACTAAAATAAGGCATCTTATTGATTCGATAAGATTTAGTGTTCCAGACCTGCTTAATATTTTCAAAAAGCTGTTCAGCATTTCTTGGTTTTTTAGCTTTTAAAGCTCTTTTGACGTATCGTCCAAATAGTTTTTAATTGGTTTTAGGTCGGGACTTTACGCGGGCCAATCCAAAACATTAATTTTGTTATCCGTAAGCCCTTGCTTCACTATCCGTGGAGTATGGTAACCAAGAGAATGTCCCGCAGACCATTACTTTTCCCCCTCCATGTTTTATGGATCCCTAACATACACTCTCCATTTTTCCGAAATTGCTATTATTTTTGTATGTCCACTGTCCAGTTTTGCAAAATCCAGCATCTTCCTTGTTTTTTGTGGACATATGTGGTTTTTTGTGGAATATGTAATGTATCCAAGTAGATGTTCTATTTCGGCGCCTAAAAGCCCTGGGCGAGAGTTCTTGTTGGATTTTAAATTCAACAATCTCCCTAACTTGTATGGACATCAGGTCAACAATGGGTTGGCTCTACTTGTTCCGCAAATCTGAGTGCTTTCCTTTGGATAAGTTCTGCATGCAATCTTCTTTCTTTCTTTCTTAACTAGCTAGTTTGATAAAATGTTCATATTTTTTCCTATCTTTCCGCGGAGCACTTGGACATTCATAGCGGAGCACACTTTGGGAAACTCGGCCTTAGGCGATGTCTTCCTCTACTGCGTTGGTCACCTGGTTTTGAACGAAAATTCTGTTCATTCGTATTCGTCTTGCATAATATATCATCTTAGACAGTTTATTCTCAATATACACTTAACTGCAAATAAACCGGGCCACCCGCTACGTTCGAATCGAACTCTGATTCGATTTTCGTATAAAACGTATAAAACGTACAACTAAAATAGTGGTACCTATCGAGTTCAACATGAAATGCACTTTCTGTAGGTACCACTTTTTTAGGTGTATCTTTTATACTTTTAAAGAAAATCGAATCAGAACGTAGCGGGTGGCCCGGTTTATTTGCTGTTAAGTATAGATTGATTATTTTTTTCTTCATTATCATGGACCATCCTTGATCCTTAAAACCAGATGATAAAATGTTTGATCATGGTTTCACTTCGACCTATTCGAAATCTAAAATTTAGATTTCATGTTCTTAACGCATGAATAATATAATTTTCAGAAAGACACCGAATGTAACCAACCCGACATCTCACCAAGCGCATCACATACGTTAGTTATCTGAAGTTAGCTGCCGTTGCATACAAGTGACATATGAAATTTCGACCTGAAGAAATCTCCATCTTTACTTTTGTACGAATTTTGTAATTTATCACGTAATTTCAACTACATAATTGAATTCTTTCAAAGTAAAGTATTTTCAGAAAACCAAGTTGGGAAAATTGTTTTTAATTCAACAGTTATCAAAATGTGACTACAAATAACTCGTATGATTCTTGACTATTTGCAACCAAAATAGAGGAATCTATAGACAATTATTAAAGCATTAATGGCCGATTTTTCAATAGTGAGATAAATCGTCTGGTAGCTATAACTAACGCTTAAATTTATTTCACTGTTTATCTGCTAGATAACAGTTTTGAATTTTTCAATCGTAAAATAAGAGCTAGATAACTATTCGACAGTAAAGTGGGTCTCTCTCACAACCACACAGATTGAAGCCCATAGCTTGACTTCGTTTGAAGTCTGCATTCTCCCATTGTACATAATGGTTAGGCCTCTTTCTCACTACTCATTCGTTTCCTTGTTCGGGTGAAGTAATTATTTGCTAATTCTTCTTACTCAATAATAAAATCGTCGATACAATCGAAAAGATCCATTTGTACAATATGTACACATATTTTCTAAAACAAAACTTTGTAAAATACAATTTTAAAATTTGACAGTTCGCCTACTTTAACTAGATAATTTTATGAGACAATTAGATGTTATATTCTTTGAATAGCTGCTATTCGACAAATGAAAAATGGGTTTATGTCTTATCTGACAGTTAACCCCTATCTGATTGGCTATCTGACTATTGAAAATCCTAAGGATAGGTACTTATACTTACCTATACAGTGGAACTTCCATAAGTCGAACTCTCAAAATGAAAGAAAATAAATTCGAGTTATGAAAACTTCGAGATATGGAGTCCAAAAGTTGAAGAGTTTAAAATGCTGATAAATATCGGATGGGACATTTTCCAAATTCTGAAACATTTTCGGGCCTATTGAATGGAAATTTCAACGGATATAGTAGCTCCATAAAAGTTGATATAAATGCAGCTTTTATTATTTTGTTATTTAATTTTGTCTAAATAACTATTTATTTATTATTTTGTTTATATCTATATTTATTTATTTATTTATTTGTTTATTTATTTATTTATTTATTTATTTATTTATTTATTTATTTATTTATGTATTTATTTATTTATTTATTAATTTATTTATTTATTTATTTAATTATTTATTTATTTATTTATTTATATATTTATTTATTTATTTATTTATTTATTTATTTATTTATTTATTTATTTATTTATTTATTTATTTATTTATTTATTTATTTATTTATTTATTTATTTATTTATTTATTTATTTATTTATTTGTTCATTTATTTATTTATTTATTTGTTTATCGTTGTTGTTATTTAATTTATTAAAGTTTTGTTTCTTTATATATATATATATATATCATATTTATTAATTGTGAATATTTATACCCATTCTTGTCAAACCAACCTGAAATCAAGTAGTTTTTTGTTTATTTTTCTACAAGCACTCCTTCTCCCTCCACTGGATTTTTTTTTTTTTCTCTGTCTATGAAGGTTTTTAATAGTAGCTTTTCCTTCCCTCTTATTTAAGTTCTGTGATATTTTTGTTATAAAAAATTATATAATTTTCCAGTAGTAAGGTAGTTTTACCATATCTCTGTAAATTGTGCAATAGTGCCTATGTGATGAACAATGTATCTTTCTGCTACAATAAAATGTTATGTTATGTTATCAACGTGGCAAAGTTCCTATTACAACAGCGCGTTCTGTAAGAAGATGGATTGGTGAGAGACAGAACGCCGGACTTATTGTATGGCCGCCATGTAACTATACTCTAATCACCTGATCAAAATCTAATGGAAAGCTCATAAACCCTGGCCAAGAAATTTCTCAAAAAATTATTCAAAGAGACTTTACGACAAAGACCCAAATTGAATTTATGAAGTTAATTTAATAAGTGGAGGTAGTACTCATTTCTAAAGAATAAACAGTTAAAAAAAACTTAGAAAATATCGTAATTTTCCGCTCTAGAGAATAGTGTACCTATTCAGTTGAAGCAGAGTGTGTGCTGTATTGTTTTTAAATTGTTTTTGATACATTTTGGTTGGAAATCATAGTTCGATGCATTTTCGGAGGCATGTCCCAACGTTTTTGTTAATGATTTTTTGGCTGGCTTTCGTAATCGTTTGTTGATATTTTTATAACTTCTTTTTAATTCTTGTTTGGCGAATTTTTTGAGTTTTTGATTTTTCGGTGAATTCGTTGACGAGAGCTTCGACACGAGAGTTTTTTGCCAACCACATTTTTTCCTTTTTTTGGTAGTTTTTTCTGGATGTCCTGAGACCTGGTTTGCGTTTTTCGATGAATGTATTCGCCAATTTGATAACGCAATATTTTATGAATTTTCAACGTATGTATGTTTTGGCGGTTAGATCGCGTTTTTTGACATGCGTCCTAATTGTTCCTCTTTCTAATCTTTTCCCCGTAGTTTTTTAAATTTAGTTAACGCTCTTTTAGGCGCTTTTTGTGATGTTTCTTAAGCGTATTTTGTAAGAAAAATTGCATGACCCTATTTTAACATGTTGTGTAACTGTTTTCCGAAGTGTTTTTCTTAAATCTTTTTGACATGATTGTCTTTAGTGTATTTTGGGTTCCATTTGTATTAAAATAAATAAAAACTCACATAAAACGAATGGTTGTGAGAAATTATGCCTAGAGTCCTATACGAAGCTGTTAAGGATACAATAAATCTTCTGGGGGCTTCACTTTCGAACGGAATTTTTCACGTATTTGTTAATATTTTTTAGGATTTTTTTTTAACGGTTCAATGCGTTTCTTTACACTTTTTTTTCGATTTTCGACATATGTACCTACGTATATTTAACATTTTATTTTGTATGCGTTATTATTTTTTTTAAGTGTGATAACAAAACACATGTTTCCAAGATTTTTTTGAGTCATTTTCAGCACATTTAATAATTATTTCCCACTCATTTAATCGGCGTTTCACGAATTTTTTGACTATAGTTTTATGGATGTTTTTTTTCGACGGTTTTTTTGACGCGATTTCAATTCATTGTGTGTAGATAAGATTTGATCGAATATTTTTATCGCTTTTTTGTCGTCCTTTGCCAATGTGTATACCTAAATTCTTTGCGGAGACTTTTTTTTAAATAATTTTTTAAACGCACATTCTTGCAATTATTTGTGGACATATTTTCCAGTGAGTTTGTTGACGATTTCTTATCGTTTTCTGACATTATTTAAACACTTCTTTGAATATACATATTTTTAAAAATGCTTTTAGACATGTTTTTTGTGTGCGTCCTTACAGTAATTTTTTGCGGCGTGCATTTATCTATTTGTGAGAAGTTTTTTTATTAAACTTTTTTCGATGTAGCTATGTATTTTATAAGCTGGATCGTTGAGCACTTTGTTAACGTTTTTAATTTGATTAGGAAATGTGTGTTTCGGAAGAGCTTTCTTGAAACATTATTCGGCACATTTGCCATATTTTTGCTATAAACTTTCCAGAAGCAGCCTTAGCAATAGAGAAGAGACGACAATAATAATAACGATATTGGTAACTCCTTTTTGTGTATTTCTGTAAAGTATATATTTGACTGTTTCAAAAATCTATATACTTCAGCTAAAATAAAGAAAACTGTTTTACCTGCCATTCTCCCTACATAGCTATTTGTACAATTCTGCACATAATCAAATTCGTGCGGTAGCGGTAGTGACATCATCATGCGCCATTAATAAATTGAGAAATATCACATCGAATACCGACAGGACACAACCCATAATACATCATGCCCAATAACAATGAGTTTTCAATTGAACAAGGAATCTCTTTGGTATTCAATTAACAGAAATTCCCCAGTAGCATTTCAATTCAAGAGCGGAGACCGAGCGGAGCCACCATGGTCGCCTCGCCACGCCACTACAACTATACGCCAGCCCAACCCAGATTCAGGATCCAGCATCATCATCATTACCCTTGCACAGAACGTATAGTCGAGTCGAGACACAGTGGCAAAAGGAGGGCCTGGGCTTTCGCCTGGCTATACAGAGAAAAGAAGCCACCATAACGGTGATGTATGCGAGGTATCCACTATTAAAAATTCATCAAGCGTTCAATAAAATATCGGCTATAATTGCTGCTATCGATTGAAGGTGGTGGATTTGAGTTAAGCCAAATGCATGCAGGAGACACAAGCTCATGCCAGAATGTGCGGGCGAGTTATACATATCCCCTCTTGCGTCCTGCCAGCTACCATAGTCCCTTCGTTTGTACACTACATGCCGGTTGAACGATATTTATATATGAGTTGAGTGTGGACGAGTGTGTATATTTGTGAACGTACCCAGCTGGACGAGCAGGGAATCGTGTGGAATTAATTTGCGTGCTTTTTGCCCTATGTATGTACTGTACACACACAGCAGGAGAACGCAAATTATCCAAGGACTTAACGTTGAAGAATCCATAGGGCTGCTGAATTGTGAAGAACTATTCAATCCGCTGTGGACAATTAAAACAAAATAAAATAACGTGTAGGGAAGGTATCCTTTTTCCTTATTATACACGCAGAGCACTCTATTGTAGCAGTGCAGTGCATCTCATGCACTTCACTTTCGACAAATAATTTCATTCTGAATTCTGATGTGTGTGTGCGCTAGTCGTATCGTAGTAGACGTCCATTTGGGTTTAATTAAATTCAACATGCATCCTGCATGTATTATGACGTCATTAATTTTAATTAACCTCTCCTAAGTGATACTTTCGATTATCTTTATGTGATCTTTTATGTCCGCGCGTTGATGCATGCTGTGCTAGCTGTGCGCTAAATTCTCCTGCATGCAATTTCATATAAGCGGCATGACTGGACGACCGACCTACGCGACGACGCAGCGCGGCATAGTAAAATCTGTCTTGCATCGTGCCTTGCCTAAGGCAACAAAATGCGTTGCTCCACACTATAGGATGCAGATGTGGCGCAGTGGTTATGATTAGTGGAGCAACTTTTGAGTGAGCACGGCCATGGTGATGGTGGGTTACTTATCTTTTTATTTTCTTACTGTTAAAAGGCAGGTATAGAAATTTGTGTTCATTGTGCTACATCAATGCAGATGATTAAGTTAGATTGCGGTTTCATTGCGTGCAGTTCCTTTTTTGTATTGAGATACAAATTCTCAAAGAACAGTATTACTGTCATTTACCGTTAGCTGATAAAGAGAGTTTAACACAAATTATGAAAAATATTGTTTAAAACAACCGAATAACTTATTTAAACAATTTTTAATATAAGATTACGAGGAATAATAAGCAGACTTATAAAGGATTTGGAATTAGAAGACCGAAGGATAAGCCATTATTGCTTTTCGATTATCACTTGTCATACTTGGGTCCTCAAAGGCTGTCCGAAGAATACCTAAGCCCTTTTTGCTTTTCGCTTAAAAGCTTTGGTTGAAAGACAGCTCAATCTGAGCTCTGAAGTTGAATCAAGTCCCACATACTTATAATTATTCTATCCTTATGGGGATACACATCAGTAGGTACAGTATTAACGAACCCCCTGCAATCTTCGTAGTGCAAAATAGTGAACATTTTCCAAACTTTGGCTCCCATGACTGTCGAATATCGTTTGCAATGATTTTTTATTTAGCATGGGAGGCGACAATCCCCTTTGTTCACATTTTCCCATTTTCACAGGAACACTGCTGGACCAATACCTAAGATTCTATTTAAGTTTGAACTCAATCGATTCGGTGGTTTTCGAGATATAAGATTTTGAATACTTTTTTATGGGAGGTGCCACAACCCTTTATCTAATTTTGACCAATCTTTATCCAATCTTTCCTGGGCCAATACCTAAGAATATCTGTAAATTTGAACCCACTCGATTTGATGGTTTTCGAGATATAAGCTTTTGAATGTTTTTTTTTTGTATGGGTGGGGCCATACCTATAACTCATGAACCAATACACATAAAAATACCGTATATACTTATAAACTACATAGAAAGCTGATCTATGGATGCTTAATAGTAGGACTATCGACTCTAGTCTGGGAGAGAAGTCTGTCAGTAGACGAACCCCACAAGGTGGAGGGAACTTGGTTCTTCAAGTTCTCTGGAACTTGGTGGTCAATGAACTACTGACATTCCTCGAAGCGAAGGATTGCAATGTGATTGCTTACAATACGCTCTTAACAGGCTAGTAAAATGAGCAAACAAACAAAACTTGTCCTCTTCTCCAGAAAATCCTATAAATTTTCACACATTGACCCACCATCTATCTATAAAATGGTGCAAGCATTGTTATTCTCAAATATGTGTATCTTCTTCTACTTGGGTCTTATTTTAGAATAGACAGTTGAGCTGGAAGCCTACCATACAAGAAAGAGTTTAAAAAAAACACTGTGTTACTTTTCGCTCCCAAAAAAGCCATAGGAAACAGACCCCCTACAACCTCGCGTCACTAATGTCGTTTCCTTTTTTCAAAACATAATTTTTGTACATGAGGTATACACGAAAATTAGTCATTTCTTTTTATATATTGCTGTAGTGGGAGCCAAATGTATACCGCAGATTGTGACAAAAGAAATACCGTGGTGTCGCTGCCTTTCCTTAGTCACCCATGCGTCTTTTCAAATTTAATCATGTGGGGAATTGAACTTTAAAAGGTAAACCAATTTTTGACTAATATAAACCATTAAGTGTAGTATGAGTACTCTTTACCGACTTTCTTAGTATGATCGCACTATTTGCCATCGTCATGGCTTTTATAATAAAGGTCTAGAGGTAAAAGATGAAGAAGGACTGTAAGGGAGTCTGGTTGTGTTGACCATTGAGCGCTTGTAGTAAATTTCAATACTTTGGCTATGTATTCAAGCCAAGTTCTCTATAATAAAGGCGCACACCCTTTTTACAGGAACAAGCTCAGGCTGTTTCCGACCTTCATTTAACTTCGGAACCAATTGAGCCAAAAAATTCAAACTTGAAGCATTTACCAAGATCATTAAAAAGGTCCACCTCACCAAATTTCATCTCGGTAACATTAGTGGTTGTCAACATAAAGGACTTCAAAAATCACAAAAACCGTCACTGACTCACTAACTTTTGATGATGGACATCCAAATTATGAAAAATCCTACACTCCTGTGGTGCATACACTGGAAAAAGTCGAAAAGTTCAGATTTTCCATTCGATTCAGGAATCGTGGTATCCTCCTATTTTTTAAAATCGGTTATTATTTATTTGGGTCACTTCCGATTATGGTGAATTGTTGAAATTTGGTAGAGTACCAAAGGAGAAATATCAAAAAATAAAAAATTTCCATTTAAGGGGTGTGAAAAATATGAATAGAAATTAAACAATCTGCTAATTGAAATTTTAATGAATAGTTTAAGAAGGTTCAATGTTAAAAAAATTGTCAGTTTTACTTGGAAAGTTTTTCGTTGATAATTATTTAAGAATTTGGAAACTTGAGCAGTGAACCTACCAATTTTTTTTTAACTAAGAACTTGGCGTAAATTTAGATCACATTAGGTACTTTTCGGGGCTAACTAGTTACGCACACAAATTTTTTTTCTATATAAAAGAACTTGTCTTTACATTTTTGTTTTTGGTGTTATAGGATTTTCTTACAACTTTATTGATTTATAATTGAGTATAGGCCATACATCCATACCCTGTCTAAATCCGCATAGAAATTATTTTGGTTGCAGGCCACCCTATTGAAAGAGGATTTATTACAGCCAGAATAATTTCTCTCTAGAATTTCTTTACTCGTCGTTAAATGGTAAGTGTCCAGTGGAGCTTGGGATCCAGAATCACTTTCTTATACATAGATACCTATCACTGAATGGTAGCGAGAGTATGGTTGGCAATTTTTGGCCAAAAAGGATGAAAAGTTTTATTTTGGTTTTGGTGGTGACTTATACTAGGTGAGTAACTGACAATTGCTTTTAAGGAAAGTTGTCTTTGTAATGGTTGAATCTTGGATGTCACTTAACAAAATCTGTAAGCTTTCGCTTCAAATAATATTGCACGTCACTAGGACTAGAGGTATTCAAAAATCCGCCACTAACACTAAAAAAAATTTTTTACAGTACTGCCACTCGTAAGCATGTTTATGAAATGATTTTCTTGATTTATCTATTAAACATTTTTCCTTAATTCATTTAGTATACCCATGAATCACAATCGTATAGCTACTATTCCATAGAAAAATAATCCTCGCAGACTATTTAAAGTATAACATAAAGTTGCTCGTTAAAAGTAAAAGCTGATAGAGAGGGAAATTCAACCTCTTCCAGCGCGTTTTATCCAATTAAAGAAGAATCTCTCTCACTAATTCCCTCATTCGTCGGAATTTCTAAATTGAAACCAAACATTACCAGTAATTGCTCCAAATCACCAATAGAGTTGCATTCCGCCGAGCAACGATCAACCTCATCAACTGGCACTTTGTCAGCGACCGACTCGATGTTAACAATGAATTTATAAATAAAAGAGAAAAAACCTTGCTTCGTCTTGTGGTGGTCTGGAATTCCTGTGAAACACCACCGGTCCTGGATGCGAACGCCTAGTCTCCACGTACTTCATTAAGCGGATGCCAAGCATTAGAAGAACCTACTCGTGTACCTGCAGCTATTGGCTCGTATACATAATACAACGACTTGACGACACTGCAGACGCATTGGCTTGGCATGAATTCGAACCATATCATTTGACGAGAGGCCAGAACACAAAAATTTATCTGCGCGACGACAACGACGTCGCCGCGTCGATAACAACTGCTTGTGCGACTCGTCGAAGATCCATGGAAATTTCAGTGCAGACAAATGAGCCTGCCGGCTTGCCATTGCCATAGCTACACTCCCCCTTCGTATTGTGACAATCGATCCTTGTGGCGCAATACGAGAGGAAAAGACAAATTGACTCGTTGCGGCTATGTGCACGCACAAACATATACCCACAATCATCTGATGGAGGCCTAATCAACTCACATCGAACAGATATTTATCCTCGCATAGAACTACATTAATCTTGATACGCTGCGATTGCACCGATCACTGTAATGATGCGCACCGGCACCGGGCAGCAACACTTCAGTGTATGCGCTGAGATCTGTCTCTGTGTAATGATGTTGCACGATCCGCAAAGTCTCAAAATACCCGGCATTTTCACATAAGTGGAGAATTGCAACTCGGTGGATGGTACGGTGGACCTGGCCTGGACAGAGAAAATGATAGCAGAGAGCTGTGGAAATCAATCCCTTTCTGAGGCTGCGATGCGCGCGATGGGGCCTACTAGTGGATGGAAATTGTTGGCAGGTGTGAAATCGCCAACAACTAGAAATGTTTTATTTGCGACGAGAAGTGGTAATGTTGCTCATTGGTGTAGTTGGCGAAGGGTTAATTGTAGTAATTACGTAAATAGCCTTGCGATGGGGATAGCAGACG
Source organism: Cheilosia scutellata (assembly GCA_955612985.1). Classification (NCBI taxonomy): domain Eukaryota; kingdom Metazoa; phylum Arthropoda; class Insecta; order Diptera; family Syrphidae; genus Cheilosia; species Cheilosia scutellata. Next base: position 111,729,362 of record OY015311.1, read on the forward strand.
AGTCTATGTATCTTTAACACAAAGAGATACTTGTGCCTATCTAGAGAAGTGCAAACAAAGGATTTATGTTTATAGCTGGCTATTTTGAGCTTGGTTGTTTGCTACGGGGTTTGGTGCCATTCAAAATGTAGTTACCAAGTAAGCTTTATATTATGAGTTAAGTCATAAGCGCAGTTTAAGCTGAAAATTGCAACCAATCTGACATTCAGAGAAATCTGGGAAATCACCAATGCTTGTCCTTGCATTTAATTATAAGCTGTCTGACAGAGTAGGCTTAAGCTAAGTACACACGTTTGTAAGATCTTACAATATTTTCAGATCTGTCAATGCTCTGACAATGACTGACAATGGGCTTACAATAGCCAACTATCTTACAATACAAAATTGTCCGTTCAGACGGTTGTAAGGCATTTGGGACACATTTTTCGCTGACAGATCTGACAATATTGTAAGATCTGACAATCGTGTGTACTTAGCTTTACATTTTCTATTCTTTTTCATTGACCATGGGTTAGGCTAAAAAGGCTATAAGGACTTTCATATAACAATATAGGCACCATAATGGGCGTTCCTTCGTGACCATGGGTTAAGAGCATAAGAAAGTGACAGCCAATTCAAGGATCGCCATAAAGCCATAAATTGATGCCCCTTCCCTTTCACAATGCAGTCGTGATAACGAGACGAGAGCGAGTCGAGAATCGTCCGGCAATTCACAATGAAACGAGGTACGTCGGCGAGTTTTTCTGACAACGAATAGAGGACCACTGAAATTACAAACCATATTGCCACTTCTTTTTTTTTTCACAAAACAGAGCTGCACTTTTATTGCTTTTTTAGCACTATTGCATCCAGGGGGCCAACTATATAATTCGATTCTACTTTCAAACCGAACTATGTATAAAATTAGAATCGAATATAAGTAATGCCAACTTTTTCCCAAAACATTTCCGACTTTCGAACGAGTCTCGCATTGTGTTTGACAGACGTTTGAAAAAACGAAATAATAATTTGTTGTGATTCGTAAATAAATAACATGGACAGTGTCGCAATTTGGTTTTTAACGGAAGAAAATGAGAATCGCAATGATCAAATTGAGCGAAGGCGAATTCGGGATCAATCCAATATAATGGAGCTAAGCGAAAAAAGGTTTGTTAAGATTTTAGAATTAAAAGCATTTGTAATTAAATGATTTCATTTCAGTTTTATAAAAAATTTCCGCCTTTCAAAAGATGCATTTGTTTATTTGCTGAACAATGGGTCCAGTGAACTTAGTATTTGCCGAAGGCAAACTTCAATTCCAAATATAATAAAATTATACTACCAACATCAAATTGGCGGAGATAGATATGCGGAACTTGCACAACAAACTGTCTCAAAAATAATGGCCGATGTTTTGTGTGCAATAGAGAGAGTAATGTGCCCGAAGCTCATCAATTTTAAAATGTCGGAGGAAGAAAAAAGAAAATCGAAAAGGCATTTTTGGGAAAAGTCTGGAATACCTGGAGTAATTGGAGTAGTGGATGGGACGCATATTCAAATAACGACCGGCTACGAATGAAGAGCTCTTTTTCAATCGAAAACTCAAACACAGCATTAATGCGATGGTTGTAGGTTCATATAAAATATTTGCGATAAGAATACCTACCTATACGTGATTTTTTAAAATTAGATTTGTGACTACACAATGACCATAAGATCAGTAAATGGTCGATATGGAGGCGCATCGCATGACTCCATGTTTGGCGTCTTAGTGATGAAAGAACGTACCTCAAACAATGTTACGATGGTGGAGAAAAGTCGTCCTGGATTTTAGGTAAGTTGGCATAAAATGATATTGAAAAGAAACATAATACTATAAACTTGTTTTAGGAGATTCTGGCTAGCCTTTAGAGCCTTGGATTATGACTCCATACCGAAATACAGCTGAAGGATCTTCTGAATCGAGATTCAATGATAAATTTTCTATCGCAAGATCAATCATTGAGCGAGTTTTTGGAGTTCTAAAGGCAAGATTACGATGTCTTTTGTCGGCAAGAGAGCTTCACTATTCACCGGAAAAGGCGACTCAAATGTTTGTTGTGCGCTCCACAACATCTGTGTAAAATATAGAGTTGAATTGACGCATTCAATAGAAAATGTCTTGTTGGAAGATGTTGCTCATTTTAACTTGGATCAACAGTCTTTTATGATTAACAGACAAATAATGTATCTAGGTACACATAAATTCAAAAAAAAAATTAACTCTTAAAAATACAAAAAAAAAAAAAAATAAAATAAATAAATTAATTCACTCTAAAACTAAAAAGAAAGTACTAGGTAAAGTGCACTGCTGGTTAAGAATGTTCGTTCATTTTTTGACGAAGGCTTAAAATTTCTCTTTTAATTTCCAACTTAGCAACTGCATTTTTGTTTTTCTGGATTGAATTTAGTTTTTTAAATTCAAATTTTTGTTTTTTTAAATTTAAATTTCTCCTTTTCTAATTTGTACGCTTTTTCTTTGATTTCAAAGTTCCTTCTTTTATATTTTAAGATGCCCTTTAAGTTTTCATTCATATCCTTCATCAGAACGTATGAATTGTTTTGGAATGTGATTTGGTTGCTTACTTGTTTTTCTAAAAGTGATGCATATTGTTTTTTGGGTGTTATCCGTGGTTCAGGGACTATTTCATTTTCTTTATTGCCTGTCGCATCGTTAATACTATTATCACTTTGTAAAATGCTTGCCAAAGCGTCGTCCATAAATGTATCTTCGGTATTATGACGTTCTTCATTGGTGTTCTCATTATTTTTCAAGTCGAAATTCCGGACATCAGACATTCCCTCAATCGCCTTACCTAAATTGAGTAACTCAGCAACCTTCTCTTCGAGTGGTGTTAAAGGACAATGCTTAGACGGTCCACCACCAGTTCCAGACAGATTAATTTTATTCTTCCTGAGCTTGCCTTTTGTGTGAACTTTAAAGTCAGCCCAAACCTAAATCATAAAAAAATTAGTATAGGGAATTTTGCTGGGTTCAACCATTGTATACCTTTTTCCACCCATTACCATCGCGCTGCGGTGGACCTTCAGCATTTAAATCTTTAGACAGATTTGTCCATAAATGTGCGGATTTTCTTCTGGCCTCCGGTGTTTTTAAATATCCTTTAGATAAGTCGGGATGCCTTGTCATGTATTCAACGCACATTTAGATGATTCCCTATGAATAAAATATATTTTAATACTCTTATGTAATATTTAATAAGTTATGAACAAATTTCTTACTTACATTTTTAAAGATTTCTGCAATCCACATAACCGCTCGCAAACAAATTTGCATTAGAATGATTATTTACGAATTCGAATGGTTTTGACATTTACTTTAGAATTAGTTAGTACCAATATTCTGAGCAAAAAAAAGAAAAAAAATTAGACAATTCGAGGTCCGTTCGATTTTCGAATATGTGCGCTGGCTATATAGAGTTACAGAGTACGCATCTTGCGAATTCGAACATTTTGATGGTAGAATCGAATTACATAGTTGGCCCCCAGTTTGAATATTCTAAGAACAAGCAATTCGCACTTCTTAGGTGTAGCTTATAGGGGAGTCGGACAGAATCCCGAAAAATGTAATCCCGAAAGCCCAAAATCCCGAAAATCCAAAATCCCGAAAGCCCAAAATCCCGAAAACCCACAATCCCGAAAAGCCACAATCCTGAAAATCCACAATCCGGAAAATCCAAAATTCCGAAAGGCCAAAATCCCGAAAGTGAAACTAAAAATTTTATTGTAGCAACAAAAATATAAGCCAAAATAAACAAAATAACAAACTTCAAATAAATAGATCATAACAAAAACAGTTCAAGTCTTATTAACAAAAACATTATAAAAAACGATCCTTGACAAAACAATATCTAATGCAAGTTCATATTGTACGTAATTCCTGTTAGAAAACTTATTTCAGAACGCTCGTTACGTTCCGCGTAAATTTTTTGTCCCTTCGTCAAATTGTCACATAACGATTTCTTAGTTGTTGCGTCTCACCGGCAATTATTTTAGCCAAACATGTTTTCACACGGATTTGCTCTTCACATAAAAGAGAATATACACCAATGTGTGAAAGTGAATGCCCTGCGAGAACTTTCAGCCGGCGGCGGCTGTGCCACGCCTCTACGTTGTTCTGTGTCCGCGGTAGATTTTGTTTCAAAAAGTTACAAATCGACCAAATATTAGGGGAGTATGCAGGACTAGGTACCTAAAAGTCCGTAACGTTTTCTTTTTCTACTCACTTTGTATTACGATGTTCATTGGCTAACAAATATCTAGTCGGTCAGCTATCACACTATATGAGATCAGCACAACTGAATGTAGGTACATTGCGAATTGCAGCGCAACATTACAAAACATTATTACGGTAAATGGAATGGACAAACACTTGAGATCCCGAAAAATTATATAAAATTAAAAATTTGCGCAAATTTTTCATTTTATATAATTTTTCGGGATTCTTTTTTCAGGATTTTGGCTTTTCGGGATTGTGGGTTTTCGGGATTTTGGTTTTTCGGGATTTTGGATTTTCGGGATTTTGGGTTTTCGGGATTTTGGATTTTCGGGATTTTAGATTTTCGGGATTTTGGTTTTCGGGATCGTGTCCCCAATCCAGTTTATAGCTATCAGCAAAAAATGTGTTGCTTTTTTGGAACACTTAAACTTAGTAATGACTGAACTCAATCTTGGTCTTAAAATGTTGCTTATGAATATTATAAAGTTAATTTTTTTCGTACGTATACAACTTTTTGTGCTCAACTTCTTAGTCAATTCCACAACAGGTATTTCACGGAATTCCTATGAAATATTTACTGTCTTACACCTCTATCAGCAATTTATATGAGTAACATTTTGTATTTAGTATGTACCTAAGTATACGATTAAAATATACCTATGTTTACGTAATTGGCGAAATTACGACCCCTAGAAACAAAGTGTAGCATAAATAAAAATAATCATATATCCTAATAAAATCTTCTGAAGAAAATGACCCAATAACCAAGAAATCAAAAAGAAATAATATGTACACTCAAAACACATATATTTGCGGTGCAATGTTTTTTTTAAAGAAATACGAATTTCCCCTTTTCACCATCATTAATTATTTTAAGAAAATGAGTTTTAACATTATCGCAGACTTATTTAAAAATTTCTCAGAATAATCAAACCGTATCAAAATAATAACCAAAAACGATAAAAGTGTCGCTCTGTTTACTTGAAAAAACACAAGTCGCAACCTTTAGTACATTTCTATGAAAATGGCGTCGCTTCCCACTCAGAGAGTGTCAACTCAACGGTGACTTGGGCGAGATTTTGCCGAAATGGTCTCGTTGCCTCGTCTCGCGCCATTGTGTATTGCCTGCATGCATTTCCTTTGATTGGAAATTATTTGACAACTCGGGCTAGACTCGATCTCGTCCTCGTCTCGCTCTCACGCTGCATTGTGAATCAGCCATGACCAAAATTATATCTGAATTCTTGTCAAAAACTTGATTTAATACAAGTTTTTTTTATGGAATAAAAGTAACTCACTATACTACATTTTCGAAACATAAAATGGCGACCGCTCTTTTGAATTCAGCTCAGTTGAAATGATGAACGAATGAAGCCAAAAACACTATTTTAGTGTCTTTTTCGATCGATTTTTCTGAATTTTTATTTATCATAATCATGAGTAGTTGACAACATTTTCTGTACCACCGAAATACAAGTAAACAATCGTCTTAACAATTGTTAATACAAACTCTAACAAGTGGGAAATTTAATGAATTCCTGGTTATTTCTGTAGCTGAAAATGAGAATTCTTAAAATTGATTGTTAAATTGTTGCAAAATTCTAAATGATGTATAGAAAATCGTTAGCTCCTAATAAATTATATTTTTTTGGTATTAGAGATTTTCACGTGTCTTTTTATTTTCTATTAAATTTAAAACTTTAGCAGTTTAATGTTTGTAAAACGTTGTTCTGCAATTTTCGTAAATAACTTCACTCCAGCGTCACGTAACGGGTCCAAATTTTTGCAAATAAAATTTATTTTTATTCAGATATAACATAATTTTGAATTAGAGCTAAATCGGTACATAAATATATTATATACAAGTATAGTTTAAATTAAACTTTCACTGTGAAACTAAGGGCAAGAGATAAAAATTTTATTATTTTTTGTAAATAATTTTGAAAACTAAAGAACAAGACCGATACTTGAAAAATGCATCCAGGTCATTGTCAAATTTCTGTTTCATAAATAATTAGAAAATTTTGTAGAATTGTCCTAAAATAACCGAAAATTATCAAAAAATTGTTATGATAATGAACTGTCACAAATTTTACAAGAATTAATTTTGTGACAAATTTGTAAATTTACAATTCTGATAGAGTTTCTGTCAAGCGTTGATGTGAAGTGGCAAGTATGATTTAAAATGCTAAATATTATTTCTTCAAGTTGAAGTGATGAAGAATCTCAAAAGCAATTTTTCTTCGTATGCACATAAATGTATTAAATAGGCCTCACGTTGGGCGCCACCTCTAACAATTCGTTTTATTGACTTTACTGATTGTTCATAATTTCGGGTTTCTATTGAATTGTATCTAAGTACAATACAAATTTGGGACTTCGCTTAGTTCGACCGGTAGACAGATTCACGAATTCAGTCTACGTCTGATGCATATGACTTTTGCAAAGTATCCTTTTTTTATTTTTTATTGTTTTAAAGTAGTTTGTGTTAATGAACCTTTCATCCGGTAAATGCGATTTTTATAAAGCAGACAGACCACTTATATCTCAATTGAATCCAAACTATTGTTCAGAAATTATAAAAAAGTATCTTTGGCCTGAAGCAACGCTCAAGAGAAGGCTTGTAAAGTGGCATTATATTTTTTATTTTTATTTTTTTCCAATTCAGTGAACGCATAAATTAACACGATACAGTTTATTTTTAGTGGAATATAAACATTTTCATTGTCATTCTTAGGTAGGCCTAACGCAGTGTCAAATAAAAAACATTATCAGGGATATTATTTTTTTTCTTACTTGTTTTGCAAGGATCAATAAGATCGCCAGTAAAAGGTCTTGTGGGCGCAGTACCGCAGTGGTTAGTGTGCTGGACTACTGTGCGAGGGATCCCAGCTTCGATCCCCGGAAAAACACAAATTACATCTTAAGGTTTTTTCTAATGCGCCACCTCTCGCGAACGTCTGACAAACATCCGAGAGTATGACTGTCCTGAAAAAGCTTCTCAATTCAGCCGTTCGGACTCGGCATAAAATTGTAGGTCCCTTCCATTCGTTCCAAAAAAAAAATAGAAACTCACACAAAACGAATGGTTGCGAGAAGCTAGGCCTTGGGTGTCTACCGCCTGTTGCGCCGCCTATTTATTTTTATTTTTTAGTAAAAGTTCTTCCTGAAATTGAACAAGAGGCTGAAATAACGCCCCAAAATGAGAGTTCTGAAGGCGAAAAAATTGCTGAGCTTGCTGAATTCATAAAAGACCAAAATAACTTGCAGCACGAAGTACAGACACTGGTATGTTTCACTCGTTCTACGTATGAAAAGGCAATGGACCCTGAAACCATCCCGCAAACCCCGAAAAATGATTGGCAAGGGTAAGACAAGGCCACACAAACAACACAGCCAAAACCAATAAACTACCGAGCAGTAGTTCTAAAAAATGTATAGTTGTGGAAGTCAGAGGTTTGGGAATAGACCATCTACGCCCAAACGCAGAAGGTGAACCAAACCCACAAGCCAGCAAGTTCCAGCTGCGAAGAAGAAAAGCTGGATTTACTTAAGTAAAGCCTAAGATAATAGCCACTATCAATATTGCTGTCACGATTTGCCATGCTTTTTCATATGCCTGCATCGATATTGGCTTAAAGGCACCTTGTTTTAAATTTAATGGCAGCTGTGTCTGAGTTAGCAGCGACATTCAACAATCAACACTTTGAGAACGCAAATTACCCTTCAGTCTGTCAGTACTGGCCACACCTTCACTCATATTAGAATGTCATTTGAGTTGATTTATTATTTGAATAATTGGCTCCCCTGCCACCAAATGTCCGCACATAGCAACGTAGGTACCTACAAACGACCCATTGTACACCCGTACACCATTACGCAGGTTGTGCCATTATTTATCATGTTTCATTCGATTAATTGGAAATCAAACTTGACGGAACGGACGCATTTGGCATCGCTAACGTCTTCATTAACATTCCGCATTGATACTGCTCGCCTTTTGTCCATTTTAAGCCTCCGTAGCCCCCATGAAATGTCAATAATTGCAATATATGCGCCCGCCACCACCGCGCCGTGTCACACAAACATACAAATGTATACGAGTGTGTAATTTCCTCGGAGCTGTCGCTTATTTTTCCACTTGGCGTTGGCCTATTGGCCAGCCTCTCCATCATCGTCGTCGAGAGATCAGTGCAGATAAAGGATGCATCGGAATCTGCTGATGTTGCCTTTCTGTCTGCGAAGCGAGGTGTGCTCACTATACGACTACACCCTGCTGCCTCATATTAGGCCTAAGGCACTGCGTCAAGACGTATACAGCAAGACCAACCGATGCACCTTGAATGCTTGTGCCGGTATCGGTGCAGGTGAGTGTTGTGGCCGGCATTGACCATGCTGATGGCCGTACATCAAGCAATTGACTCCAAATGCTCACTCCTCCTCCGTGTACTGGGTGATTGCGGATAATATTCACGCAGACATGTGAGTGGCGGTGGAGTCGTGCACTCGTGGTGTACCAAGTGGTTTCCTGGAAAAGTTGGTTATGTTTAATGAATGCGCGGCATAATTAGGTTCGACTTATAGCGAGACGAATGAAGAATGCTGCTCTCGATATGTCATCCGTGATGCTGATTGCGACGACGACGATGACGACGATGACGGCGACCACGACGATATCATTAGCAAGGAGGACTGTTGTAATGAGATCGAATTATGACAAGCCTCAGGCAGAATTTAATGCAATTAAAATAATTACCCGACTAATTAATGTAATGAGGATGTATTGAGATGAGCATGTACGATGATAGCTGAAGGTGAGCGTGTGCAATGTATGGCCATGACCATCGACGTCTTTTATTTTCTCTGTAATTGAAAGTTAATGTTTTGGATTGCGTGCCTCATTTATGGAATCATCCGTCAGGGGTTATAGTGTTATGGATATAGCTACTTTGTATACGCGCATTTCTGTTTAAAATATTTATCAAGAGTAGTTTGGTAACATATTCTTAACACACGCGAATTTCAGTTAGCTAGATTCTAGAGACTTGTCTATTAATAGTTTTAGCATCTCTGCCAAACTCGTAAGGGTGGCTAGCATAATTATGGACGGTACTGCGCTGCTACAATGAGATCGAAAACAATCTCACAGAAGGGGATTACTTAGGAACATTACATCACCAATAAATAAAGCACCCTGTCGAATAATTAGGTACACAATACTAGCGGACCCGGCGAACTTCGTCTCGCCCCAATTTAACGCCTTCAGATAAACTCCAGAGTTATAATAAAACACAGATAGTTCAAATTTCAATGTGATTTATTTGAATGGAATCGAAATCAGTAGAGAGGGTTGTGATAAACAATGTTTTTCTATTTGTTTTCCGGCGCAAAAGCAAACAACGATGACGGTTTGCCAACACGCGAGCAGGCAAAGTACCTACATTTGACCGTGCGAAAAACAGGGAAATTCGAGATTAAGTGGGATAAGGAGAGGATCCTTTGAATTTGCCTTTGATGACCGTCGCTTGAATCACATTATTCATCAGTTTCTTGACGGACAACCTAATGAAAAGGACTGGTCTATTTGAATGTTCAAGAAAGAATGAAAATTTATTTTCAAAAATTAAATAGAATAAAATGATATATAGTCAAAGCTATATAAAAATATTTAAGAACAGTATTTCTACTCCAATACTCCTCCTGAAATACGGTCGTCTATGATTCCCATAGCTCTTGAATGATGTTCAATGCTTTGCTTAGCTAAAGCTTTTGTAAGAATGTCAGCTGTCATATTTTGAGTACAAACATACTTCAGCTCCAACTTATCAGCTTCAAGTACCTCTCGTACGAAATGATGCTTGACATCAGTGATGCCAGATCGTGGGTAATTACCCATTTCGTGGGCATTTTGCATTTCAAAATTAGCTTAAAGGGCGAAAGGGCATTTTTATATCTCTCAGAACAAAAAAAGGGTATTTGAAATACTTCATCTAATCTCTTAGCAATATTAATTTTATTAAATTATTATTTTTACATCTGAATGCAATAATTCAATAATGCATACTCTGAAGCAACCCATTTAGATTCATTCAATGAATTCATTTTCAATTTTGCAAACATGCAAAATAAACATCTGTCTGTCCTTCCGTTGTCAACGTCAACGTCTTCGTGTCCAACATAACTACTAGCTCCCTTGGTTCGGAGCGGAATAATTTGAAATTTAACACTTTTTTGAAGTGACATCTATTATTAACAATGGGACAACAATTTGAATTTCAACCGTTTTAGTACCCAAATTCACTAACGCCCAATAGGTATCTAGCCTAATGCCATCTACTGTAAACAGTAACATAATTTATTTTTACATTTTGTCAACTCAAAAACATTTATATTATTTATGCTTTAAAAAAATATAAATATGAAGAAAAACCATTGCAAAACCATTTTGTTTTTGTTAATTTTTGTAGTTTTATATATAATGTATACTAGCTGAACCCCCGCCGGCTTCGCCAGGCCTTTTATTGCTTTTTACAATTTTAATTTTTTATTTTTTTTTTGGCCCATCAATTGATCATCGTAATTACCAACATTTAAAAAAAATCAACTCTATTGGTTGAAAATTACGGGCGACAGAGGGAAACATATAGTTTTTTCCACTTTGTTTTACATGTATAGAGATAGCTGTACCCGCCCGACTTTGCCCGTGCAAAGATGTTCTTTCGTAAAATGCGAAAAATGAGAATAAACTGGAACTTTCTTTCTGCCTAAACCTGAAACACAGCAATACGAACAAAACAAAAAAAGACTCATGAAAATCGGCCCAGCGGTTATAGAGATATAAAGTCATCGAGTTTCATCCCATAGAAAATGTTTTTTGTATAGGAGGTATACGATTTTGAACGTTTTTTTTTGTATGGGAGGTGCCACGCCCCTTTGTACAATTTTGACCAATCTTCACGGAAGCAATCTAGAACCAATACCTAAGATTATCTGTAAGTTTGAGCTCAACCGTTTCGGTGGTTTTCGAGATATACGATTTTGAATGCATTTTTTGTATGGGAGGTGCCACGCCCCTATAACTTATGAAGCAATACACCTACAAAGACCGTATAAACTTACAAACCATGGTATTAACGTCACCTTTCATGGGAAATTTCCAGAATCAAAATCGGTTCACGCATTACAGAGAACATTGGCGACAAACACAATACAACTTATTTTTATATATATAGATTGCCGTGGGGAATATCGTGGGATTTTTTCTAACAACGGCGTGGGCAAAAAGGGTATTTTTGATAATTGTCGTGGGAAAGTCAGTGCGAAAAGTCTGGCATCACTGCTTGACATCTATGTGTTTGGTTCTAATATGGAAAGTTGCATTCTTCGCCAATTGCAAGGTGCTTTGATTATCCATATAAAGAATAATCTTTCCAGCTTCTGGTAAAATCTCTTTCTTCAATGTTTCCAACCAAAGAATTTCTTGTACAGCTAAACTCATAGCCATATATTTCGCTTCGGTTGTGGAGAGAGCTATAGTAGGCTGCTTGCGCGAATTCCAGGTGATAGCTCCTCCTGCCATGATAAAGACAAATCCTGTTGTTGATCTTCTATCCATTGAGTCACTAGCAAAATCTGCATCGCTGTATCCATAGACTTCAGAATCAGCTTTTGCATTCCGTGAATAGACAATCTTTTTGTTGATGCTGCCTTTCAGGTATCTTAAGATTCTCTTAGCAGCTGCCTATTGTTCTTTTCCGGGACAAGTATTAAATCTACTCAAATAGTTGACTGAATAGATTATGTCAGGTCTAGAGATTCTTGCTAGGAACAAGAGGCTTCCAATTAATTCTTGATATGGTACGTCGATTACGTCTTTTTTGTCAGGTTTTTGAAACTTGCATTGCGAATCCATAGGTGTTGATATTCGATTGCAATCTGCCATTTGGAACTTATTCAGCAAATCTTCTATGTACTTTTCTTGATTTATATAAATGGTGCCTGCTTCTCTGTCTCTTGTGAGACGTATACCTAGGAAACTAGTTGCTGCGCCAAGATCTTTCATGTCGAACAATGACATAAGGCTTTTCTTGAAAGACTTCATATAATTTACGTCATTAGTGAAGATTAAAAGGTCATCAACATAAACAGTCAAGATGAATACCTTTTCTCCGTCCATTCGATGATATAAACATGAATCAGCTTTTGATTGAACTAATCCCATTTGTTCGAACGACTTGTGAAGTTTCTTATTCCATACTCGCGAAGACTGCTTCAATCCGTAAATGGATTTCTTCAACTTCAACATATCGTTAATCTTTCTCTATTTGTACCAATTCCTTAAGTTAAGGCCCATAACCTAATGAAAAGGACTGGTCTATTTGCATGTTCAAGAAAGAATGAAAATTTATTTTCAAAAATTAAATAGAATAAAATGATATATAGTCAAAGCTATATAAAAATATTTAAGAACAGTATTTCTACTCCAATACAACCGCGTACGGTTGCACAATTTCGGGTGATTCAGATTCCGCAACATGATTATGATCGATCCCACCATCAGCTGTATATTATGCGGTGGAGTTCCTGGCACATCAAGCGAATTCAAGAATTCCGTTGGATAGTTGGTCGCTTCATCCTCGTCGGTCACGCTGTCAACGGATTTGTACCAATGCAGTTCTCCAGCGATTTAACTTATTGAATACTGAAATTCAAGCTATCGACGCGACGTCCTTATTCTTCGCTGCTAATATTGCCCGTTCACTAATCCAATCCAGATTTTTATAATTTTGTGCAATGCCAGGGAACACTTTGACGATGAGTTCCTCCTTCGACGATGTGAACTCGCAAAAACTGGCCGGGAACGATATCAATCCAGCCGGAACATCAACGGGAATTTGGCCATTGCCAAGCGCCAGCAGGTTAACTTCTCCACCCAAAATGCAAGCAAAACGTCTTTTATCACAATGAATTTCAAAATTATCCAAAATTTTCCCAGCTTCAGAACGAATTTTCCATACCTTTACATTGTCCAAAATTATGAAATCATGCGATAAAATGCAAAATTTCGTCGAAAAAAATTCAAATTCAAATTGTTTCAAATGTTGTTTTTCCGTAATTTTCCGAGTTTTACACTTAAAATTTTTTAGTTCTCCATTCGAAAAGCCATTCCGGAACAATTGCACACAAAATTCCATACAAAAAATAAATGTTAAATTTTTCCAATTTCCGGAGGGTTTTCCCAAAAATGTTCTTTCAGAAGAACAATTGGCTTAGTGGGTTCGGAGAGACATCGTATCAAAAACAATAAGGTTCCGCTTTGTTTTTCCTAAGGAAATGGAATCTTAAAAACATTGGTGCGTATGTAAGTCCCATAATGGCGGCTGAACCACTGAAGCTATCCGCCTTATATACATACCATATTATGTTCGGGTAATGCTCCGGAGTGTTATTGTTCATGTTAGACACAAATAGGTGGTGCTGGCTTCGCCTTTTTTCGAAAATTCTTATTTGCTTACCGCTTTGACTCAAATTCAAAATAAATAATGTAATACCTATCTAAATAAAAAAAAAATTGTTGCAAAAATTTGGACCCGATAGGTGGCGCTGAGGTGGAGATATTTATGAAAATGTAACAAATTAATTGATTAAAAATACCAAAATAAATTTTGAAATCAATGACACATTATGAAAGAAAGAAACCCTACCGCATTAAACAACAAAAAAAAAATTGTATGTTTTCGGTGCATTTTTGACGTCTTCGAAATATTATTTTAGGGTTTCATACATAAGCAAAAGTCGTTCCACGGTCGGGTGAAGAAAAAACTATCTCATTTTTGAATGGTATAAAAGTGTTTGGTATTCTATATTCATGAGTGACTACATCGACTTCAATAGGTAAGATCGCATTTAGATATTGAGTAGATACTGTGGTGGACTGGACATACAAGACTATAGTCATTTCTTATCATTCAGTGTTTTAGAACCTTTCCTTTTTATTATCAGCGTGATCTGATCCGGATCAGATCATGAAAATAAAACAAACTGGATCATTGATTGAGTTGTGGCAACACACATATAAAATCCAATACCAATTATGACAAATTTCGTATTGCCACCAGCCATCTCGCAGCCACACGGTACAATGTGACGTCACAATGCGATTATTTCTCCATTGCACTTGCTCATATTTGAGTTTGACATTTCGCTTGTTGTCTCGGGGTGTTACCATATGGATACAAATCTGCATACATTTAGCATTGAATATTTTTTTTGGGGAAACTATGTTCAAATGTTATGTTCACATATGCATTATAATTAACCGTATTGTACTGCTAATATTTCCATTTATATTTCTGTGCTATTTTGGTCTGGCAACATTACTGTGTGGCTATAATTTACAGGGACACCAACCTTTAGTGAATGAAATAAACAACGCCACGAAACAACAACGAGAAATTTTTGAATTAATTTTCAGATCATATTTCGTGATCTCGATGAAAAGCAGAATCACATGTTGTTGTTGTAAGTGCATGTAAATCGATGTTCTATATGGATCATAGCTGATAATAAAAAACGGCTAATACATTAATATGTTGAAGAATTCAGAAGCAACAAGTTACGATTCAAAATAACTACCAAAAAGCGGGAATAAAATTGACACTTTCAAGCTCTGTTAATTTCGAATTTCCTTTTCTCTTGACGATGAAAAAATGAAAAACCCGGACAATCTAGGAAAACTATCCCGGATGTTCCCCGCATAGGCGAAATTGAGTAGGTAAGGTACGTATCCGGGAAAACCCGGACGGATAGCAACGCTAGGTTAAGGTAATATCTAAATAGATGGCGCCACAAGCCCGTATAGGCGCACTCTAGGCCTAGCTTTTCACAATCGTTTGTGTGAGTTTTATTTTTGCGATGAATGTAAGGTACAGTTTATTCCGAGTCCGAACGGCTGAATGAGAAGCTTTTCCATGACATTTATACTCTCGGATGTTTGTCCGATGTAATTTGTGTGTTTTCCGGGGATCGAACGTGGGACTCTTCAAACAGTAGTACAGCACACTAACCACTGAACTACTACGCCTTCGATTTGATTTGTGATAGATTAAGTTAAATGTGTGCTCATCCGCTGAGATGAGACGTAATACACTCGCACTTAGCACCCCATCTTTCTCAATTTACACTTTCTTCCAAGTCCTTCCAGCTCCAAGTACGTGGATTGACCCTTCTCTATGGACACATAGTTTTTTCAACGGATATGCAGAACGAAACGAAATTGAGAGCACGGCAGATATAATGCTGGAAATTCGTTAAAACGTGTACCTACCTATAGTGATTTTATAATAATATTTATTTTTTTAAGAAACCGTCTTCAGCCTCCAATAGTGCTTAGATCTAATCTACTAAGTCGTGTGAACGCCATGTTACATATTTTCGCACCCTAGCATGTCCTGGAGAAATGGCAAGGCAAGAAGTATCTACTCATCGATACCTCCCAAGTAACATTTTATAACCGCACTTAGTAATATTGCACAAAAAAGCGTTCATAATCATTCACCGAGTGTATCTTTTAATGGTCAACGTAAACTAAAAAGTTAATTACTATCTCCTGCTATTAAAGGCAATATAGCACACTGCCTGCAGTACTTTCAAACCATTTCTGTGTTGCATATCCGTGAATAGCATTAGCCAGTAATTAGCAATCAGCTAAATTCAGAAAGGCGTAGTCTGCTTGTCTGCGCAATCATTAGTCGTCATCTTGAACACGTCTTAACCGTAAACAAAAAAATATCTCATTAACCAAATGTCCATAATTATCCGGCCAAGGAATATATATGTCAAGCCAAGTCGCAAAGCAAAGCGCTTACCTATATACTCCTCTCACAAGCTGAACGCAGCACACTCTTGGGCTGTCAATTAATATATTATTTGATTACAAAAGCAGGTAGACTACTGTTCAAGTCGTGCCATCTATGGTCGGCGTCTCTATATGCCACCCTGACCATTCATAGCAATGCTTTTGATTAACTTCTCTGCGATACAAAGTGATTGTGACTGTGCATGAAATTTATTAATATAACTGTCATTTAATGTGATAGCCAATAGCTCGAGGCTGTAATAATTGTCAAACATGAAACGGCATAAAGCCAGCCAGACAGACAATACCACTGTTTGATGGGATGGTAGGTATAATGCTGAATGTACGTACAACTGGCCAACAAACAAAATCCCGCTTATCGCCTGAAAACCTAAAATACAACAACAGCACTGTACGCGCACTCCACTGAGATGGTTATTAAACAATTTTTCATTTTAATTAAATCCGATGGCAGTATGAAAAATTCCTGGACAATTATACCATATCCGATGGCCATCTCCGTATGGAGTCAACTCGCTATACGTCCTGATATGGCAGAGTTGTGGGACTTGGAGGCCGTATAGTTGTAGGCTTAACACGGATGGTGGCGGTGGGAATGGCAGCCGTATCGTATCGGACATAACCGACCCCGATCAACTGAACGACATTGCCTGCCATCATTATACGATCGAATAAAATAATGAACTCGAATTTATTTCTCAATCCTGCAGCTCGCCATATCGCCAGTGTGGACGTTGATGCATTTTGTGTGCAATACCACCCTTTGCTGGACCACTGGATGACGTGTGGTATAGTCAATGTCGATCTTAGGCTTTATTTAATTGTTAATCGTTTTTAATTAGTAGAGCACATTGCAATTAACTCGATATGCGTGATTGGTTTTATAATCCATCTAGATCTAGATGGCGATACCTTTAGGGGGCCTTCGCTTTGAAAGGACACAAAAATGCAGAAGGCTAGCATACAGATTCATTAGCCATGTTGGCAGACATACGATGCTTTATCTATTTTGTACAGTGAGGCTATTTTCTTAGAGCTGATCCGATTTTTATTAAAGCATTGAAGTTCAACGCAATTCCATTACGTATAGAAATAGCCGAATAGCCACTAGGTACTCAATCATGACTGCATTGGAATGTTCTATGAAAAGTAGGCTTAGGGCAGTTTGACCCAAGTGATTGTCAGACGTCACCGAGGATGCATTTATGACCAGGCCAGTTACATCACTGTTTGCTGAAACCGGTATCACACATGTCGGTTAGTTGGATCCGCCATTGGTATTTGGAATAATGCTTAAGAATAATTTAAAAAAACTTTAAACAATTAAAAAAGAGTTTAATCTAAAAAACAAGATTGTTTACACGAAACCACCACAAGTTTTTCATTCCACATTTAAACGATTTAAACATATTTTATGGACCTGTGGTTATTTTATTTTTTATAAACAATACTTGAATTTTAGACCGACAAGGCGTTTACATTAATTGAAATAGTTTTTCATTTATGTTGTATACAGATTCCTGTGTATCTGAGAGGTTTCTTTTCCTCGCCACCAGATATCGCACCCCAACTTGTACATTCGTCAATTAAATGTAGTTATCTGTCAAACTTTAACGCGCCCATTATTGGGAGTTCACAATTTCTGAAGCTAAATTTTGACAGATCGTTTGGTTTTGCGTTGCGGAGAAGTAAATATGGATGAGTTCTTTTAATAAATACATCGACGAGAAATACATTGAAATTGAACAATTTGATATCTAAGAAAAATCCTTGAAACAGACAAGAAAACAAATTAAATCGCAGGGATTTATAAAATAAAACATTTTTTGGCGTCGAAGAATTTTTTTTGTTTTTTTTTCTGGGACACAGCTAAAGCTTGGTTTCGCTAGAGCTGTGTCCTTTGCTTGAAGGGGGACAATTTTCTTTTTATTTTAAAATAAAATATACTTACTTTGTTTGGTCTATGAATTATTGTTTCAGACAATAACATTAACAACAACTCGATGACACAGTCACTTTGGTAGGAATGATAGCTATTTCGAACTACACCACTAATTCATCATCAGACTCCTTTTAAGTGATTGTTTGATTAGTTTGAATTCTGACAGTCAATTCTCCGTATATAATCCACTTGGTAAGACATGTCTGCTTTCCCCTGTCAGGAAATGTTATACTTAGTTTACTTCATTTAAAGAGTGTAATTCCTCAAGGATTAAAGTAACTCACAACTTTTTGCCTCATTCGAACGGTTGATTTGAGGAGTTCTTTTAGGAGCAATTCAAATACTTACGCCTCCTGCTGTAAGAGGCAACTAAATTCCACGTCTTGACAAGAAACCTGTCAAAATAAGTATGTCGGGACAATGGATGGTTGGTATTACCCCCAGATGGTACTAACATAAGTGAAAATCAACTCGTGGACTTTTCGACTGAGTTCGATGATTCTGGAGGGCCTAATCAACATACAAAAAGTTAGCTTCGCCGCTTCCTATATATGATACAGGACCGGGCCCAGTGCTCGCTTCTGAAGACTCCTGCAGTTCACTATCCGACTTTCTCGGGAGAATGGATTGGAATGAGGGAGAAAGTGGCGAACGCTTAATCTCTCTGAACATAGTCGGTCAGTTGGTCGTGGTGCTGTCGCTGTTTGTTCGAATTGGGAAGCCTATGATGAACGAGCACCGGAAAAACTCGAACAGTGCAAAACGGAAGAGGCAGCAGGAAGTGTACATACTGCGCGCCTTTCTGCTAAAAGATCCTCTGTTGAAAGGTTTTGAAAATATGCTCGGCCCTGGGTGGAGTCTTCTGAGGATGTTTAAAACTTTTGTACCCAGCTCGTTTTTAAGTTTGACGGCAGGGACAACTTTGGCAGCAGACTAATAGTAATCATCTTCATTGAGAGGTTTAACCTGATCTATCGAACCCACAATATAATGTGATCTTACTTATTTAGGTTGCGCTACAATTTGGGGTGGACAAGTGGGGTTGACTGCCTCTCCTGTTACCTCGGTCTTAGGCCAGCTGCCTTCAGTTTCGCTCTCCAAATTGTTGGAGGTCCTTACTGTGACCTACAAAATATTCAACTGGAAGGGTAATAACGATAATTAGTAAGCCACATCGACAACTACTTTTTTAAAAAAAGTAATGCCAATTATTGACAGCAGCACAAAGTTACTATATTTTGTAGGTTTACAAAACAACCCGAGGTTCATTTGCGGTCACCTGTGATACCGTAATGTAAGTACGTAACCAATAATCTCATCCCAGTTTATTTCTTAAAGTTACCGATAAAATGGTTCAGCGATTGACTCTCAGGAGACGTCTGTCTTATAATACAAAATCCAACAGGAGGCGAATTGTCCATACTCCAGGAGGACGTTTGGTTTAGCAATATGTTAAGAAAAACAAGACCATCCCAAAGTGTGGTCAATGCAAACAGAAACTAAAGGGTGTTCGACCAACCCGCCCATGTGAACGTTCCAGATTGTCGAAACGTCAAAAGAATGTCCGTCGCACATACGGTGGTGTTCTTTGTCATGGATGTTTACGGGAGCGTATCATTCGTACCTTCCTTATTGAGGAATAAAAGATTGTCAAGGCGTCAGCGAAAATCTTCAAAGCCGGTGAAAATCGTGAAATCTGTTAAAGCTGTTGCTGCCCCTCAAAAGAAGATCCACAAGTCTGCCTCAAAATCTAAGAAATAAGACGTGTAAATGATAAAAACTTTGTTAGTGCAAGGAACTCTTTTTTTCATCCTATTGAGCGCTTAGAGTGCACTAGGTATACTTCTGTATATCACATCGATCTCATTAGCCGTTTTTTATTATCAGCTACGATCCATATAGATCATCGATTTACATGCACTTACAACAACAACATGTGATTCTGCTTTTCATCGAGATCACGAAATATGATCTGAAAATTAATTCAACTATTTCTCGTTGTTGTTTCGTGGCGTTGTTTATTTCATTCACTAAAGGTTGGTGTCCCTGTAAATTATAGCCACACAGTAATGTTGCCAGACCAAAATGTGAACCACAATTAACAACACAAAAAATCAATTAGTATTTTTTCAAATTCGAATAAGTTACTACTCCGACTTTCGAGATGTTTTGTTTCGCTATATAGCACAGAAATATAAATGGAAATATTAGCAGTACAACACGGTTAATTATGATGCATATTTGAACATAACATTTGAACATAGTTTCCCCAAAAAAAATATTCAATGCTAAATGTATGCAGATTTGTATCCATATGGTAACACCCCTACACAACAAGCGAAATGTCAAACTCAAATATGAGCAAGTGCAATGGAAAATTCATCGCATTGTGACGTCACATTGTACCGTGTGGCTGCAAGATGGCTGGTAGCAATACGAAATTTGTCATAATTGGTATTGGATTTTATATGTGTGTTGCCACAACTCAATCAATGATCCAGTTTGTTTTATTTTCATGATCTGATCCGGATCAGATCACGCTGATAATAAAAAACGGCTATTGTTAAAACAAATAAAGCTTGGTACGATATATGTTCATATGGCAAAAAAAAACACAATTTATAAATATTCTAAAGCAATAATATTAATACTGGCTCCAGAACATATATATCTAATAAAAGGCGACCTTATGAAAAGTACGCTCGCTATAATATGACTCCTTTTGTGCAATGAAATTTATGAATGCTGTACGTATACATATACCTACTTTGGAAGCAACGCAACACATCCATCCATCCCACAATAATTCCACGTTATTACCTTAATGGTGCTTGAAAAAGGAGATTTATTAATTAGTTCGTTAAAACGACAACTTATAATTCTGCTCCTAATTAAGATCATTAATTATAATTGGATGCGGTTTCCTTCGTCCTGTTTGTCGCGCATAATGAGCCACATACTGTTCACTTGCACACGCACACATCCAACACTTCCTCTTCGCTTATGTTGTTTTCCATATAAGTGAACCTCTTAACATTGTGAGGCTGAGGAGCATCATCATTGGTGGCAGTAGCGTGGCATAGCCTGGGTGCATGTGAGCTGCTCCTTGTTGTTGTGCCTCTATATCGCAGCTTCAGCTGGGTTTTGTTGGAACAATTTAAGTTTATTGCTGCGTTCTGTGTGCCTGTTGTTGGCAAATGGCGAGACTTCTTTTATTTGCCATGAACTCCCATTCATAGTGTGCTTGTTTCAGTTTTTTTTTCCTTTTTTTTTTATGAAGGTATAGTTGGGATACAATTCTGTCTTCATTCTGAGTATGAGTGGTATAGAGAGAGTATAACCTTTCTGTATGAGCCAGTTCAGCTATGGGAACGCAATTAATTGTTCAGTGGCTGATGGATGATCTGATGATGCCTAATATTACCCAATTAAGAAAGAAGCATGCTGCGGTGCAATCGTGTGCCGAACTTTGTGGGATGAAGAAATGAAAAGTCACATATATGATTTTGACGAAAAACACATCAACAAGGATGTGTTATAGTGGTGTAGGTAGCAAATGCTAAATGGTTTAAGCGTGTAGGCTATATGTGGTAACAATTTCGAAAAAATGGTAATTTTGAAATAATGGACAAAGTCCTCAGAGTATACCTATAAATGCCTTAGAAAGATTGACGAGGACGTACTTGAAATAATTATGTAAAACTCACATGTCAACACCGGAGGTATACACGTTATCTTTCAAAAGTCTGTGTAATAAGTCGCAAATGATGATAACCTTAGAATAATCGGAGGAATTCGGGTATTGAGGCAGACGCGGGAAGGGTGGGATCAGCATAGCAGTAAATGAGTGCAAAAAAATACACGGTGTGTACGGTGATATTGACCTATATTGAGGGGTGAGGGGGAACTTTTCGAAAATTCTACCTGATGGTAAAACGATCCACCCAAGGATACAGGGTCCAAAAAAGCCTGCAGAGATCAACATGGGAACACAGTAGTAGACTTATAGTCGGTACTGAGAATTTAGAAAGAACACTTCTACAGACTGTTAAACGGTGGAGACGATAAACAAACCGCTATCAGGCAGAATGCCCCATTCAGTCTGGACGATGATAGCCAACAATTCTGTCCACCAGACTTACACGAAGTGAGTATAGCGATATCCAAACTAAAGTCGAACAAAGCTACGGGATTGGATGGCCTATACCGGCCGAGCTTTTCAAAGCAGCGGGAGATGAGTTGGTAAGGAGCATGCACCAACTCATCTGTAAAATTTAGTCGAACGAAAGCATATGCCCGACGGATGAAACTTCAGTCCTCAGTACCGTGTGCCCCATCCACAATATAGGAGATGCTCTAAACTGCACCAACTACAGAGGAATAAGCCACATATAAGAACTTGTCGGCTGTATTGCGTGAACTTCTAAAACCTTTCGCCAAAAACCTGATCGGCCCATATCAGTGAGGTTTTATAGGTCAGGAAATGGACCAAATTTTCACACTCCGATAAATCTTAGAACACACCCAGGAATTTCAGATTGATACACACCATCTTTTTATCGACTTTTAAGTCGCCTACACTGAACCAAATTTGGTAGTGATATTGACAAAAAAGCACGTAGACTTGAAGAAATGGTGATCAATATAAGGTCAACACCTCCTGTCCGTTGTTTTGACAAATATTTTGTTATATTTAAGAAATATTGTCACTTTGAAGAAAGTTTCATCAAAATTAGTGTTCTTCATTTTAAAAAAATATTCTTCAAATTGAAAAAACATTCTTCAATTCCACGCATCGTGCATTATTAATCAACGAAATTTTCTTCATTTTTACGTATTCTCTTCTTTAAATTGAAAATCAATTCTTCATTTCAACCCTTCACTTTATTCATATTAAATAAATATTCTTCAATTTTATGCATCAATTTTCTTCAAAATAACTTATTTATTCATCATTAAAACATGTTTTAAGGTCAAAAACATTTTTTTTATTTTATTAGCATTAGGTATATATATATACAATTGAAAGTTTTATTTTAACTTACATTTTTATAAGTGATTTAACTTAAATACTTTTTTTTTGTCATAATTGGGCTTGACTTTATGCAGGTTTAGCAGGTTTGGGTAAAGGTCCTAGCTAAATTTGGAAAAATTAAACAAATTGATTAAGGTTTGTTTAATGTTATGTGATTTAGAAATACAACGACTTACTTATTGCCCAGTTATGATGATCATTGGCTGAATATTTTTCTTGATGCATCTCCTCCAAACGGTTTATCGAGAAAGATAGCCTAGAAAAGCATGTTAGCTTTGGGGAAAAAAATATAATGAAAAGTTAATGTTTTTTTTTAAACTCATTTAGCTGCGATTAAAGGTAGGTATACTCTACATTTTCTTCTAGAAAAGAAGTGATGAAAAATATTTATTTTACTTACGTTTTTCTTATACAAGTGTGTTTGTGAAGTTTGCTCAGTTGCCTCACTTTAATTTATAATTTTCTTTACACGGCTTCACTTTGTCACACTTTCAAGAATAAAAGTTATCACTTCGAACGCAATATTGAACAATAAAAATTAAACTTCTTCAAATTGATTAATTTCTTCAATTTGAAGAAAAAAACGATTAAAAATGTAAAAATATGTTATGAAAAATTGTTGATTTGAATAACTGATTCTTCAAAAATTAATAAAATATTTTCTTCGATATCACCTACCGGATTTAGTTCAGTCAACGAATTCATTTTGTTAATATGACGAAATTTCATTCGTTTGAATAAAATACTAAATCGGACAGCTGTTGAAGAAATTTTATTGATATTGAATATTAAATTTTCAATAAAACGAAAAGTTTGATGAAAAATTGTCGATTCGAATAATAAATTCTTCAAAGATTGACAAAATATTTTCGTCAATATGACCTACGCGATTTGGTTCAGTGTATGATAGCGTATATAGGGACGAGCTATACAAAGCCATGTCACGTTTCGTCATTCCTGCCAAACTCGTTCGTCTGTGCATGATGACGATGGAGAAATCTTGCTTCTCCGTAAAATCGGCAAGAACATAACCTTTGATGTTGAAAAAGGTTTGAGACAAGGCGATGCGCTGTCGTGTAACTTTTTTAACATCATCCTTGAAGCAATTGTACGAAACTCACAAGCCAACATTCGAGGCACAATTTTTCAGAAATCTGTTCAACTGCTTGCATATGCTGACGATATTGAAATTCTTGGAAGATCGCGCGAGATGTCAGTGGCGCATTTGCATATGCAGGTATTGCAACGGACGTGGCGAAGATGGGTCTGGCTGTAAATGAGGACAAAACAGTATAATGCCGTTCACGAGAAATAAGTCTCAGCACCGACGACTCGGACAAAACGTCACGATTGACAGATACACCGATCAAACATCAAACGAAGAATCACTCTTGCCAATCGCTGTTTCTTCGGGCTAAGAACTAAAGACCTCTGTCATAAAACCAAAGGAGATATTATATAAGATCCTAATTATCCCGGTCCTGCTGTATGGTGCAGAAGCATGGACTCTGTCGAAATCGGATGAAAACCTCATGGGATGTTTTGAGAGAAAGGAGTGTGTAGGAGAAAATTTAATGACGAGCTTTATGGGATATACAGCGACGTTGACCTGGTCCAAAAGCTGAAGATAGAACGGCTGAGATGGCTGGGGCACGTGGAGCGTATGGACAGCAACGCACCAGTCCGACGAGTCTTTGAGTCCACCCCTGAGAGACAACGTAGCAGATGAAGACCTAGCCTTACGTTGCGCGCAAAATTGGAGGTCTACCTTAACCAACTTGCTGTGCATTGAGGCCGTGGTCCACCCCGGACTGTAAGCGCCCCCAAAAGTAAAGTACATTAAAGGATATCAACGCTCAAATTCGGAGAATCGTCGACTTTACTATTAGGGGACAACTTGGCAGACAAAGAACTTAGTAAGGCGTCTCGCGGAGTTGGAGGGGAAGGAAGAGGGACCTCAACAATCATGGCAAACGCGCATGTACTCGCTTATAGTATATATAGAGTATAAGAGGTGAAAATACGGTTTTTCCCAACTTATCAGATAGGAGCCTGACTTATGAGGTAATAGCCTGAAGAATTCATAAGACCCAACCTCAAGAGTGAACACTAAACAAGTGTTGGAAATATTTTTTAAACGCCAGCCTATGATATTGTGTTATATGCGTCTTAACCGTCCTATGCGAAATGGTTGGACCCATATTTTTTGACGTCCTAAAGTGCACGTGAGATGAATTGCCGCGCTTTGTGCGGTAAATATTGCCTATCTATACATATAATAAAACTGTAGGACTTTTCTTTGTCAGCTAAAAACTCAAAAACTACTGGACAGATTTCGATGAAACTTTTTTTTAAATGTTCCTTAAGACTGTAAGACTGCTATAGGCTATGTCGTTTATAGCTACGTCCTTAGGAACAGTTTTTAGCCAAAATGTATCTTCTGAAGTGAAAATACATATATACATACCTACACATATACCTTGCTACAAATGGATGTTTATACTTTTGCGATCGTCAAACAAAAACAATACGTATACTATACATTCGAAAAGGGTTGATTTGTTTTCGCAGTGAGTGCTATGGTCAGTTATATATGTAGGTATGTATATTATGATCGAGAGACGTATAATACAAAACAGGTTTCATTTCAGAATATCATTCGATAAGTGGTATGGTAACAGTGTAGGGTTGGGGTAGGTAGTTGTTTGGATTCCAGAGGAAGAGGGAAACAAAGGAAAGGAAATGCAGTATTATAAACAAGTAGCAAGATCAATTAGAGGGAGGGCGATGCAGAGGGTGCACATTATGTATCCAATATATTACATCCATTATCGCATATCTCCACGCAACGCAGTAGGAATTTCATTCTGATATGACGTATCTATTTTTTGAAGTGAAAATATATACAATGTACATACACATATACCTTGCTACAAATGGATGTTTGTACTTTTACGATCGTGCGATGCGACAGGAACAGGCAAACAAAACAACACTATTTGTTTTCGCAGTGGTCAGTTTGTATATGTAGGTATGTATGGGATGGGATGTATGGGATGGGGTGCGTGCGGCAGTATGGCATGGGGTATAGTATTAATAATCTTCATAAGAGAAGAGACGTACATATAATGCAAAACAGGTTTCATTTCAGAATTTCATTCGATATGGTTTATGGTAACAGTGTAGGGTTGGGGTAGGTAGTTGTTCGGATTCCATAAGAAGAGGGAAACAAAGGAAAGGAAATACAGCATTACAAACAAGTAGCATGCTCAAGGAGAGGGAGGGTGATGAAGAGCGGGTGCACATTAGATATCCAATACATTACATCCATTATCGATATCGCCACGCTAAAATTGGACAAACGGGGGTGACGCCTCCCATACAAAAAACATCTTATATGATTTTCATGATTCTTTTTTGTTTTTTTTCGTATTGCTGTATATTTCAGGTTGAGGCAGAAGGAAAATTCCAGATTTATTCTCATTTTTCGTATTTTACAAAAGAACATTATTATCTAAGACCTAAGCAATACAATTCCTGTGCACGGGCAAAGCTGGGCGCGTACAGCTAGTAAGAAATAAAAGCAGTGCTAGTAAAAATTGGGCAGTATACGAAAGAACAACATATTTTCTTTGTTGATCAATCTTTCAAAAATAATGTAAGTTCGCTGCCAATATATGCAAATTTCGTAGAAAATATCGTCGGAATATTTATTTAACTTTGTCAACTGTGAAAAGAGTAATTATTAAAAAATTCAGGGAGAAAAATTCAGCACACTGGCAGTTGAACAATCTGTTCAAGTGATAATTCCAAAGCAAGGCGTGAGGGTCTAGAAAAATCGTCTCTACGTCGTGGACAAAAATTGTACCTAAATTTAAATAAGCTCTTTACAGCGTATACTCTACTCAGACTCCCTAATGGTCAGTGTCTTCATGTTTGCTAAGTTCAATTGATACAAGAACTGCAGCCTAATGACAATAATGAACATCAAAACGTGGATGATGATTTTTAAAACAAAATCATATCCTAAGCGATGAAGCTCATTTTCACCTTAATGGCTTCGTTATTCGTCTAAATTGGCGCAACCCACATGTTATTGTCGAAAATGCTTCCACAACGTGTCACTGTTTCTTGAGAACTTTCGTCTGGATGCGTCATTGGACCATATTTAAACAAAAACAGAAACTGACCAAGGAGTGACAGTTACTGCTGCCTTAATTGAAGGATATTAATGTGGATGACATATGCGGTTTCAACACGACGATGCGACATTATCAAAGAGCTGGTGAAATAATTCTATTACTGCATGAGACATTTCCGGGTCTGTACTGCACTCCATCCTTTCGGTGATCAGAACTGACCGCACAGATCATGAGATTTAAGCCATTGGACTTATTTCTATGTTTCTTCTAGGGTATTTAAAGTCAAAGGTCTATGTCCTGTCCACAAGCCCACTGTTGTCTTATTATTTTATACATACCCCAATTTAAATTAATATAAATTAAAATACAATTCAAAAAAGACTGTTTTCTATTTAACTCGAATCTTGCGTGCTTTTTGGGACACCCTATATATTTTGATTCACTCTTCATCGAAAGTCCAACGGCTAACTTACTAGCATGTCCTAGTGGACACGCACATTAACCGCAATTAATAGTTCAAATAGTCACCTTTCACCGGTTAACACTGGCACAACTTACAACAAAATAAACTATCAAATGACAACTTGGTTCTAATGAAAACGCACGATTTTCATTCGTGTTTCACCCATCAGATCATTTGGGCGCCTTCCCTTCCTATCTTCAAATTTATTGCGCGCATTTTAAATGCATCCCTGTCCCCATAGCACTATCTAGCTATACAATGAGCTCTCTAAGCATCAGCGCCATAGACTTTGTACAAGCTGATTCAATCGATCCTTATCGCCAGCGGATTTTCTCATTAAAAACAAGAATCATGCTCGCATGGGAACCCTGTGTGTTGCCTCCTACCGGTTGAACCGAAATGTGACTTTTTCGTCCAGCTGCTGTTAATTAAACTGCGAAAAATCGCTAATGAGTGGAAATTATCATCGCAGTAGTGTAGCTGTAGGGCAAATAAATCAGCGCCAAGTTGCACGCACGCGTGCACTCGGCAGGCTAGAAAACTGCTGCGCTGCGCTGACATATTGAAATTACTTCCTCGTGGGTAAAGTGGTCTCTTGGTACCTAGTACTAAACTCAGTTCGGGAAGTCAATTAAATGAACTTCATGCTGGAACTCGAGACACAAGCGCACATCGACGGATGCGGCAGGCACCTTGAGTCGCGCGTATGCAAACCAAACTCCTTAATAGCGCTGCACTCTTCCGTATATATCAAAGTGAAGTCCAAGCCGGAGTTGTAATACATTGCAAGTCAACTCGTTGGGTGACTTTAATAGTGCGAAAAACATTACTTTTTAAGATCGTATCAAGATGTGGCACGTCAACCGCTCTGCGATGGAATTTTCACTGTGGCAGTCGCCAAGTGCAGCCTGGTGGAACGCGCTCGCGCGGTCAACCGTGGAAATGTAAATAAATAAATTACAGATTACCGCCATTGGTTTGTTGACTGAATGGTGCCGTGTCGGTCGTCGTCTCTTTATGTAGTCTCGTACACCGGCCGGCAATTTTGTCGATCCTTTAGTGATAACGTCTAATTAGGGGAGTGGAATATTCAAATTTCGGTCGCGTTTTTTCATCCAGTATACGAGTACCTACCTGTACCTGGAGCTGAAGTCTCCTGCGATGATGAATGGGTGAAAACGGCAAGTTAACACATCATGTAAGGACGACGAGTGAATTGGCGTCTTGGCATGCATATTTCAGTCCTTAATTGGGCCGCCGCCGCCGTCAGGCGGAAGTGTGCAATTATATTGTCAGCTCTGCTGTAGTAAACAGTTTTTCTTTTGAAGATATTCATTAAGGGTCGGCATCTGATGCTATGAGCTGTCTTGGTCTTGGGAATTTACATAACATGGAGCAGGTCAGTTGGTGTCTGATGGAAGGACTATTCTTTCAAAGATCTAATATTTTAAGACAATGCGGTATAGAAAAGTCTGGCCTACGTTTTTCGACCTGCATTTATGAAACTTGAGCAACCCGACCTATCTATACGGGCTTGCTGGTTGCTGCCCCATTACAGATCGAATTTAATATTTCATGCGGCCTTCTTGACAGTTTGTAGTCATTGCTACAATTCCACTGCTTGTTTAGTGAACTTAAGTCGGCTCTCACATTGAGGCAACAATCAACAAGCAACTGGCAATAGGAAACACGCAATATCTATTATCGCTCACAGTTATTTTACATTCAATATTAAATTAGAGGTCTCACAGCAAAGCAACTCAATATCGCTCGAACGAAATAATGTTGCTGATTGCTTCAATTATTATCGCTAGCGATACACAGCGCATGTTGAAAAGCAACATAATATTGCTTCCTAGTAGCAACATTTGTGATTATTGACACATTTGCGCATACTACGTTCTTAAAATTTTTGGAAAATATCTCGGTAGATCCTGTTTTCAATACAAAATTCGTATAAGTTGTGGGAAAATATCCCAAAAAGCTAGAAATGTCAGGCAATACTGTTGCTTCGATGTGAGAATAGGTTAAAATAAAGATGCGTATTGCTTATTGGCAGTTGCTAGTTGCTTAGTTGCTTATTGCTTGTTGCCTGAATCTGAGAGCCGCCTAAGTTTAAATTTGAACTTCAACTCATCGAGTTTGACAATGTAATCTGAACTTCAGTTCAATTGAACTCAGTTTAAATAAATTTAATAAATAGAATTTGACAGTATTGTACTGTACTTAGCTTTTATACGACTTTTCCAAAAGCGTTCCTTGTCTTTTCATTCAAAGAACACGCAAAGGGCAAAGCAAACGACAAATATTTTTGTGTTTTTGACAATCGGCAGCTTTGAAATCGAAATGTCACTGTGTCAAGCGATCTGAGGTTTAAGTGGCAGAATAATGTCGTTTAACTTAAACTACAGAATTAACTCTGTTCAAGGTTTAAACGAAACTGGTAAACCGAATTAATTGTTGAACTGAAGTTTAAACTAAAAGTGTAGTTTAAAAATCACTGTGAAACTGGGGGTTAAAGAATTCTGCTTCTTTTTAACACAAATATTACTGAAATTTAAGGTAATTGGAGTATTATAGATTTTAAAAAAAATTTTGAATTGTGTTTAGAGCCACCTTTCCGCTTCAAAATTCAAACATCCTGTTTGAAAGGAATGCATAAAAATTGTCCAAATCGAGCTCCAAGCTTATTCAGTGGCTTTGGATAGTTCCGATATAGTCGAATATTGTTGTCCCGATCCATATACTTGAAGTGTCAACCATCCCCAAATATTTTCGATGATATTCAAATCCGGTGAGTATACCTAGGGCGGTCAGCTTAATAGCTCTATATTTTGGCTCTCTATATGGGTTTTAACAACCCGGACTGTATGTATTGGCGCATTATCATGTTGATAAATCCACGGCAGAGCTTCAAAAATGTTATGAAAGTATGGAAAGACTTCTTTCAATATTTCATTCAATGATAAAGCATTCATTTTTGTTAACAAAAATTGTAATTTGCAGGTGCCATAATACGAAATGGCTCCCCACACCATCACGCCTTCAACTCTGCTATGCAGTCGATCCTAATGACGAGTTTCTTTGCGGAGGTTATGGAAATAGTAGCTATAGCCCTCAGGGCATTCATAAATAAATTGTTTTCGTCTGAGAAGACCCCGCTATGAAGTCCAGGTCACATGTGCCTCGCATCGGTTATAAGACTTTTTCTCTACCGGTATTTTTGATTTTGTCCCTCTTCGGGATGTGTTAAGTTTTGTGGGATCTATGATAATTGGATCATCCATCGTCTTTTGAAAGGAAAATCTGCGCATACATACCGCTGATATAATTGCTCTGGAGAAAGGTATTGCAGACTTAACATTTAGGCGGCTCTCAGATTGAGGCAACAAGCAATAAGTAACTTTATTATAACCAATTCTCATATGGAATAACAGCCTGACATTTCTAGCTATTCGGGATATTTTCCCACAACTTCTGAATTTTGGGTTGAAAACATAATCTACTGACATATTTTCCAAAACTTTATATATAGAACGTAGTATGCGCACATGTGTCAGTAATCACAAATATTGCTACTAGGAATAAGAAGCAATGTTTGTTGCTTTTCAACATGTGCTGATAATTACTGCCGCAACCAGCAACATTTTTCGTTCGAGAGATATTGAGTTGCTTTGATGTGAGAACTCTAATTTAATTCAAAGTAAAATAACTGTGACTGTGAGCGATAATATTGCGTGTTTCCTATTGCCAGTTGCTTATTGATTGTTGCCTGAATGTGAGAGTCGACTTAAAAGTTTTAAAACCACAGTTTGCACCACAACTCTTTTGTTTTTTTAGGAAAACTTCAAAAAAACTATCACCCAATTCAAATTTTGTTGCTTCAAATATCTCTAAATAATCGTCATATTCAAATAATTTGTCGCTCTTCGATAAGTTATAAGATAAGTTGAGAATTTGACTTCCCCATCATGACTTCCGTTGTCAATATGGATTCTACTATCTACTTTCGCAACAATTCCCAATTATCCTCAAAGTGACAAGAGAAGTATAACAATCGTTCTAATAACAAACCGGGAGCGGGTCATAATTCTGCATTTCAAAATTCTGTATCGACAAAATTCTGCATATTTATTTTTTGAAAATACTGTATGAATAATGTGACCATTTCACCCGCTTTTGGCGGGTTTTACCCTCTTTTTTACCTAAAAACCCTCCACCCGCCACCACAACCATTTTCCCGCTTTTTGATAAAAAATCGGAATTTAATTCTCTTAAGAATTTTCTATAGTCCTTTTTTCACTACTTTTGAAGATTTTTTTAATTAAAAATAAAAAAAAAAAAATTAACAACCATGATGGACAACTTCAGTTGGCATAAGTGCGCGAAAAATGCAAATGTCATGACAAATGCGTCAAAGAAACAACCAATGTTATTCATTGACATTCGCTGTAAATACTACGGTAAAATTTATAAAGATAAAGAGAGATGTCGAAAAATCCAAAAATTCAAAAATATGTAACGCTTACGCCAGATTTGGAAGCCGTATATGTATTAAAAAAAACGGATGACGTTTATTTTTAAAGAATTATATTCTATTTTACGTGACAATACGTGAAATAAACTGTTTCTACTATTTTGCGCGAACATTTTTCAGGTCAGAATATACTTTTGGGAAACCCGCCAAACCCGCCAAAAACAAGCCCGCTTTTAGCTTCAAAAAACCCGCCGCTTTTTGCCAAAAAATAAATGGTCACGTTATGTATGAACAATATTCTGTATTTCAGAATTCTGTATTTCAAAATGCTGTATATCCAAAATGCTGTAAATGCAAAATTCTGTTTATCGGAATGCTGTTTATGCTCCAATTCCATATTTTGAAAAAGTGTTTGCGTAACGAAAAGCAAGCTTTGAAATAATTTTTAAAATTTATTGAGAAATAAAATATGTAAAATAGACAGAAGACAGTGGCACATCGCACATTGGCACATTGGCGTGGTGTGGTGGTTGCGTGGTGACCAAGATAATTAAGACCAATTAACAAATACGACATTTTAAAGACTGATGAATTCGTTGTTTGCTCTTAAATCACTTTCATACCACTTTGCGCCATTCAATCGCCACACCATTCCTATGCCAGCGCTACGCCCGCCACTGCCTCACCAGTTCGGTGCGCGCCTTGTCTAAAGTAAACTTAATACTTTAATGAAATAATATGAACAGGAACAGTACACATAAAGACAACAATAAATTCTAAATTGATGCAAATAAACAAAAATATTGATTTGGAGCTCAGTAGTAAAATTCTGTTTTTTTTACTAAGGCAAATGCTAAAGGTAAAGCTTTGATTGTATAGTAGCAAATTCAAAAGGTATTCGTCGCAATTTGTTTTCATAAATCTATGCTGACATTCACGGAGACAGTA
The DNA here is from genome assembly GCA_955612985.1 of Cheilosia scutellata. NCBI lineage: Eukaryota > Metazoa > Arthropoda > Insecta > Diptera > Syrphidae > Cheilosia > Cheilosia scutellata. The sequence continues at coordinate 111,762,505 of OY015311.1, forward strand.
AAATATAAAAAAAATGTATTTACGAGAATTCTATATTTAAAAAAAATACAGAATTTTGATATACAGAATTTTGAAATACAGAATTTGGAAATACAGAGTTTTGTTCATACAGAATTTTGTTCATACAGAATTTTGAAATACAGTATTTTGAAATACAGTATTTTGAAAACAGACTTTTGACCATACAGTATTTCAACCCCAACCCTAACAAACCACATATCGAATGTTTACCGGTCTATTTGTCGAAAAAATGCTGATATCAGAAAATATAGTGGCTAATTCTTATTAATATTCATATTTTCAGTCACAAACTAAACAAATTTTATATGGAAATTTTCGCCATTTTATGTTCCGAAAACTTAAGCTAAACACTGATTTTTTTGTACATCGCAATGAGTCGCCTTTTCTGGACTTGTGCTGGACATATTTTGTTGAATAAATTTTAATTTATCATGCGACATTAAATGGAAACGTTTAAGTATGTATTTATGAGTCTAACTGTACGGCTTTACACTTGCACGGTCTATTCCCATATGAAGTCTCGGTTAATTGAAGCGAACGATGTTTGACCTTCCATACACTTTCCTCAGCACGAAATAGAGTTAAAAATGTTAAAGGTCTAACCTTGTTACCCATTAATCTTGATTTTTGTTTTTATTCCTTGAATAAAATGTTTCCTCATCTGTGTTGTGTTGTGTTATGTAGGAGGGCCTAGGGAGGCTTAGATTTACAATCGCGTCCTACATTTAACAATTTACATATATGTACTATGTACTGACTGTGTGTAGTGTATTGCGCCTGCTGCATGGTTCAACATACTAAGTGCTGTGGCATGGTTTGCATACTACATTCGTGCGGTATAAAAATGCCACAGCAAAGGGCTGTGAAACGAATGTTTTTAACAGGAACTTCCGGTTGAAAAATTATTGCCTCCTTTTTGTAGGCGGCAAGTCAATTCGGGTATTGTTATATGATTATTTGCGTATGTGTGCATGTGCGTGTATTTGCAATTTATAACCAAGTCCTTCTAAGTACATAGAGTTGTTAATTTATTTTTTATATATCATCCAATGGAAACAAACATGGCGTGTGGGTGGCGAGAAATCTATGACATGGAACTGAAATGTCCTTAATACAATTCATATGGTGCGTGATAATTTATTTGAAAGATCTTAACAAAAATGTTTTAATCGTCGAAGTAGCGGGTATTCTTCTCACCCCACTTGAAAATACATCAGCCACACTTATAAAGGAAACTATTATAATGATGGGCCAAAAAGGATGAAGGATCCGGTTACTCATACTGCGCCATTAGACACATATAATAACCAAAATTGGAGCGTTAGAAGTTTACCCCTCCCGAGGAACTGTTCAGGGCGAGATCATTTCACCACCATACCTTGGGTCATTGATACACAATGGTTTCTTAAGAATTGCGTAGAACTCTCATTTCAATTATTGAGAAGAAAATCCACCATTTGTTGGATATCTACTTTTTAATTTTACCCAGACAAGGCGGAAAAACCGATCGCTTTTGCATCGAAAACAATTGACGATGCTAAAAAAAAAAATACTGCCAGATTGAGAAGGAGGCTCTTTCCATTATTTACGGAGTTCGAGTTTTGGACGTTAATTTGAATTGCTGGTCATAATTTGTAGTCCGTCCAGAAAGTTACCACACATGCGAAGCATCTTGAACGATGGGCACTAATTCTCATGGGATATACCTACGTATACTATACGTTATCGTCCCACAAAACAACACGGGAATGCGGTTGCTAAGTGGACCTGATGTACTCTTCGACGGTACCGAGGAATCCGGTCATCAAGTGGATGAAATTTGCTCCTCTCTGGTTGAGGATTTTCCTATAGACGCTAAAACTATATCAAAGGCAACTCAGAGCGATCCAGCTGTCACTAAGGTCATTCAGTATATCCAAAAGGGATGGCCAAATCTTTTTAAGACGCAATTAGCCAATATTTCGCTATTGCCCTATTTTCGTAGAAGATTTTCCCAAAGATTTGTTAGTTTGGGCTTTGGAAAAGACGGGGGATTTTGCAATGAAATTTCTTACTCGCGTTTGTAGGGTGTAGGTCAGTAAAGGTGTGTACATAATTGTGTATCGAAAATCGAAGTAGTTAGGTCGACACTCCATCGTCAGGTTGGTATTGAAAATGGGCTAGGTGTAGATATCTTTACAAAATCAATATTAGACCAATGTGTTCTGTACGTGCTAACTCACATGCCTAACATTTTGCATGACTTATATGCAGTGGATGGTATCAATAAAGCATTGGCCGGGCCGATGATAACACTTTTACTTGTTTTAACTTCATCTTTAACCATTTCAATATATATAGATCTCCATTTAGATCAGCGTTTCGTATGTACCAAGGTACGTTAAATATGTTCCTTAGTAATTCAGTTTGGGAGACTTGGTTTTTTTTGTAAAATTGTTTGGAATGTGCATGCCCACAACTTGTACTTTCCAATTGAGCTTAGCGTCTGCTTAGCTTAGTCATGCCACGATATTTGGCTGTATTTGAGCTGGAGAGGAGTTAAACAAAACCTCGATGAAAAAATGGTGAACTTTGTTCAACTAAGGTATAGGATATCGTTGTACATCACATTGAATGGGATGATCTCAGAAAAATTTTGTATGAAAAGGAGGAAAAAGTGGCCAAAATAGTCATTTTTAGCAATTTTCAAAAAATCATAAAAAATATTAGCGAAGAGATTTTACAAAATTTTTTTTTGCAGTCATTATTAAAATTGTTTGAAGAAACTTTTTGCATCAAAACATTTTTTTTTGTGATACCGAGGAAAAAAGTCAAAAAAATAGACCTTCACAAAAGTTCTAAATTCTAAAATTTTTAAATGGGTACTTCATGGGTTAAGGTAAGTTTTGTATCATTCAAACGGAATTTAAATGACCTTTCCATTGGTGCCAAAATTTACATGAAGTAAGTTTCAAATTATGAGCAGAATTAACTTTAGTTTTGTCAAAATACTTATGCCGACCAGTGTAGGACCTCTATAAAATATTTCTTCTTAAGTGTGTATGGTAGGAATAAAATAGGAATTTTTTTTAAGCAGCCAGTTTGTTCTTATTCCCAGAATCGAATTCAAGGGGTTTCAATATTTTTCACGGTTTCTCTTTTCCATTTTTCTTTCGCGTCATCTGCGCGACGAAAACAGAATGTGTCTGTGTGAATCTACAGCGGTTCCCTTGTCTCTGACACTGCTGCTGCAATGGTCGATGATGCTATTGTTGTCGCATTCATTATTACACATACAAAGTGTTCTACAATACAGCTGTAATTTTTTCAATTCTGTTCAATATGTTGCTCCGTTGTCCGTTGTAAGGTCCAGTTTAAGAGGATGTAAACACGGGTAGCAACTCGTTGCGCAAACTCTCCTAAAACGTATTTGAGCAGGTAATGTTAGGGTTAGTCCAATTTTATTACCATTTTATGGTAGGATATGCAACTAACCTAATCTAACTAACTTAACCATAAACTTAACCATTTTCTAGGTTACAGCTGAATCGAGAAAAATGTCGCAATTGTGTAAAATGTTGCCTAGGCATCATTGCAAGATCCGTGCCATCAAAGAATCGTGCTATGATACAAGAGAAGCGGGTTTCTTAATGAGGGCTGGAGAGTAACATAAGAAGCCGTCTTCATGACTACCGCTTCTGCACAAGTTGTTTGAAAATATGCCCAACCTTTTTGCCATTTTTTCCAATGATGCATAGTGTCCGATTATTAGACTGACGAGAATACGGATTTAGTTTCTATCGAAATCTATTTGGATCGTTGAGCTTTTAATGTCATTTGGGGGCCACATGAACATTAGGGTGTGTCATATTTTTTAACTTTAGACTTTTACTGTCTAATAGTTTTCAAAAGTTGCATTGCTGACTTAAATGAAAAACTACATTTATAGTTTTTATTTTGGTTAGTACTTTTGGCTCCCTCAAAGACCTTGAAATTTCGAAAAAATTGTTAGGCAACATGCTATTGGTGCGCTATTTTTTTTTTAAATATATGTCCAAAACTACAGTTAAGCCATGCTCAAATAATGTAAATGCATTAATTTTATACTGTTTGTCAAATACCGACAGATTTAAAGACAAATATATTTTACAACTACTCGTTCCGTACACCGGTAAACGCTTTTCGAGTAGTACAATCTTCTTTAAAATATAAAAGAAACAGCCGTCCGTGTGTGCACTCATAACTCGAGAACGGATCGTTCGATTTTCACGATTTTGCGCTTGATGGATTTGTTTTGGCCCAAAGAAGAAGATAGGGAAACAAATTGGGCAAAGAGGCGTGGCACCTCCCATAAAAAAACATACAAAATCTTATGTCTCGAAAACAACTGAACCAATTTAGCTCAAATTTGCAGAGCATCTGAAGTATTCATCCGGGAGTTTTTTGTCTGTGAAGTTTGGTCAAAATTGGACAAAGGGGCGTGGCACCTCCCATACAAAAAAAAACATTGCAAACGCTTTTTCCCGATATTTCGAAAAGTAATCGGTTGATTAAGCTAAAACTTACACAATAGGTTTGTTTTATTGGCAATATATCTCAGTGAAGTAAAGTAAAGTTGAATCTTTAGCACGCAATTACAACAACTACACGCTCTTTGACACTTTCGAGACTCTATGTAGTCGTTGTAATGGCGTGCTGAAGATTCTACTTTACTTTACTTCACTGAGATAGATTGCCAATAAAACAGACCTGTAATCGGTTAGGAAAAGAAAAGTACACGTGGATCAAACGTTTTCGAGTTTTCCGATAGATGGCGCTGAACACCCAAATCTTAAAATTACACTATATCTTGACATTTGCGACAGCTTTAGCTTTGAAATTTGGTAAGTAGAGGTTTATTGCCTTTAGAAAGCACTAAAAAAACTATGGGCGGAATAGAGAAAAGGGGCGTGTCACTCCCAATAAAAAACTGCAAACGTTATTGCTCGACACTCATGCGAGCTAAAGTTTAAAATTTAAAACATTGATGTAGATTGTCGTCATAGGCAATTCCTGAGTACGGGCAAAGCCGGGTAGCTACAGCTAGTGATAATAAATAATAAATGCATTAAGCTATATCTATGTTTTTTGTTTTATTCCCTAAAAGCAATTAATGTTTAACGATTTCAATTATTTTTTTTACAAAAATTGACATTAAACACTATCTGAACAATAAATCAACAAAGTACTAAAAAACATTTTCTCCAAAACTTCAGCTGGTTTGAGGGAGCCAAAAGTTCATAAAAATCACAACTTTTTTTATATATTCTGAAGCCTAAGATCCCAATTCAAATTTTGGCAGGTATTAGATTAAACAATTAACAACTTTTTTTTTCGCCATACTAAAGTGACACACCCTAATGAACATGCTGCGGTATATATCAGCCAAAAATGTTAAATTATCAATGAAAATTTTGTCTTTGTTGAAGGATGGTAGCACTTATCTGTCGGCTAATAGTATGTGTCCAAATCGGAGTCGCATCTGGCCAGCTTGTCTGCTGTCTCGTTCACTTCAACACCAACATGTCCATAATGCAGGATCCGAGTACAGTAGTACTCTGTGTGATGTTTGATTGCTCTCATTTTCGAAAAGAACTGACTTGCGCATTTGAAATTTATCAGATTGGAGTCAATCGCTTTAAGTGATGATTGACAATTCACCCAGAATGTTATTTCCATTGCTGCTAGTTCCCTTCCTAAGACGGTTTGAGCCGGTTTCTTATTCAAAAAATATTCAGTCTTCCAGTCTGCATATCACTCGCTGATACTTAGCTCTTCTGACAAGACCCCTGCTACATTCTCCGTGTTTGAGTCATTTGTGAAGATAGGTACCTACCTTTTATAAGAGCCCAGTTCTCTTTGTCCGGCAAACTTTAAATGTCTTGTCAAAGTCATTCCTTGTTGTCTAATAATCAAAGAGTGACACTCACTCCGATTAAAGATGTCAAGTATGCGGGGGTGGCCGAACAATTCGTTCTTCGAAATTGTTTTCTCTCATAGTCTTAGAGCACCTTTGACTCTAAGTGTGTAGATCGATGGATTGTAGGTTCAGAAAGTATGGATCCTATCTCCCTTTAGACCTTTTATGGATGTATTTGGGCTTATTAAGCGCTCATTTAAAAAATATTGAAGCAGTAACGAAATTACCACCATTGCGTGCCAGAATTGTCGGATAATCGTATCGGCTTAGAAGCGGCGACCTCGTCTATTTAGAGCCATATAAATGGCGAAGTATTTTTGGAATCTGGGGTTATTGAAACTCATAACTTTTCAGACACATAATTATAAACAGCCATTCTGCCATAGAGGTTTTCAATTTACAAAAAATTACTGTACAAACTTCTAGCCACATAATTTCATAGCTTTTGCAAATCGTCCAGTAAAACCCACATAGCTAATCATGATGACAGATCCATTATTATACCTTGTAGGCGTTTTGCCAATACATATTTCATTACACACATTCCACTACAGTGTTCAGTGTGTAATCCTTTGGAAAATGTGTAGCCACACGTATGCACCATGAGCAAAAAAGAAACGACCCTCAAACTCCAATCTAACCTCATCCTTCGACGAAGTTACACCCCACCCTCGCATACTTTTCGCTCGACTACTTCTCATATGTGTATATATATGTGGCTATGTCTGCGAGTAAGGATTTGTTGCTTGATGACGACAACGACAACGACGACGTCGACTACGACAACATGAAGAGGGCGTGAAGCAATGGGGGGGCGACACTTTAATTAGTTCGTTTCAAGTTGCCTGTAATTCCGTTCACAATGGCAAAGGAATGTGTGTTTAATTAAAATTTCGCCATTGTTTGTACGCCATGGCATTTAATTAGGAAATGCTGCTTTTAATATTATTGTTGGCGTGTAAATATAACGTCAAATGCTTTACCCACTTATGCTGTTGTCCGCTCGCGCGATGCAGGCAAACACACCATCCTACACACCTACAGATGTGTTATGTATGTACGTATGGGTCTGGAAATGAGACGATACACAACAACAACAACGGCTGAAGGTATATGCAGCCATTTTAGCCATTGGCAATACGGGCGGAAACGTAGTGAGGCGAATTTAATTGCGTCAGCAGTTCATTTTCGTAAAAAGAGTTTTCGGTTTAATTGAAATTTGATAATATCGGCACTAGGATCTACAATTGATTGGCATATGACAATGAAGTCTGGCAAACAACCCAAAGAGGATGGAGTTTATTAGCGGATTGTGGGGCGTATGAGTACTTTTTTTTTGTGACGCGTTTTTATTGTCCTGACTTTTTTTGCCGGTATAACGAATTTCGAGTTACACTGAGGAAATACTCTTCGGTTTTGGTGCATATAAATAGCTTCATTTAGAATATGGAAGTAGCAATTTAGTTGCCTTGTATGTTTTCTATCCTATGCATGCTCGCAGGATGTGCTCTCATTACGGCTGGTATTCCGTCGGATCCCTAAATGAAGGGTATAGTTGTATTACTAGATTTCTCTCAGGCTGAACCAGGGTTCCCAGGTCTTAAGAAAAAAAATCCCCTTTTCTTAACACCAAAATGACTTTTTTTCCCCTTTGAAAATCAAAAGAATCCCTTTTTTGACCCCGAAGAAAAAATCTTTGCGTAACCAGCTTTTGAACTCGGGCAATGCTTCCTATTGCGTGAGATATTTTTATTTTTTTTTGTTGGTTCTTCCTTCATTTTAAAATCTATATATATAAAAATCATGGTCAATTGTGATTGTCGATAATGTTCTCTGTAATGCGTGAACCGATTTTGATTCTGGAAATTTCCCATGAAAGGTGACGTTGATACCATGGTTTATAGGTTCATACGGTCTTTGTAGGTGTATTGGTTCATGAGTTATAGGGGCGTGGCAGCTCCCATACAAAAAATGCATTTAAAATCTTATTCCTCGAAAACCACTAAATCGATTGAGTTCGAATTTACATACAATCTTAGGTAGGTATCGGCCCGGGAGTATTCCTGTGAAAATTGGGCAAAATTGCACAAAGGGGCGTGGCACCGCCCATACAACAAAAACATTAAAAATCCTTTATTTCGAAAATCACCGAATCGATTGAGTTACAATTTTTGGACAATCTTAGGTGTTGGCCCGGTGAGTATTCACTTCTCTTCGACAGTCATGGGAGCCAACGTTTTTAAAATTTGTAACATTGATATGCATTGTCCTGATAGACAGAATACTATGTAGGCAATACGATTCCTGGAAAAACAAAACATGTACATTGTACAGTGTACAGAGCATTACAACAAAAACTTTTTGTCACTGATTTAAATGAATTTGCAATTGATTTTTTTATTTTTCTATTTTGCACTACGAAGTGTGCAGGGGGTCCGCTAGTCCTAAATAAAATGAGAATTATTTTCACTTACCCATTAAGTTGTGGCACCGTTGTTTAGAAATTTGCGTAATATTTTGAATCTAGACATAGTGCAAGGACACACTATGTGATGGGCCACGCATGCCTTCCCATGAAAGTCGTGTTCTTAGGTTAGTTGAGAAAATCGGTTCTCTCTTTTCTACTCACTTAAAATCGACCTGTCTCGCCCAAAACAACTTTTATAGGAAGGAATGTGTGGCCCAGTACACGGGCATGACTATCATTCACATGAACGACTTGGCTATACTCAAAAACAACGCTGGGAACACTGGGCTGAACGCGAATTCAGTGTATTTATTATTATGAATGTATTTGTAATTTGAGAGAGGACTATCGAGCTAGAAGAAGGGAGACAAAGAAGATCCTGCGTAGAAAGAAGAGGGTTTACGCAGCTTGTCAGCTCAACGAGATTGAATAGTCTCGCAATCGTAACAACATCCAGACGTTCTATAAAAAGCCAAGCAATTGGATGCTTGCTTCATAATCGGAACGCAGGTTCTTCGAAACAGCGAAAGAAACTTAGTCACCGAAGCACAGTTAATAGTAGATGTATGTAAGCTGCATTTACATCAGCTGCTTAATGATCATCATTGTAGAGAGAGTGATAGGGCAAAAAGAGAACCCAAGTCCTGTCAAAGAAGAACCCGTTCCACCACCTAGTATAGAAGAAGTTGGCTTAGCTATAAGAAAGCTTAAGAATAACAAGGCCACAGGCTCTGATAGTTTACCAGCGGATCTCTTTAAATACGGTGGTGATGTTTTGGTAGGGAGCATGTTTCAAATCATCAACCATCATGGTGGATGACTGCACTATCAGCTCCATATGCCCCATCTACAAAAATAGGCGATCCTATGTCTTGCAAGAACTATCAAGGCATATCCCTGCTTAATGTCGTATATAAAATCCTATCCAACGTATACACTGTGTAAACGTCTTAAATCGTTCTGCAACAGACTAATCGGCCCGTACCAGTGTGGCTTCCAGCCCGGCAGTTCAGCTATATAGACCAAATGTTTACACTGAGGCAAATCCTGGAAAATCGCAATGAATTTCAAGCCAGCGTGACACTGGAAAGCACGCGCTGTAACGTGCAGTTTGGAAATAGCTCCACCGAACTATTTCAAATATGCACCGGATTTCGGCAAGGAGACGTTACTATTGGTAGCAACAATTTCATGGTAGTTAAGAAGTTCACCTATATACCTCGAAGTAAATAAGAACTCCACGAATGAGAGTCTATTGAAGATCCGGCGAAGAATTACCCTAGGAAACCGCTGCTACCTTGGTTTGGCAAAACAAATGGGATCAAAACTCCTAACTCGAAGGACGAAATATATGCACTACAAAACCATTATCCTGCCAGTTCTGCTTTATGACACCGAGTGCTGGACGATAAGTAAGAAGGGAGAGCTCCTTTTTACAACACAATTCACTTAAAAATGTTAGAATTTCAACAGACAACGATATGAAATTGAATTTCCGAAGTCTCTTTCCTTCTTTTATTGTTTGTTATGGAGAAGTTTTGGCATAAGGTCATACGAAAGTCTCTTGTTTTTCTTCGGTTATTTTTTGGAATTTGGAATTATGGAGGGACAAAGAAACAGACAGACGTTCCATTTTATTTATAGTAGTATGGACTATGATGGTGCCTTCGCTCGCGTGTAATAATACCCTTCGCTAAACATATACTGATCCGGAGTGTGTTATAGCCCCTACCCCACTTAATCCCCTCTCCTCCCAATAGAACTTGTACTAATCCGGAACCTATCAACATGACAACGGTGAAATAGTTCTTAAAAACGGCCTGGTAGTTACAGAAATACCCCATACCTGCAATTCTAGCTAAATCGATTGATCAAAACCACTACACTGACCTTGATATTTTATAAATTAACTCCCAAGACTTATGTTGATTACTTAGTTTAAGGTAATCTGATGGTCCTGAGAAACACTTCCAACAAACATTTTCTTCAATTATTGCCCCAACATTGTACACAACTCGATTCATAAAAAGTATTTCAACTGAATACTCTTTTTGTCTTTTCAGATAGCCAACGACACGACGAGTAGATCCGTTTCAATTGAAACTTATTTTCAAAGCACACCGATACTCCAAACCGTCAAACTGGCCACTGCAATAGCAATGAATTCCCACTTTCAGCCTTATTCCGAACTGTCGACATCGCATTCGCCGAGTCCTGAAAGCAGTGTCTGTTACACCAATCTATCGGAAACAGGTGGCGGAGGCGTCGGTGGTGGGGGCATTTCTACACCTGCCAATGTCAGCACCGGCGGAGGAGCCAATAATGGCATCGGTGGTGGCAGCATTGCCGACAACATTAGCAGCAATAACAGCAATATTGGTTGTAATGGAAATAACATGGTGGTGCACCATCAAAACGGACACAATCCGCACAGTCTGTCATTGAGTGGCAATGGAGGAGCTGGTGGCGGCGTTGGAAGTGGTGGAAATCCGGGCGGTGGCAACAACATTGGCAGTTCTCAACCCGCTTTTCATCAGTTAAATAATAACAATAATTGTGCAATTAAACACTGCGCTGGCTGTGGAGGTATGTGTACAACATCCAGCAATACCATACACTTGTCACACTGAGAAAGCAACCCGTCAGTGCTAATTGCAATTGACGGAAGAGCGTATTGGTCAAAATGCGGCAACAGACAATCAGTCTGTAGTGCATTCACCAATCGTGCAGTCAACGTTGACAAATTAATTGTCAAGCGAACTGACCCACTGATTGTGGGTATAGCTCTATATGGACACAGATAAATATTGTATAACAAAAATACAGGTAGCAGGTATCATAACAGCATCCATCTATATCTTTGCAGGAAAAATTGTGGAAAGATACTTTTTGCACGCATTGGATAGGTACTGGCATAACTCGTGCCTCAAGTGCTACTGCTGTGGGGCAATGCTTGCTGACATCGGGTCCAGTTGCTATACAAGAGGTGGCATGATCCTCTGTAAGCCAGACTATTCAAGGTGAGTTGCATTGCAGTCAATGTGCGCGCGTGAAAGTTGGAAAGGTAAGGTGTATACGTATAGGTGTATATTTGTATAAGTCATACGCCAAGAGATGGATTCCTCGTTTATGATGCCAAAGAGGTTGTTCGTGTTCATTAGGCAAATTACTTTGTGCTTCTCCTGAGTCCTGGCGCACAGTCATCGTTAGTTTTGTCAACTCTGAGACGGAAGTGATTGGTTTCTTTTGATGAAATTTGATACTATTTTCACCATTATAATGATTCAGATGGTGTTGGTGCTAAAAATAAGTGTCATGGGATATTTCACCAGTATTTATTTAATTGGTGTTGAATATTATGTTACGTCAATTATTATAAACATCAAACTTGTCTGTCCATGGGAAAGAAGTGGATTGGTCAAAAATGCCTTACTGAAGAAAATGTAACGTAAGAATTGTTCGAACTTTGTCTGCACAAAACAAGCTTCATAACCATACTTGCATGTTAAGGTTTGATTTAAATAAAAGTTGTGGAAATCACAGCCTTTGTTGCTTATGGTTTACCTTTTTGAATTTGAAGAAACGCCATAAACGTCATTTACCCGCATTATTCGTCCCTAGATACATTTAGCTCTTGGCCCACATTTCGATGGGGTGAACCTGATTTATATAGTTCTAAGAGCATAAGTCAGCTCTGGATGTTCCTCTGCATGATTTTATTGTGCCACATAACCCAGGTGAAAACCAGCAATCCCGATTTAAGGTCCGAGCAAGAGAATTTGCGCCACATGCCTCAAATTGTTGCTTAAATCAATCGAGACGTCTATGGCAGACAAGTGGCATATGTTCCAACACTATGGGTTTATTGGTCAAGTTGATCTGGGCAACATCTGACGCACCTGGTCACTTGACTGTAAGTCTTGGGATACCAAATATAGCTCCCACATTGGATTTTGGTTTTTGTATTGTTCAGACTAGAGCCGAGCATCTTTTGGAAAACTTTATCAATCATCTACAGTCCGTTCCGAATCGATGTACCCTCATTTGGGTTGAGATTAGTCTTTCGAATCAAGCTACCAAAGCCAAGGGAATTTATTGGGAATTTGCACTTGAAAGATATAATTTTAAAGGTCCGGTGGTCCATACGGTCCAAGTTGATTCGAGTACCTATTCTAATGTGTGATTTCTATGTAAGCCGTCACCTTTTTTTTAATAACGCGACGTCTTTTCAAGCTCGCCACCGAAATAAACTTGAATGCCGAAGGGACATGCTTCAATTTATCAGGCGACTTGATGAAACACATGTACCTACTACTGACGACTGCCTCTGTACACAAATCTTGCATCGTCTGCGGCAGTGACACGTTGACTCCTCGCCAGCGCTGAATTTTTTGCAATATTTTTCCTTTTTTGTATAAACCCAACCACCACCTTTTTGGGATGTGGTAACGAGCTGCAGTCAAGCAATTGCTTGGAACGGTTGCCAAAGCTATCCAAAGCATATTTATGGGGCATTTGAATTTCTGTCACGTTCTCTTTATGTTTTTTGACATTAATTTGATGAACGCAGAATTTATGCAATTTGCTTATTGAAAATCAAACAAAAATACTTTATAGCAACGTTTGCCATCGTTTTCATCCCTCGTTGACGTTCGTCGCTTGTGGTGGAGGTTGGTGGGTAGGTACTCACTCTGGCGCTTTGGAAATGTAATTTTTGATTTGATCAATCCCACAAGTTGGTCCTCTGACAGGCTTAGAGCAATGAAGAGTATGCGAAGTGTGAGGAGGATAGTCTTGGTGTTTGTCACCCCCCCCCCCAACTGTATTGGTGTTAAGAATGTCAACGTATTTGGACTATTTTTCTGCAAACAATAGTGACGGCGGGTATTTTTTTTTTTTTTGTCCTAACATATTATTTGTCAGTTTTCAATCGACAATTCAGGTTTTATTTTACAGAGGAAGTCCTCAACCAACAAGCCTCTCCATCCATGTCGGTCCTTAGTTAGCTGCCTTCAGTTAAACCAGTTAAACGCACCAATAGTTAGGTCGCACCCAATTGTGCCGGCAATGGGTTCTTCCTTTGCTGCATTGCCCCTCAGGGGTGGAAATAAACACTCGGCCTAGTGAGCAAACTAGCTATCACATATCTGTTTTATTTTAAGCCTTTTCAGGAAGCTAACGTCACTGAACGGCCTGCAAAGTTCGTCGTTGACCATCGACACTAACTCAAAACCCGAAAAATTTGTATCTCAAAATATCCGAAGAGGTTTTCATTGACAAAGGCAGTGAGTGCTTTGGACTGAGTAGGTTCTTGTATCCGGTATAATACCTACTTGGTTCTATGAGGAAGGGCTTTGTTTCTAAAATAACTTCTTGAGTAAATAGTTGACTTTACTGGGTGATCAGATTATTGGCGAACGTTTTTTTCCTTCACACATTAGAATACCCAACAAGGTTTCATAAGTAAGCCATAAGTAAGTTAAGGAGACGTATTTCTTAGTAAAACTCTATGTTAACCGATCCAGGGTCTCAGTTGGACTTAAGTTTTGGTCTATTATAATTTCGTTTTCTTTAGGTGAACGGACATTTTGATATCGTTGTAAAGTTGTCTACGCCATCTGCAGAAGCGTTATTTCCAAAACTTCAACACCGATTAATCTACTACCGTGAGCTCAAGCTCATACCTTCCCACTTCAGGTATTGTATCCTTCAGAATTATTTTGGTAGAACGTCAATCGATTCGGCTTTTTCTCGTGCTTTTTGCATCTTTTTTCTAAGAAGTCTATTCTTTATTTTTGCACAAAAGCAGCCCTCCCAAGTCTCAACAGCTCTGGGCCAGCCGGACCTCGTACTAGGGGTTCCGTTGAAGATATCCAGTGAAATCCAGCACATCGCTATGGCAGCACTTATGATGGTCTGTTGGCAGTGTTGCCACTGGTTCTCTGCTCTTGATGTAAGCTACTTGATTGCTGAGACGTTAAGGAAGACGCAATCGGAAAAAGTTCTGCTTGGCCCTGCCGATAGTACCTATAGCTTTGCAGTATCAACACAGCATATGTTAGGTCTAGTGGTGCGATAGATATCCTCACCCGTATTCTGGCTACTATCAAGTAATGGTTTTCAATTTTTACCGTAATGTAGGCTGGACCAGAAAGCCCAATACAAGTCTTCCTCTTGTCACAAGTCAGCACTGAAATGAACACTGACTGTGCTCGTTGAGGTATTCGTCGTCGTAATTGTCACAGATTTTTCATCATTCCTCTGCTTTCTTCATCCTCACTTCCTGGATTCATATAACGTCCGATTTATACATATTTCAAACTCAAAGGTCGCCGTTTGCTTACCGACACGGCCTGCTTATAAGGTCCACACATACCACCTGGAAATCCGAAGTTCCTTGTCCTTATTTGCTTTCTCGTTAACATTATTTATATTATCTAGATTCTATAATTTTGTCCATATTAGGTATGTTAAACCGCCCTTTCTTTGGATGTTAGTGCTAAGTGGTACAATATTTCAGAGTTCGTATATGAGGATAATGGGATATGAGCGTTAACGTTGGCCCATTAAGGTCAACCACCGCTAACTCTCATTCGATACCCTGGCTGGGTATGTCTGATACTTAAAGACTTGAGTGTGGGAGCAGTGCTTCCTTGGTTAATATGCTGAACTCATGGTTGAACCCACGATAAAATACAAAGTACACCTTAAGATTATGTCCACTGCTCCACCAAACTGCTTTTGGGTTGATGCCTTGTTTGTCACAGTTTGTCACTACCGATTGGGGATTACTGACCAATGGCCAGCCAAAATGATAAGAAGATAAATGCTCCATCTTGTTGAAAGAACACCGCACTTCTCTGAACATCTTCAAGGAGCTCCTGCAATCGTTCTGTAAGAAATTTCAAGTAGTAATGGGAAACTGTTTGTGGAAGAACGTGCGGGCCTACTAAAGTGTTTTCAAACATTTACGCTAAACCTCCTTTGAAATAAGCACACATTTTGAAGAAGTTGTTCACAATAATTAAATTCTTACCTTTGAAAGGATGTTGTGCTTATAATAAATGGGGATTGGGGTCTGACCAATGGTGCAAACTGTGGAGGTTTGTAACCCCATTTCTTGTGAATTGCGCTTGCGTCAGTCCACAGAAAGTTCTTGAGGAAGTGTCCGTCTTCTGCCTGATTGCGCAGTAGCCACTGGCAAAATTCCACTCATCTTTTCGCAACTCCTGGTAGTAAATCCTGTATCGGTGCTGAATGGAAAGAGTGTAATCTATTACTCTGTAGAGTTTTGAGAATCCTGGTTATGAGAAGTTCTAACTGCAGAGCTAGTCTGCGGACCTGACTGAAGGCTGAACTTCCACTTCACGCAAAATCTCACAATCAACTTCTGCCGTCGCTGCGTCTGAACGTGTCGGTCGCGTCGTTCCCTTTTATTTGGAGGAGCTGACCCAGCATTAACAAGGCGATTATAGAACCCCCTGCGATACAATTTTTTTGTTCGGCGGAACTTCAGGAATCTTCGCTTAAAGAATTATACCGCGTAAATAGGACACCCTGTATTTAGTTTTGTGTTAAGCGTTCTTAAAGCCGTTAATAGTTTGCCGTTTATAGCTAGGGTCACTAATGGCGGGGATGATGTGTAATATGTGTTGTGTACATCTATGGGACCTTTCGTGACTCTCCAACGGAGCATATAATGATATAATAGTTCCGTAAAAGCAAAAATAACATATTGAAGCCACATCGTTTGAACACACTCTGAAGTAAGACTACCTCTAACAAATCCGCTTCCCCTTCCACCTACAAGTATATTGTATCTATGACCCTAGTTAACGAGCAGTATTTTATACTATAGAGTCCTGAACCAAGATAGGTAGCTGAACATACTCTAAACTGTGCACCTGAACTAAACTGGCTTCTGCCTATAATGAAAGCTAAGAACCAACCTCTTGATGTACCTAGACCTACTATGTATATTCAAAAGGGGAAAAAGACGGCCCTCACTATTAACTACGAAAATATCTCATTACGAAAACTTTTCGCCACAAACGTATTCATTTATGTACAGAATACGTACTCATATTTCTTGCATATCCATTTGCATGCATCCCCAAACAGTATTGCATCAATATTCACAACATTTTGAAACAACAAGCAACCTATCACACCGTCTAGCCCCCTCGTACCCATCAGCCTGCATCGTTTCGCATACATGCCAAAGTGATTCGACAAACACACAAGTTGAGCTCAAACTATATGGCAGCACATACGAGCCCAGCCTTACCTCCTTGCCATCGTGATGCCAACAACAAGGCAGTACACATCACTCAATCCGTCGTCCTGACAGGGACTCAAAAAACCCGCTAGGGCTTCAATTCATGGCGGCATGTGGTTCCGAACAGTTTTAATTAATAAACTTCATTACACATTCCATACTTAAACTAATTTTCAACTCAAATTACGATGCATGGGAGGAATGCTTTTAATAGGTGCACTCGACATGTTCTCCCGCCCATCCCGCCATGCCACCCGACCAACTTGTACAACACTCTTTCACCTCACAAACGAGCTTGGAGCTTGGAAAGATGTCGACAACAACTACTCCGACAACGACGAGTACGAGTACCTCACCTCAGCATCGGGTACACACATCATATAGGCGATGGTTTTAAAGTTGGAATACACATCGAGATGGGGCTGTGGGGTAGTCCTGGAGACGAGCACTATATGCTGGGTGTTATCGTCTTCCCCATAACCAATAACACCTATACTGCCGCTGCTGGTGCCATAGTACGAGTTCTATCACCCACACCACCCGACACGAGCTCTAATAATAATTCGAAGTTTTATTAAAAACAAAACATAGATACCACCAAACAATTCCTGCATGTGGTTTGCATGTAATTTATGTAAACAGTATTTGTGTTGCACACAAATAAAAGACGAGCTAATAGATTGCATTAGCAGCAGGATGTGGGGCAACATTCTATGGAGCAGAATATTTTTCATCAACTTGATTGGATGAAATTGAGAAGTTTCTCGATAGAATTATGAAGACGGTAGGTCTTCATACCGCACTTAATTTATGGACGTTGTTGGCTAGAAATACATCTTACAAAATTTGGAAGATAGATTCGGATTGGATAGAGTTTGGTTTGAGCTTATTTGACTTGTGCGATGGCACCATTTGGTGCTTTTGTTTGCCCTTAACTACTTCTGAGATTAGTTAGAGGTATTAGCCAACCTTGTAATAGAATCACAATCGGTACTAAGAATGTGGAAAAAATGTGGAATACCAGAATCCCGAACGTTAGGCCGAACATATCATTCAATATAGACGACGATAGATAAAACCCCCGTCCACCTGACCAACACGAAGTACGGATGGCAATATCCAAGCTAATGAACTGGGCCTGACGCTTTACCTGCCGAGCTTTTTAGAGCAGCTGGGGATGACTTGGTAGAGAGCATGCAGCAACTCATTTCCAAAATTTGGTCAGATGAATGCATGCCTGATGAATGGAATTTCAGCATCGTTTGCCCGTTCCATGAGCTAAACAGAGCCATGTCTAAATTTGACATCCCTGAAAAATCTCGTTCGCATATGTTCGGATGAATAGCTGGGCATAGAGGAATTTATTAGTCAATGGTTAGTCTAGTCTAGAGACTAGTTTTGCTCAGGACAAGAACTATTCAGATAACACTAGGCAGCAGTCACTTAACCAAATTTGCCCATAGAGAAACGCCACAGGGTGGTGTCATCTTGCCACTACTATCGCTAATGGTTATAAATAAGATTCTGACGAAACTAGACAAGGAACGGCTCAAATTTGTCGCTTACGCGAACGACGTGGTGATAGTAGTGTCATGGGAGTTTCCCTCCGTGATTAGTGAAATTATCGGGCTGCTCTAGACAAGTTGCGGTCTTGGTGTCAACCCGAGCAAAACCGCATTATGCAATATACCGCATTATGCAGTGCTATAAGACTCAAGGAGACTGGATGCTGGACTGCAAGGCCGTAGAGCCGTAACATCCTGCATTCGTTACCAAACGGCATAAATGGTCACGTCTCCAACTGACTACATCACACCCAAATTAAACTTCACGAAAGGCTTCCACGTAGGTTTCCCAACAAGGGCTCAGTGGAGGAGGGACGAAGTAGTGAAGGGCTTCGACATGGTCATATACACCGACGGATCTAAGATGAGCTGTGATGTGGGAGCCGGTGTCTACTCGGAATCACAGAAAATATCAATTTCAGTCCGCTTACCGGATTTTGCCAGCGTTTTCCAGGCGGAATTACTGGCCATCCGAAAAGCTTACATGCAACTAGGGCGTGACACAACGCCTAAACAAAGCATTGCAATCCTTATAGATAGCCAAGCCGCAATCAAAACCATCGACTCGGCTACCATATCCTCCAAACAGGAGTGAGTGCCGGAACGAGCTTGTCTGTCCGAGCAAACGTTTCAGGGTCACACTTCTCTGGGTTCCAGGGCATAGTGACATAACAGGCAGTGAAGCATGATGGATGAGCTGGTCAGGAAGGGCAGAAAGCCCTACAATGGCCGGGATCGACAACCTTCGTCATATCAAGGAAGATATGGCCTACTTACGATCAAAATAGAACAAAGAACCTACTAAACAGAACCCGCCCAGAATCACGGCAATAACCACGGGGAATTGGCCATAAATTTTGACAATAAAATTTCAGAAAAAATTAAACGAAGAATTGCTCTTGTCAACCGTTGTTTCTTTGGGCTGAGTAGGCAATTGAGTTCTAGAGCCCTATCGTGAACAACTAAGAATGTTCACGATAGATCCTGGATGATCTTGATCATCGTAGTCCTGCTGTATGGCACTGAAGTTTGGACTCTGTCTAAAGCGGATGGAGATATCCTCGGTCTTCGCAAAATTTTCGGGTGCTTTTACGTTGACGGGCTTTGGAGAAAAAGATTCAAAGACAAACTATATACGCTCAAAAGTCAGTAAGTCAGTCGTCTAAAATGGCTAGGCCATGTAGAGCGGATGAAAACAAATGTTCCGGCCCGTAGAGCATTCGAGTCTAACCCGAAAGGACGTAGTGGAAGTCCTCGGCTTAAGTGGGTCGCGCAAGTGGAAGACGATCTCAGACGACTTGAAGTGCGCAACTGGAGACAGTTAGCTAAAGACCGGGCTTACTGGAGAGGCTTCTTAGTTGAGCCCTCTGTTCACCCCGAACTGTAGAACCGCCTAAGTAACTAAGTAAGCAAGCGCTAATACCCGGTGTAGACCTGGTCCGGCAAGACCTTCCAGTTAACCAATTCAAGTTAACCTCCAAAAACGGAGGTCCCGATGTCTTCGGTGTCCTTCTAAGTTTGTTTCAAAGACTTTCTATAGATAATCGGCCTTGTCATTGTTGGAACCCGTTTCATTGAATATCCTCCTTCAAAGTCAATAAGATCAATATCAATGAATAGTTAGATCTATAGGGAAACTCAAAAACGTTCTTACTTGGGCTTTAGGTAGAGCATTCACTCTGCCTCCTCTCTTTTCACGAAAGTGAAAGAGGGTGGTAGGCGAAGTAGGAAACCTAAATATAAAAATATAAACTGGAGAGTCGTACCTTTGATTCTGTCGAAGGCGTTCTATGACATAGTCTGGAGGTTTATTTATCACTGGTTACATTACCTTGAACAGTTCTCAAGGTTATTTTCAGACCCAAAATAAAAAAGAAAGTCATACACAAGTAGGTACCTCAAAGGTCAAATCAGTCGGTTGTTCTTTTGTCTTTAAAATCTTCAGAGGACCATCGAACTCCGTACCAAGAGCGTATTTGTCACATTTTTTGTCAAACCTACAACATGCCTACCAATAGCGTAAGTCTACCTAAACTTTCCTTCGCTTTATTGTTCACAATGTCTGCCTTCCTTGATCATACAACCTTAGAGGCTGAGGTCTGTGTGAGTGTGGGTCTCTGGTCGATATGCCGGGCCTAAAGCCCGTTCAATAGAATATTAAGCGGGGATATGCCTCGATAGTTCTCGTATTGTTTGTGTAGATGGGATTTATGGACCCAAATAGATCCAAGAAACGCCCACTACTTTAGAGACTCAAAGTCCTCCAAGGTTGTCAATGTCATTATTGGGCTCTGCACATTACGTAGCCAACTAGTCTTACCCGCCAACGATTTCTGCATAAACGACGAGGAAGGTTACAGGTAACAGGACTTGCTGTTATTTTTTTCCACAAAAATCGCCTTTTTCCAATATCCTTCACTCGGTCTTAATATAGTATTCAAGTTTGTTTTTGTTGCCTCAACTGAAATCACTATAACGGGACAATTGATTTCGTTTCTACTTAAGCAATTAATGAGCAGGTGGAAGTGGAAGGATTCAATAAATCATCGACACGAGTGTCACTCGCCCACTAAGTGCAGTAGAAAATCATAAAGGGATGTGGAATAAAAGAAAACGCTTAATGACAAGGAAGTCAAGATTTTATTTTTTTTTCTTCATGTTTATTTGTCCTTTTTGTAGATGATTCGTTCTGACTTTTTAAAGAGCTTAAGGAGAGGAGTTTTTTTTTATTTTCTTTTGTTCCGTATTTGATTACTACACCATCCGTGCAAACGTTGAGGGTATTCGTGCGTTGCGTGAAGTCTTTCATTCAGAAATCAGGAAATAAAAGAATCAAGTGGTAATTGTTGAAATTGTTTGGTCGCTTTTGCTTGGCGTTTATTGAGAGTAGAAGCGCACTATATATAGAGTTATGATGGCGTTATTTGATTTTTGTTTATGTAACAATGTGATAGCAAGTTAGTTATAGGTACTATAGTGGAGGCTTGGCAAACATTATTAAGCTATACGTTTAAATTGGAGATGACTGGATTTTTGATTACCACAAATCGACGTTTTATGTTATTGGCATTACGAAATCGATGCGGTACTTAACGTTCATATTTCATTGTCCAATTTAGCATACGGATGATTTGTGTGCTCATCCCTATCCCAAGGGAACCTTCACAGTCGGGACCGAAATAAGTTGTCGAAGAAGTAGCTTCTGAAGTGCTTCCATCTACTTCAAGAAATAGCTTAACAATGACAATCGCAGGGTAGATGAGTAATATCCTCCGGAACATGTCATCACTATATCTGCATGTATCCGTATTCGTTAAGCCTAATCTCTTGGGTCTTCCTCAGAAGGAAATGCCCAGAGAGCATACCCAGCATACCCAGCATCTGACTAGTCCAGATTTAGTGACGCAAGACTAGCGTTCCTAACTATCAATGTAGATGGCGATATTCTTCTTGAATATTGATCCCATTTCAAGTAGTTTTAGTAGTTTTGAGTACAGCGAAAACTTCTACCTCGAACACTCGTCCGGAATCTCAGAGACTCGTGTTGGTCTATATCAAGTCAAGTGTACCTACTTATTATCCGCTTTGTCAGGGATGTTGGAGAGTGATTCCTTGAAAATAAAGCTCTATCCTATAATTTTGAGGAGCAATGTGGTAAAATTTGTGGTGAAAGTTTCAGGTCCCACTTTTTCCCTGCTGTAATCTTAAAATTGAAGAGAGCATTGTGAGTCTTACTGACTCTTTTTTGAGAGTTAAGTTTCCAATTCAACTTAAGATCGGATCGGATCTTGCACTGTCCAATAGGGAAAGGTCCACTTCAGCAAGCCTTGGCAATTTGAGGAATAGTAGGGACGTTGTTATCGTGCTAGAGAGTTCCAGTTCCAGTTCGAAGCCCATTTTCTGAGATTATTTAGGGCTGATTTCATAATTTCACTCAGAGAAATGTGTATGAATTTGTAAATTACAAATTGTAAATTTGAGTGGCCTCTACTCTAAAATTCCGTTTCGGCCCGATATGTGGTGGGTGGGTTCACCACCACACCTGATCTAGACGCACTATTTGCTCGATTTACACCGAGACTTGTGATTTTTCAATCAACAGCTGACTGTGATTCATACATTCATACCTCAAGAGTCAAGACGAATGTTTGGTGGAAAATCTATCGTTGAAAAGATTTGTTTTTTGTCCAGGGCCTGGCTTATTCATGTCATCAAATATCAAATTATTTGGTAATGCTGCTGCACCTTCAGCATGACAGCATATGAAAGTTGAGAACTGAAAAATGTTACCGTAACGTTGGTAGCATTTGCACAGCAACATTAAGTTTAAGGCCCATAGAATCCCACAAAATCCGTTCTCTCCGTGCGTCGCGTTGCCTGCCATACCCAACTGACAACTCGATTAAATACACGCTTTTATATGAGAAGTGGCCCACATGCTACGTATGGGACGTACATTACTACAGAGTAGCCAAACTTTTAACTTTTTTCTCCGTCGCATACGTTGACAGTACTCTCACAAAAAAATGTGACGTGTCGATGTCGGTTATTCTTAATTTTAAATTTGTTTTATGAATGAAAAAGTTGTTTTTTTTTAACCTTGTGGTGATTTCTATTACAATGGAAGGTAAATTGATTGAGGCGGTGCAAATGCAATAACACTAATACCCTTTTCACACTAAGCCGAAAACCGAGTTTGCGTCAAAAAAGTTTAGAAAACTCATGGATGCATTTACACCGAACACGAACTCGTTTTCGTTTGACGTTTCAATTAACTGTGACATTTTTGTGGCGACTAGACTTTTAGTTTAGTTACTAAACTTCACTCGTATTGACATAATATACAAACAAAATTATTTAATCTACTTGATAATCGTTAACTTATGGTTAAATGCATAAAATAATTAACATAAGCAACAATCAAAACCAAAACATCTGAAAATACCATTTAGTTGTGGCAGGTAGTGCTTTAGTGGTTTAGACTAAAAAAAACACGGTTTTTGACTTTGGTAATGTTACAAAAGTAAGAATTTCTTTTCTAATAATAGTTGGAAATAACTCAACTAGGACTTCATTTTAAGAAGAAATATAGGGCTTTCTGTTATATGCAAAATAAAATTAATCCGTTGAGGAAGGGCTGAGATATTGAATTTTTAGTTCAGCCTCATTTTTCCTACCTCCAATTTTATTTTTATTTTTTTTTTTGTCCAAATATCCAATTGTCCAAATGCCCCATCCAAATAGGTGTGCAAAATTTCATTGCTCTAAGTTTATTAGTTCAGATTTTATAGATTTTTTTCCGCTCCCCCATACAAAGTGCCCCACTGTGGCGCCGCATTTTGCCGCACTTGAACTATGTGCGCTGCATATCCAACGCCAATCAATCCAGGGTAAAGCTCCTTTAGTTTGTGGAACACATTATTTTTGCCGCTTCGGCTAAAGTTGCCAAAATTTCACGCCGCGTTGTCTCCACAAAAAGGTACCAGTTTCTTGTTTATGTTAAATTTGCTGATTGTGGCATTCAACAAATTCACTATGTCGGAAGTTTCTCCACGCTCATCTACCAAATCGATCATTTTGTCTTTGACGTCTTCCTTTTCCGAAAACAAGCGAACTAATACGGAAACATTTTTGTGGCTTACATGATTAGACGCGTTCCTCAATATGGTGAAGAAATGAAAGTCGTTCAGATCCGCACAAGTGAATTTGACAATTGCGAAACAACTCCGAATGATTTTAGAATCGCAATCAACCGAACGAAAACTGTGATTGGAATTTATCACATGAAACGCCCAAACGCCTTCACGCGCCGCGATATGGGCATCATTTTCGTCTAAAGTAGAACTTTTCAAAAATCTCTTGAGTGTGTGGCTGGACGAGGCAGCTTGCAATGCATCGCGGTGATTTTTTGACTTTATATGCGACTCAATATGTAGGCGGACAATGGATGTCACTTTCGGACTTCGCTTTCTTAATAAATGCAAACTCTTCACGCAATTTTTCGTTGAAAACATTTTCACCACGTTTTCGCAGCATTTCAACGGAGTGATTTCGTTTAATTTATCAAAAAAGAATGCAATACGTACACAATAAAAGTGTCAAATTGACAAATGTCAATCGAGCGAAGTGAGGGGGGGAACTATCAATTTCTAGTGGTGGGAACTATCAAATAAAACAATCGAATTACCGTTGAGCTTCGTAAAGCAAACATAACTTTGTTCTTTTCCTGTCGTTTGTGTACATTTTACGTACAACAATAATTTGTCGCTTCAATTTACGTACATTTCGTGATTTTGAGCTATCACTTCGGTATACGGTACATGACTCCAAATTTACGTACTGTACCTACGTACATTCATTTACGTACAGGTGGTCACACTATACATACCTAATTGAAATTCTATTTTTTGTTTTTTAATCTATCTACACTTCTGAATTTTGAGATTTTTATGTAATACATAATCCATCCATATCCGCATCCATCCATACTACTTATAAAATGCAACGTCCGTCTGTTCGTTTCTCCATAACTCTAGAACCATTCGTCCGATTTTCATGATTTCTTTTCTGATTTATAGATTTGTGGCCAAATTGGGCCGTTGGGTGGGTGAGAATTGTTATGGAGTAAAGGAGTCGCGGGGAGTAAGGGGGGACTCACGAACCGTTAGCCGTATGAACTTGAAAGTTTGTATGTTGATAGATAAGCAAACATTATTACATGCCTCATTCATTGTTTTTCAAAATTCGTCCTATAAGGGTTGAACAACTTTTCAAACCAAATTTTCTATTTCGACCTTACTACGCTTAACTTGCCATTATACTCATAAATCTATATATGTCAATTCAAGATATGCTTTTAATTGTTCACCGCGTATTTTGAGCTAACATTCATCTTTCTGGTCCATCCAGAGGGTGAGATACAAAAAATTGAAAATAGATCTTATTTGGCCAAGTGCGAAAAATTTGCTTTATCGATTGCAGTTGTGCTCAGGGGTAGTTTTATATTGCGTTCTAAAAATATAACTATTAACAAACATACCAGGGACGAGTTTTAATTTATGTGAAATAGCTATTATGTCCATTGACTTAGGACAGATTGCGTAAGGACTAAGTTGGTGACTGGGGAGGGGTAAAGGGGTCGTAGGGACTAACTCTGGAATTATTTGGCCGATTATAAAAATTCTTTCAACATTGTACTGGCTACATCCTCCGGATCAGTATAGGTTACTTGGGAGAGGATGGAGGAAGGGAAAACGGGGGTATGGGGGCTATCTTCGGAACTACTCGGCCATTGCTGGAGGTGGACTCCGACAGCCATTTTTTTCACATGGACAGCTATATGTTGCATGTCTGCGTGTGAGCTGTAGTTGTTTATACTTGCATTGCGATAAAATATTTTGTAAGCTTAAAATAGAGTTTAGTTTTATTTAAAAGAAAAGAAACCGGCGGGCGGAGCCGCGGGCATTTGCTAGTTTAAGTATAAAAATCAAATAATAGTTGTATTTGGTAAAAAAAACTGTGTTATCATAAAAAGAATTGATGTAATCTTGCAAATAGACAACCAAAAATAATAAAAAAAAATATTGTTAGATCTTAAAACGTTTTTTTTTTACATGTTTTATACATAAAACTAACTAAACTATGATTTTTAAATCTACTTCCCTTTTCTTGAATCTACTTCACTTTTTGGTTTAAATCTACTTAGCTTTATTTTTTTGAAGTGGTAACGCTGGTCAGCAGTTTTGCTGATCTCGCTGAATGTTGCAAAAGGTGCGTCTGCTTCAACAACTCAACGATTGTACTCCTTTTCGTGGCGTTTTCATGGAAAATGACCTCAAACAACTCGTTTTGAAAACTGCAATATGTATGGGAAAACTTCTGTTTTCGATGAAGTTTTCGACTGTTTTCGCGAAAACCCAGTTTTCGGCTTGGTGTGAATAGGGTATAAAACTAGAAGTATCAAAATATCTCTCTCCGACATATATGGCAACCTCAACACATACTTCGACGCGATGGACATAATGGATTCTATGGGTCGGGACCTTTAGGATTTAGCTCTTATAATGTCGATGTCGATGTTGATATAAAATTTGCTGTGGTGATATGTCATAAAACCATAAATCAGATCATAACCATAAACCACTCAAAATCAGTGGCTTCAAAAAGTGCGCTGTGGTTGTCAAAGTTGCTCCTGATGGTGCTGGCTGTGTCAATCTGTTTCCCTCCCTTTAAATACGCGTGCTGAGCATTGGATAAAGTTTCGTTGCACTGCTTGCCTCTTATATAAAACTGTCTAGAGGCATTTTAAATGTCTGTTAACATTTGTTTCGAAGAATTCCTCAGGCGACTTTTGCTGTACATCCCAATCTCATCCCTTCTAGGTACACTAGGTAAGGTCAACTCACAGTTTTCTTACAATAATAATAATGATCAACATGTGTAATGTGTTCTCATTAGGACGAGACTATTATTCACACTTCCTAGTCCCTTATAATGTCCCTTCCTTGTCAAACCTTGGGCCTCAGCCGCATGCACTGCCAACACCGTTTACATTCGTTTCGAAATACATTTTGATTCAAGTGGAAATCGTTCATTAAGAACTTTTGCAGGTCTTCACTTGTTTAAAAGGTGAAATTATAAATTCACGGCGAACGAACAAATTCAATAGAACAACCTGCTGAAGCTGTGCTATAGGAAAACACAGGAAAATATCAAAATTAAACAGCAAAACGCAGTCATTAGAACCTTAATAGTCGCCATTATTTTCGCACATCATGTCCGCACCAGGATTATCCTTGTAACTTCCTTCTGTAAAATGTGTGTGTGTGCTCAGTCTGTGCTTTATGCCAGACAGTTTGCTTTTGTTGGACGAAAACTCCTCTATGAGGTTCGAGGTTGAAAGTTAATTCAAGCTATGCATATGATTGTATGGAGCAGGTGGATCAAATAAGGAATAGAGATATATGGTCATGAAAAGTTTCACTGGTTGCGTGTAAGGCAAAAACCTGGATAAATGTTGGATTTCTGTGTTTTTCCCCAAGAGTATAGGTACAATCGAAATGGGTATAGCAAAGTTCCCTCATTTAGACGGGTAATTAGGAATTTTGACAAATACTCACTTCTCTAAATACATCAGGGTAAGATTTTGTTATCTACGTTGAGAATTAACTAAATTTGACTGTGGACCGATACACACTCGTTCAGCTCATCCTGGCTTCACTTGCGAAGCTTATAAACTCGAGTACTGAATACGAAGAAAATAAAAAAACTATAGTGTTCCGGTTGGAGTTGCCTAGCTGAATGAGTTTCAAAAGTTTAAGTACGAACGTAAGCCGGCTGAATTAATTAGATTGAATCAATGGCTTCGTCGTTCATTCATTCATTCATCTATTCACTCATTTTCGATGGCCCGCTTATCCATTAAGTGGGTCGCGGTTATAGGTTGCTCAAGTGGACCCTCTCTAGCTCTCGATTCTCCTCCATCGACTCTAAACTATTAAGGGAAATCCCCATACGAGTAGAGGAGCGGTTATATGAACTGGATACCCACCATCTGTCTATATATGACAGCATTTATAGAGACGAGTTATATAGAGCCATGTCTAGTTATGACATCTGGCATCCCTGCTAACTCGTCAGATTGTACAGAATGAAGTTGGAGAACAGTCGTTGGTCCGTTTAGGTCGTAAAAATCTCATCGATATCTCAGATGCCAAACAAGGAGCAACACATGGTGATGTGCTGTCATGTAACTCCTTCAAGATCATACTTGAAAGAATTTTGCGAAAATCACAGGCCAACACGCAATGCGCATGATCTTTCAAAAGTCCCTCCTACTACTCACGATGATATTGACATAAGTTGCAGAACACAGGGAGCTGTCACTTGTGCGTTTGCAATTATAGAAACGGAGGCGGCTAAAATGGGTTTAGCAGCGTTGCCAGCCGTCCGGGTTTTCCCGGACATGTACTCTTATTCGCTTATGTGGGGAACGTCAGGGATAGTTTTTCTATTTTTTTTTTTGTTTTGGCAAACTTTTTGTTTGTAAAATACGAAGTATATTTCGTAGCCAATAATTCGGGTCCCAAGCAAAATTGCCAAAATCCCAGAAATTGATTTTCTTTTCTCTTCCTCTTTCCCACCAATTGGAATTAGAAGTTGGAAAAATATGGAGTATTTGACTAAGGAAATACTTCTGTTTTTAGATTTGAGTTTAGTCAACTTCTTTTTTCAACAGTTTCATTTGCCAGAAAATCAGCCGATAATAATTACTCAGCGCAAATGACAAATAGCCTTAAAACATGGATGTAGCTACCGCAATAGTACGCGCATTTTGGTCCTAGTTTTGTACTGTTTTTTAGATCCTATTTTGTCCGGGAAAGTTTCCGATTTTCATGCTCGATAACTACTTTCTTCAAATTATTTCTGGCAACCCTAGTTTAGCGATTAACGAAGGCTTAATCAAGCATCAAGAAGGGACATCCAAACGTCCCAATGACAGATTCAACTATAAGCCAGTAAGATACCTTGGCTCTGCTATAAATTGTGATAACCACATCTTAGCAGAAATTCAACGAAGAACAAGTATTGTCACATGCTATTTCTTTGGATTGAGAATACAATAGACAGTAAAATCATAGATATCCCAAACAAAGATCTTAACAATCTTACTTACTTACTTAGGCGGCTCTACAGTTCGGATTGAACCGAGGCATCAACTAACAAGCCTCTCCAGTTAGCCCGGTCCTTAGCTAACTGCATCCCATTGCGCACTCTAAGTCGGTTGAGGTCGTCTTCCATACTTGAGCGAATCACTTAAGGCGAGGTCTTCCTCTACTCCGTTGTCCCTCCGGGTTAGACATCAAGACTCTACGGGCCGGAGTATTTGTCCCCATCCGTTCTACATGTCCTAGATATCTGACACGACTGACTCGCAGTTCTTTGACCAGGTCGATGTCGCTGTACAGCTCGTAGGTATAGTTTGTCATTAAATCTCCTTCTCCATAGCCCGTCAATGCAAACGGGACCGAAAATTGTACGAAGAAACTTTCTCTCGAAGCGACCTAGGATCTTCATCCGGTTTAGGTAGAATCCAAGCTTCAGCAAGCTTGAACAAGGTTTTAAACAGAATTTCGGGATAGGGCTCAACTATAACTCGAAGTTCTTTAAGTCGAATTTCTCTATTACTCGAAGTTTTATTGGGAACTGTGCGTTTTCATCATTTCAAACTTTGGCCGCTATAACTCGAAGTTTCTGTAACTCGAATTTATTTTCTTTCATTTTGAGAGTTCGACTTATGGAAGTTCCCTCAATTTCCTTCTTAGCCCAAAACAATCTACAAGTGCAACAAATACGTACAGAAGTCGGCTTTCGAATAGAAAGTGGTCTGAAGGGCCAACCACCCTCTAGTTCCTTAACAAGGTTTGTTTAATTTTGACATAGAGGTTCCGCATCACAAGCTGTCGTGTTCGTCACCAGTTATTAATATTTGTATTCCAAACTGCATGCTATGTGAAATCGAGTTAAGCACGCACTCAACCATATATATTTGTGAATAAAAAAGATCACAGCTGCATTATTTATGCATCGATTCAATTCAAAACCCAGCATTTTTTTTACCCCCTACGATAAGTGTAACACCGATATAGGTATGTATATGCACGCTTAGGGGTAGGTTCCATGTTTTATCAATTTTTCGATTAATATTTTTTTCCACCCCCCCTATGCCAATATTCTTTAGTATATTCATAGGCTAAAACTATTATGTCATCACTTTCCATAGAGGTTTTTCGTCAAATAGACAGATAGAGTGGAGGCCAGAAAACAAAAAAAAACAATTCATATAAAAATCCGCCAATAAATTATGGCTGATACTTAAATGTGACTATAGAGTATACGCTCCTACAACTCGACTTTGCGCTGACATAAAAGCACTTAATAGATTTCCAATGTCCCGTTCATGCAGGGCTAACACCATGTCATGGGAGGTAATATTTTTGTATCTGTGTACTCATTTTTATGACACAATACATTTGAAAAGTGTTGAATAATTTAAAAAGCAATTTTTTGTTCCTATTTGCTCCATTATCAGGATTTTTTATTTTTCAGTTTTTTTTTTGCAACTCACACCCGTAAACAAATTCAATCCCCGTTTGGATTTTTCAATGCGACAATATACGGAACAGGATATGCAGATTGCAGATAAGTGGGGGTTAGTATGCGGAAACTGCATAGGAGTAGGCGAATGTGAGGAATGGGCCTAAAAGCATGGTTATGTGTTACCTCGATAATGGATATTTTTATAATGCATTGATATAGATCAGTCCTAATAATGTGATATACCAACGTTTTCAGAATTTGTGTTTTTTTTTTCGAAAATATGTTTTTTTTTTTTGGGACGTTAGCCTTTTAATTGAACAGTGGGATGTTTGATAATTGATATGGAGGTGCTTTGAATTGGTATTGATGGAAGGTGGAAGCTTCACATCAGGCACCAATCATCCGACGTACATTAATAGTGCCGTATTGTTATACTGGCAAAACTACCCCAGTTCCCAACAGGCCGATTTTTTGCTCCCGCGGAGTAGTCGGCGCAGCGCCGCCAGGCATTATCTGCTTTTATTGGAGGTGGGTCTGTAGGTATACAGCCTCAGCTTTCTCTATTATGTATTTCAAACATTGGCTAAGAGGCTAAGTAATCGCGCCGCCATGTTACTTACAATGGTCCCGTTTTCGTCAATTCTCGGTATTATCGGCCCACTCGGTCCCGAAGGGATATTTTCTCGGTTTCGTGTCGTGAAAAATAAAAGAACACGTGTTAATCAGCTCAATTTCGTAATATGGCCAGTTTAGTATGATTTCAAGTTTTAAAAGGCTATTCTCTGAAATAGTCATGACTCATGAATAACTGAGTTCGTTTTGGATAGACCACTCGAATGAGACGAAGTGTCCAACTTACCTTTAATGATTTCATTGTTTTTTTTTTTCTTCGTCGTCTATGCGACTATTTGGGACTCGCTCGGGTTTTGGAGTTTTCATTTCTTGAGCTCTTAAATTGATAGGTAACTATCGAAGGGAACA
The DNA here is from genome assembly GCA_955612985.1 of Cheilosia scutellata. Classification (NCBI taxonomy): domain Eukaryota; kingdom Metazoa; phylum Arthropoda; class Insecta; order Diptera; family Syrphidae; genus Cheilosia; species Cheilosia scutellata. The sequence goes on from OY015311.1 coordinate 111,793,854, forward strand.
TGAACAGCATCGTTCAAAACACTCGAAAAGTACAGGCGACTACTCTTAATGCGCTATGCCGTGTGGGCGGACATTTTCGGCTCTTGACCATATTTCTACTGCATATTTCGAAAGCTCCTGAAAGATGTCTTCTGTTATCAGGTTTCCGGTTATCAATATTATTCATCAGCCCTAAATGGGCCGTTTGTGACTACTTTTGGAATATATATTCTGTTCTTGTCTAGATGCTATCTGAGCTTAGATGAGTGGCAATATTCACTCTAAGGTTAAGAAACCACTTCATGTCATTCCACTCTAAACGTTTCCGTTTTCCGAACATTCTGTTCCTAAACCTAATAGGCACTCCTTCCGTTTTATGATCTGTGAGTTGAAAACCGGCACTAACTACACACACAGAAAAAAAATTATAATATTACAATTTTCTGCGTAAAATTTACAATTTTAATTGTAACTAAGTATAGTAATTTTTTTACTATTTTCAATTGTAAAATATACTTTGAATTTTGTTTTACTATCTGTTGTGGGAGGCCACATTTCCTGAAGTTTTATGACTCGGCGGTACGGTAAATCTGTTTGTATCGCCTGGCCGATGGATAGGCCCTCAGCGCCAACTTGGCTGTATCCTTTTAGTGAAGAATTTTAATATTTTAAACTGTATCTTCTTCTTCTGTCTGTTATAACGCCCTGTTGTCTCTATCGGCTTGGGCGGTCGTTCGTTAACTATAGCGTCGATGCGTCTACCGCAGGTATTGAAATCTCTATATTCCGAGAGGTCTCCTGCCGTTTCAGTTGCTCGATGGAGCCAATTGCAAATTATACCATCAAGGATTTACCCAATCTGTTTGGTAAACAAGTATGACGATACTTCGTTCGTTTGGATTCCCCTTTACTTTTGGGAGTAGGACAAGTCTTAGGCACTTTTGAAGCTGAGGAAAAATGTCCCCCCATGCGTTAAACATTTCTGCAAATAATTCATGCCGTGTTTTAATTGTGAATTTTACTGATCCCTTCGAACACTTTGATTATCCATCAGCTACCTACTTTTTGGCGACAAAATAGAAGCTCAATTATTTGACATAAGAATACTGGGGGCAGCTGGAATAGACCCGTTTGCACATAATGTTGTGCAGATCTTTGCCGTTCTTCTGAAAAAAAAAACATAGCTCAATACAATTAACGTAACATATCAAAATAAACGTAGAATTTACATACTGCTAAACAAAATGTCAGAATCTCTTAAGCCGGTTTTTTTATCTGCTAAAGAAGGTAAAACCAAAGTCGAACATTACAGCGTTAAATGATATTCAGTTTTCGTCCACCAGAAAATCATGAGAAGCCTTCACAGGGGTGCGTCCTTCCTATCCTTCTCAGCAAACCACTGGGCGAATGTGTTTTTTCCTTAGACATCACTAATGTCCTTATCGTTGCATTTTATTTGAAAAGGAAAAGAGGCTAACAATTTTTTTTCTTTTTAGAGCACTCTCCCTTTGTTATTTTTCGAAAAACGTGCAACATTAAGAAAAACGATAAGAGCCTAAACTAGCCTACGTATATATATACTATATGGAATAAAGTGTAATATATTATATAATTCTCTACGATCGATATTTGCATATCGTTTCCCAATTCGCATAAACTTCCTTCAGACTTTCGCGCATTCTGTTCTTTAGCGTGCGTTTTGGCGAATCGCCGGCGATTCTTCCATCGACATTCGCCACGACGTCAAATATTTCACACGATACGCTTAACGGATGGAACTTCTAGGTGAACTTGAAGGCGAAATGATCGGCAAGGGAACTAGAACGAACGACATGCGGACTTCCTAATTTTCTGGGTTAAGACGTTCTGAAAACAATTAACTCGAAACATCGAAAGCTTAATCAGGTCGACTTAATCGATGTTTTTCTACCACTATATCTCCAATGAACAGTCGGTAGACAGTATTTCCCCACCTATGTGATGACACCAACACCTACATTGCCTTTGCACCCTCCTCCGATAGAGTATAGATTTTAGAAATATTTTCTTTTTTTTTTGTCGAAAATGTTCAATTGATTTTGTTTGACTGGGTGAAAAAGAAAATCCGGCGACACGACTCCAACTCTACCAGAGTTTATATACTCTCCTCCAGTTTATGTCCGCATCCTCTAATTTTTTTTCTTTCTATTTGTCTATTTCTGTTCCATTTTAGAATGTTTGGCACGGCACCGTGTTCGGCATGTGGACAAACAATTGCACCAAATGAATTTGTTATGAGGACAACATCGCCGATAAGTAGTCAGCAAAAACAGCAACAACAACAACAACAGCAGCAACAACAGCAACAGAACCAGCATCCGATTCAGACGGGACACAGTCAAGCGCCACCTGGCGTTGGCGGGGTCGAAAATCAGAGGCATTTCCAAACACATCAGAATCTACTCACCCATCCGGCGCATCACATACCAGTGGAGCATCACGTTTTTCATTTGAAGTGCTTTGCCTGTTCCAAGTGTGCATCCCAACTACGACCCGGTGATAGGTACGTATTTGTAAAATGGTGATATTTCAATTTGTGTGTTTGTCGGGAGTTCTTCTATTTTTTTTGTAGTACTATAGTTTATTAATAGGCGATAGAAGTACTGTCACACTAACGATGTGAAAAGATGAAGATATTGTTGGTTCTGAAACACTTTTATAGGATTCAAGTTAATTCATTAGTTTGTTCTTATATAAATAGGACATTTTAGGCATGGGAGGGATTTTAATTTGGTAAGCTTTAGAATTTCAAACTTTGGCGAGCTGAGGAGGATACAGCCTGTGGCCTTCTTGTAGTGGTTGTATAGGTGAAGTGAATTTTGAAATTTTCCTTTGAGATTGTGGCGCTTATAGCTTATCTTAGCCATAGCCAAACGTCGTGGATGAGGCTTGCAGCCGATAACTTTGATGTGAAAAATTATCTATAGCAAAGTGACACTGGACTACTGTGCGAGGGATCCCAGGTTCGATCCCCGGAAAAACACAAATTACATCTTAAGGTTTTTTTCTACTGCGCCACCTCTCGCGAACGTCTGACAAACATCCGAGAGTATGACTGTCTTGAAAAAGCTTCTCAATTCAGCCGTTCGGACTCGGCATAAAATTGTAGGTTCCTTCCATTCGTTCCAAAAATATAAACTCACACAAAACGAATGGTTGCGAGAAGCTAGGCCTTGGGTGTCTACCGCCTGTTGCGCCGCCTATTTATTTTATTTTAAAGTGACACGTTGTGGTATTTAGTCTTTAATGTATAATATTTGATTTGATTGAGCTAAACTAGAAGCCAACGGAACTAGCTATATACGATCTTTCAAAAGTCTGTACAATCTCTTCAATATGTCCAAAATATCGACAAAATTGATTGAAAATAGCCACAGACTCACGGGGTTTTGAAGACCCTTATACCCTTGTAATGATATGAAATGATAAATCATACCTAAAGTTTGACTTTTGGAGATTCAAACTTTCCTGTCGTCTCGATCACGAACATGGGGTAAAATTCAAAGTACATTTGCTCGATGTGGCCAAGTCAATATACTTGATAAAATTTTGCCATCTTGCGTCACTAAAGGTGTGACTTTATATAGCTCATAGAGTTTGCAGATCAAAATTGTAATTTTTTTATCGAGGGATCCCATCGCAGTATAAACTCTTTTCGAAGGCTTATCGTCATTCGTCAAGCACTTGGCGGGTTAAAACAGAACTTGGATACTGGTTTTGTGCATCCGAAATTTGGTCTTTAGAGACAATGGATCTCCACGAGACGGTCTTTCGTGGAGTTGATGGATACCTCGATTGATATTTTGTACTAAACGGTCCAACAAATGTATGTTATTAGCTTATTTTTAGTCTTGCCCTCGTTTATATTAAAGCCCACCAGCCTCGTCTATTCTTCAATCGCTGTGGAAACCTCCATTGTATCCCGTTTGGAGCGGTCAATGACGTCGACGTTGTCCGCAACCCTCCACATCTACTCCCGAGTAAGATTGAAGAAGTCACATTATAGAAGAAATCCTTGTTCTTAATCCAATAATGCCCATTTAACAGTTTCTGCAAATCCTACTTAACCACATCTACCTAGTTTTCCTGATCAAGTTTCCTTTGCTATTTTGAAGAGCGTGCGTTCGGGTCTTAAAGCCTTTAGTCAGTTGTTTGGATTTCTTTTAAAACCTGAAATGTTATTTTGACCGGGAATATCTTTTCTAAGCAGTCGAGATCTGTATTCAGCCGCATCTACATAATTGTCAGAGTCGATGTTGGGAATGTGTAATTAGCGCATGACCCATTTAGTTGGACATTTGATCGTCTGGAGGGAGTCAGGTTGCTGAGTGGGTCCTTATATTAGCCTACTGTTCCACGTTTGGTGGAATCTGTGCAAACCAAGTAACCCTTACGATTGTGGCATTAAAGCCTCTGAGAAGAACTTTCACATCATATTCCACACAGCATTCGTCTTTTAAGTCATTAAGCTTCTCTATAAAAAGGTCTTTACCTTCTCTGGTAGGGACGTATGCCCATAACGGATCACTGCAAAGCTATCGCCTAGTAGCCTTTAACTGCCTTGCACCACATGAAGGCGGACTTGGACCCATTGGTGGAGCTTAATTGAGAGAATTCATGGATGCTGAGTTGTCTTCACAGCCTATGTTCCAGTAGCAGTCACCAACTTTAGGAATGTGAGATCTGTCCTAGCTATACTTCAGTCTTCTGTGAAGTAGCTGCAGTAGCGATCTGTCGCAAAGAAGATTATGTTTACCCAATAAGCAAAATTTAGAGGACAGCAGTGGGTCTTGTACTCAGCGGTCAAATGATGCAAGTATACAAAGCAGACCTTTCTACTTTTACTAACTTTTTACGGTTTATAGTGCTTAACTGAGGCAGTTTCCCAATTCACCTTTTCGAATACAAGGCTAAACTGTGCGTCTTTTTTATTCCAGTCAACCCTTCAGAGGGATTGTAACCATAGACATAACTTTTTAAGCAACATATTTGATCATTCCAATGTGTTTCATTAAAATTTTCTTATACTTTCAGATACTACATGCTGGGCGGAAGTCTAGTTTGCGAACAGGATTGGCACAAGCTACTCAAAACGACGACTGCCAATCCACCAGTACGCAAAGGCAAAGTGGGCAGACCGAGAAGATCCAAAGACTGAGAAGTTGCCACGCGTTTGGGTAGGCCACCAAAACTTAAAAAAGAATCGCCGCTACCCGATGTCGAATCCACACCGCAACCTGTCCTTCCACACCATCACCATCATCATCATCAATTTACAGGACCAACTGCGAACCTGATTCCCATCGATCGTGCAGTACAGAATTTTCCAGCTTCCTCAAATAAAGATCACTTCCTATACAACAGTCTCTACAATCGAGATGTGGAATTCATGAAAAATCTGATCCGCACCAGTACCGGTGATGCAGAGCAAAACCCAAACCCCCAAATGCATTGCGGAGAATTTGATCCACGCCAAGTGCATGATCATCAGCATAGCCACAGCCCGCAATCCTCTGGCTTTGCTCCGAAATCAGAGCACCTAACTGCCCTCGAACAGCAGCAGCGCCTATTTCCATGTGGCAGCGGACCGCACATGTTGCCCATGGCGACACGATCCTTTTCGTGTTCACAACTCACAGGTCTGGTAGATTACTCAAGCGAAACGATCAAGCAGCAGCACTGCAAAAGTGAGAAACATGACGAAGACTGTGCACACTTGAGCGGCAAATGTCAAATGCATTCCAACAGCGGTGGTGTAGCTGCTGATGGCAGCATCCTAGTGAAAACCGAATTCAATGAGATGCAGCAAAGTAAATCATCACCTGTCCACGAAGCATTCGAGATGACTTCAAGTGCATTCACATCAGCATTAACTGGCAGCGGCAGTGGCAGTGCTGGTCGCACCAACCAGTTCCATCATGACAGTGGCGGCAGTCCACCCCTGCCTCTTATGGATGCAGCAAATTCGTCATCGTCGTCATCAGCAGCCACCCACCACCTCCAACACCATCATCATCATCAGGGACAGCATCAGTGCCCGGCTCATTCGTATGAATCATATGTATATGCCAGTGGCAGTGGCAGCCGGGTTGGAATGTCCCCACGAGGGACAATGAATTCCACTTCTAGTGGTTCGGAAATTTCCGGAGCTCTTTACAACTGTAAATCATTCTTTGCTGACAGTAGCAACGCTAGCTCTGGCATTGCGTCCTTCTATCCAAACAGCAGCCAGCACCAACAGTCGAATGGGGAATCCTGCCGCGACGATGGCAGTGGGTTCCCCAGCAGAGATTCCCTAGACGCCACCGCCGCCGCCGCCGCTGACGAGAAAGTGGTCATAGCAATTAAAGCAAGAAAAATGTCAGATTAATGGAGCCAGAGGAAGTGCAAAAGCCATTCCAAACGTATACCAATGAACTCAGCCAACTACAAGTAGAAGATACTAATCATTTAAACTAGTCGAGGAGAACAGCAACACAAACTGACAACTCCAGTAGTTGCCTAAAGTAGGTAATAATAAAATAAAAACACACAATCAAAAGACGAAAGGATACCTTTCAGGAGAGCTTATGTATGTTATGTTTAGTCTTGTTAAATATAAATTTAAAAAAAAAAATTCTTCTATTGTATAAGTGAGATTGTAAACTTCATTCAATTGTAATTATAAAATAAAATTAATTATCGATGGACTCAACGGTTATAAACTAGGTAAAAGTAATAAATTAGAAAATTTAAAAGTGGACACAAGTTGGCAATTGTTTTTTATTTAAATTTAGCAGAGATATACATACAGTCACGCATAACACATATCTGTATATAAAAAGATGAAGTTTGTAGGTGGTAAGCTCTGGAAGTACTGGAAAGATTCCAAAAATTATTTTACTACGACTATGGAACAGGTTAGGTTTGTGGACAGGAGAGGAGCCACACTCAGGTCAATACTGACCCATCGGGGAAAGAGGTTGTCCCTTATCCTTTATAACCCTGCTGTAATCAATTATTACTTATACTGTGCGGTTACATACAGTACAGACCATCCTGATGATTTAATGAAGCTCATAATCCTGTCTATTTATGTGCTGAAAAGCTGGTGGTATAGGACGTGGATGAAGTGACTCCCTAGGAACTTATACCTAGTGTTTTGGAGACTGGTCAATGACATTGGAATTGGGGTGCGTCCTCAAGATCTCCCTCATCACCACAGTCTCCACAAAGTTCTTCCACCATCAAGCCCATTTTCTTGTGAGCATTGCGATTCCAACGAGGATGACAGAGATTGTTTGAATCCTTCCGTATGATATTCTCGGTACTCGTTTCATTGAAGGATGACCATATCAATCTTGTGGTACTACAAGTTTCTACGGCGCTGCGGTCCATCTAGTATTCGCCTCTCTGGTGGCGTTTACCTCTGCTTCAAGCTTGAGTGTGTAAGGCGGGATAGTCAAAGATGGGTGACATTGTGCTGAAACTGTTGTAGAACCTTGTCTTCTAATTCGTCCGCTTTCTTATTGCCCGGAATGCCTTCATGACCCGGAACCAAAAAGAGCAATACCTTTTACAGTCTACAAAATAACCTTGAGTTCTTCGCGACACTATTTCACAAGCTTCGATTTTATTTTTGGAGCAGTTATATTTTTTGTTGCGTCTGGCTGGCGATAAAAAGGTAATAGCCTTCAGGTGGTATTGACCTTACCACAGACTCTCGGGCTACTGTTGTCTCTGCCAGGACTTCTGTTTGGAAGATACTAGATTAGATTAGATTAGATTAGATAAGTTTATTCTTTAATTAAAATATGTTAAATACATTTTACAATTTCATGAATAATTATACTAGACATGACAAATAAATGTGGAAGATACTATACTACGGTCGAGGAGGAGTACCGATTTTAATATACCCAGCGGCGGCATGGAGAATTAGTCTGACCTTACCCAGTGTCCATTTTAGATCCGTCGGTGATAGTATATGAACACGACGTACCATGCCACTCCGACGTCACGATATGTTACTCGACATAATGGCATGCAATATGTTGTGTGGAAAATGTGTCGAGTACCTACATGGTATGTATAATGTATATGCATTTTGTCTCATAATGTTGGCATATTCATATGTCCACTTTGACTGGCATGTTTTTTTTGTTTTTTGATATGTTGACATACGAAATGTTTATTACAGGACATGCATCACAGCAGAGGTATGTAATATGACGATCGGATATTATACATTTTAGCATGCGTATCTCTTAGAAACCATCACCGAAGACGAAGACACGACCGCAGCCACGTTGCAATAATGCCTGTTAACTGCCGCGACGTGTTTGAAGGAAGGATAGGTTGTCACTTCGTGAGACGGAAGGATTCTGCGCTGAATTTGAATTGTAAATCGGTATCCCTTGCAACGACCCTGAATTGCATCAATATCCGTATGAATAACAGGAGGTCATTTTATTTTTGCTTCGTTTAGTGACATTACGAGAATGAGCATTCCCGCGTCGGAGCGACAGAAAACTGCTCTTTCTGACTACAGGCAATCACTTTCGATCACTTCTGTATCTTTTCCTTTCATTGAAATGTTCAGACTAAAAAGCTATGCGTCTTAGTGATCTATGTTATCCGGAAAAAATTGTATTTATTTGTGAGTTTTAAGTATCACTCTTGCTCCAAAAGCTCCAAAATGCGGTTCAATATCAACCTTATAATACCTATGATGTTCTGTAGGACATTTTGGGATCAATTTCCATTTTTGCGGCTTCAAGGCAGTCCTGGATTTGTCAATAGGCCGTATAGGCCGCGGCCTAGGGGCGGCAGCGTTCTAGATTTCAGAGAACGCTCACTCGATTTCAGAGGATAAAAGTCAAACAAGTTCACTGTTTTTCTCATAGTTTTTTATATTAATAGATACGGTAAATCCCTATAGAAACTCATTCCTATCGAAAATTATCAATCCTAGGTACCTACCTATTTTATCTATATTACTACGTGAGTGATGAATGAGAGTAGGGATGTGCCAAACCGATAATTTCTTTGGAATTAATAGCGAAGTTTGACCCATTACTAGCGAAACACATTGAAAGATATGCAAACCAGGGATCAGGAACAACTAGCTAGTAGCTATAGCTATCGAAAACTGTCCTACGACGAATTCATTTATTTAATAGCTGAAAAAGTACTGATACCTATATACATCAGTGATGAGATAATAAAAAGCAAAGTAGGTAGCTACTTTTCTTTGATTGTGGATTCTACACCGGATGCAGCACATATAGATCAGCTTACACTTGTTGTTCGATATGTTTTAGATAACGGAGAACCATGTGAGGGATTTCTCAAATTATTACCTTCTGTAGGACACAAGGCTCAAGAAATATTTGATGTCATTACTAGCTGGAAGTCTTGTACATAAGCCTGCCACAGGAAGAGTAAAGACACTTAGAGTGAACCTCACTCGTTGGTCGGCTAGAGCAGATGCCTGTAAAATTCTAAGAGATTCCTGGAATGAATAATTACTGTTTTAAAAATGATTGAAAATGACACTACAGAGAAAGCCGTCCCGCGAAATGAGGCAAAAGGAATTCGCATCAAATTAGAAAAACTTGAAACTGCGTTCATGGTCGTATTTTGGAAAGGTTAAATAAAGTTAATTTTCAGATTCAGAGCTCATCTGTAGATGTATTAACCCTATCTGATCTCTATGGCTCTCTAGTAGAGTTTACAATTGCAGAGAGAGAAAACTTTGACTACATATTTCGAAGAAAAAGCAATTGAGATGAGCGCACTTAAGCAATATCAAGGTGAAATAAAGAGGCAACCTAAAAGAAAAAAATGACGGACGAAATACCCTCCGGCTCCAGAGATTATTTCAGAGTGAACACCTTTTTGGTCATCCTTGATAGACTGAGGGCTGAAATACAGAGAAGGCATAATGCTTCCTTAAACTTTGAAGAAAAATTGTCATTTTTAACAAAAATGACTGAACTTTCAACACAAAGAGTTCAGAAAAAGTCCAGTCTCTCGTGAAAGATTATACCAATGATTTAGAGGACAATTTGGTTCAAGAATTCACATTTCCTCCAATAAAACTGCAGATTTTGCAGTGAAGCCTGTATCAAACTACTCACTACTCAGTCTCTCAACGTTTTTGAGGAATCAATCTCTATCTTATGTTTACCCTAACTTGGATATAGCTCTCCGAATCGCACTTTCCACTCCGGCTACAAATTGTTCTGGGGAAAGGAGTTTTTCCTGTTTAAAACTCGTGAAAAATTATCAAAGGTCTTCTATGTCTCAAGAAAAAATTAATTCTTTAGTTCTTCTCTACATAGAAGCAGAGATAATGCCCACCATATGATGATATTATAGATGATTTTTCTATTAAGAAGTCCCGTAAAAATTTGAATTCTTGTTTCTTTTTTACGCTCTTTATTAGTGACTAATTTATTCGTTTTTTTAACTTTATTGCCTTCCCTATTACAAATGGAAAATTAGTATTTTAGAAAGGTACCTACATGGGGCGGCAGAAATAAAGTGGCCTACACTCATAAAAAATATAAATCCGGCACTGCTTCAAGGATTTCCGCGTAAAATATGCATGGAAATCAAAGTCTTTTCTTAATTTAAGACCACTTTGGAAAAATGTGGGTCAAATATCAATCATTCTAGTCATGTTTATAATTTTCAAATGGGGCATTGAGGGTTAATTATTATGAACAAGTATTCGCGATTGTTATTAAACTGATTTTACAATGCAGATAATGGCAATAACCGTGGCAATTTGGGTCCAAATTTAATGAATTTTCTATGACATATAAAATAAGACCTGTGACGTCGTTGGGAATCAGGGTCAGCCATGCTATGAAGGCAGGCGGTACTCAAGCACTGCAGAGCTTTCGACTGGACCCATTATTTCGTCAGCAAAATATTGCATTGATATCCGAAATATACAGTTTAGTGTCACTAATCCGGAGTTCAGATACGCTCTTTACAGTTTAGCTATATAAAAGTCAACAGCCAGCTTGTATATCGACATGGGTCGTACGAGCACCTCCCTTTTTTATGACCAACAAATTATATTCATTTACAATCATTGTACGTATTTGCCAGAAGTTTTCAAACCGATAACATTAAAAAAAAATTGTTCAAAAACACTTTAAATAAAAAAATTTCATCAACTGACTTTGGTTCTAGAAAAAACATAAACTCATTTCTTCAAACGTATAGAAATGTCTGTTTCGAGTAATCCAAATCGTGATCTTTATCAAGGCCGCTATATAATTGGTGTCACTAGCAAAGCAAGACGTAAATGGGAACGCAATGGATCGTGGATCCAAGCTGAATATGAAAAAATCGCTCAAGACACTGCCAAAATCTACAGAGAGTATAAGGAATTATTGTTAGCTCCGCTGTCACCCTTCGAAAATATGAAGATTTCGACAAATATTTTTCCAGAAGCTACAAAATTAACCGAAAGAGGCAAACAGATTGCAGATGCACCATGGCCGCAGACAACAAATGCTGTGTACGGTCGATTGCCATGGTACACGCATTATAAATTTCAAAAATACAGATTCCCATGAATTTCAAAATAAATTGTAAAATAAAAGCAAAAGACATTGTATAGCTTTTAATTTTTTGAGAATGCACCAATGGATGGATTGATTGGAATAGGAAGAAATTGAAAACCTCAAGACTTTTTAAATTCTTATCGGACACATCAATCCTGATATAGTGTCTGTAGCCAGTGATGCCATTCTGGCATTTTTAATGCTAGATCTAGCATTTTAGCAGATTTGAAAGCATTTTTTTTAAAAAAGAAAAATGCTAAATGCTTTTTTAGCATTTTCTTAAATTTTTCTCATTTTTAATTTTCGTGTTTTCTTTTCATTGAAATGTTGGTCCCAAGCCTGAGATGCAGTGTAGTGCAATAAGTAGGGGAGAGTGGGTATGTATGGGACACTTTTCAGTAAAAACTCAACTACTCGCAACTTATAAATCATATCTGCACAAAACAGTTTTCTTAAGATAATATAACATTGTGGCAAGCTATTAAAAACACAAAAGTATTAAAACGTTTACCAGAATAGAAGTTAAAATTCATTCCATGTACACACCTAACATTGTCCCATTCCTCCTGGTTCAAGGAGGATTGGGACAGCTATGTGGTGGAATGGGACGGCTATGTTAAAATCTTTTTTTCTATAACAAAAGACGATAAAATAACATAAGTTTTCGGTTTACTTAACAAAACAAAATATATATTATTCAGTTCTAACAAAAAAGAGTTAAAAACATACAGCTTCACTTGTACAAAAAAATAAAAAAACATAACAAAAAAGCGTATAAAGAAAAAAGGAACAATTCAGAAAAGTGGGTATTCATGACAGTGATACAAATTTGGATTTTAAATCCACACTAAAGGAATAAATATCCCGTGGATTCCTCTTATTTGGTGCAACATGCTGAGGCTGTGGTTGAGGACACTCTGCCCCATTCCTCCTGCATATGAGTGTCCCAATCATCCTGTAGGGCACCTTATCAAGATAAACCAAAATATCACTTTAAACATGGCACAGACTAAACAAAATTAGAAGTAAATCAATTCGTAATAAATGTTACTATATATTCGATTCACTTTTTTGTACAATAAGTTCACTCATTAATTTTTTTCTTTGACTCAAAGTTTACCCAAGGATTTTACTTTTTATATACAAAATACTTTTTTTTGTTCTCCACTGCGTAATTACAACTGCGCACAAGACCTGCTTCGTTGACCGGTGGGTACACATTAAAGAACAAATTTGTGATCAGCAGAAATGGAAAAAGGGTATAGCGTTTAGGAAAATGCTCGTGTCCCATACCTCCTGTGTCCCATACATACCCACTCTCCCCTACTCACTTTTTCTACCATTTTCCGAGGTATTGGGATGGGAAATGTGAATGCAGTGACAGTGTATGAAAAGTGGATTGATCGCTTGTATTATTTGTAACGTATTCGTGTTTTTTGGTCAAAACTTAAAGTTTGTAGTAACCTAACAAGGGCGATTAACATTTCGTTCGCAGCGAGTTCATCTAGGCTCTAGGGATTGGGAATTCAAGACGATGTCATGTAGGTATTTTGTGAAATGGTTGACGTTGCGGCAAATAATGTCTATGGAGGACTTGCTGGCAAAAGCTAAGCCCCAATCGAATAAAAAACAGGCGATGAAAGTTTATACGAATTGGGGAACAATATGGTTCTGGTGGTAAACAGGAATACGTGAAATTTTGGAACGGACTCGGTTCTTTAAAAAAGTCACTCTTTGTTCATTTAGGTTAGGTAGGTTGAAAAAAAACACGACTTCATGTTTTTTGCTGGGAAAATTCGTTCGCTTTGTCTAGGTGTTAAAGTTTTATGCTTATGCAGTTCTTCAATAAAATCTGTTATCCTACCTGACAAATATCTACCTTCTAGTGATGTAACTTGAAATAATTTTTTCGTTACGCTGAAGTATCTCATTTTATTCGTACAATTTTCTTTGTAGGTATATAACAACTTCTTTTTCTATAATTTAATAAAAACTGATTGCTCTTTTTCTCATAAAATAGAAAGATTTATGAAATCCTTTAAATTTTCACAATTGAAAATGGATTAGGTACCTAAAGTCCTACACCTTTTAATTATTTATGTACTTAGAAGAATTCGTATGAAATTTGTTTAAAAGACTGATAAAACTATATCTTTTTTTCGTTTAGCATTTTTTGTTATTTAGCTTCATACATTTTAGCATTTTTTTGTATCCTATTTAGCATTTTGATTTTTAAAATTCTGGCAACACACCGTAGCTTCAAGTCATTTATAGAGGTTGATTAGAGCGGGGACCTTACTTAGGCTTTCTTTCCTTAGCAGAGCTGCATATGATGCCAAAAGTATCGTTGCCGAAAGCGCTTTCTGCAAATGCATCATCAATTCTACGGATCACGCTAATAGGTATTATGTTAAATCTCACGAAGAGCAAGCTTTCCCAAGAACAGCTCTATACGAGCCTTTTCATGCCTTTTAGCACTAGTTAGACGAAAATTCTTGGCTAGAGAGTGTAGCCACTTTTACCAAACCATTTTTCACAAACTCCCATCAGGGGGTTGGTGCGTACAAGTTTGTATTGAGCCTTCCTTTACAAGGAGGAACTTCCAGCAGAAGCTGAAAGGTTTCCGGCTTTATATGCTCTTAAAGTACTATAGGTATAGGATTTTTAGAATGATTCATTCTTCAGTGCTTAACTTTTTCTTCAAGATGCTCTCCAACCTTCTGATTGAAGTCTGGGACTCAATCTTTTCGCAAGCGTTCCTATAGGATGCCCTTTTCGAATTCCGAATTTGCACTTTATAGTATCTTAGCTTGAATCTTTAAAGGAACTCCCCAAAAACTTGTTTTGAAAAAGCCTTCTAAGAGATTTCTAGTATTTTTATAAAGACTACATAGATCCGGATTCTATTAAAGAACTGATTTTATTATCGGCGAGTTTGGTATGCTCCAGAATTCCACCAAAAGAAAGTCCTTGTAGTGAGTACATTATCTAAACTTTTGTTATATTGGTAAGCGGCTAAACGCTTCCAAGAGAAGCAGCTCTAACACCCTATTCAGCTCAATATTGACCCTTAATTGATGTGGTGCATTATACAAACAAAAAATTGTACTGTCATTCATCTACTTTTTCTTACAAATTAATTTGTCATTCCCGGCACTATGACGAAAACAAAAACTTTAAAGGACTCCCTCTCCCACGCGATTTCCGATCAAAAATTAATTACAAATCTTGTCCACACAACACAGAGCTGATGACAGCAAAATTGTTTTTTAAACTGCATCCTTTGATCCTGACATATTCTTTGAATTAAAGAGTTTTAGCAGACACGTTCCACCTTCACATGCCCATATTGAAATTCAAACCCAACTCGTATAGAACCATCACCCACTGATGCATGTTTACGAAAATCCTTTACAACGTTTTATTTATTCGCAATTAATGGCGTTTTTGAAAGATCTATCGAATAAATAGCTCAGCTAGTATACGTCCAAAATTCAATTACTAACCCTTCCTCGTCAAACAAGAAATAATAAAATAAAAACACCAACAACAAATATGAGCCTGGAACAAGGACAATTACCAACGGCAACACTTTGTTGAGTTTAATTAAAAAATTCTCCCCATTACTGCTTGTTTTTCGAGGGGAGGAATGTTTTTAGAACACCTGAGAAAATGAGAGCAAAAAAGAAAAAACAACGACCATCACTCGAACCGACATAAACCCTTGCACACCAACCTCCGACAGAGTATGAAATTAATTTTCCCATACCTCGGCTTGGACTTGGACATATCCTTTTCACCTTGTCATTCGAGATTTTCCCGTCCTACAGATTCGGTGGAATTTTTGTTTTCACCTCCTTCGCCATACAGTAGCATAGATTGGCAAAAATTGTTTCGTCCTTTTTTAATGTTAAGGTTTTTGTTTTGCAAAAAAAAAAAAATATTAGGAATGACAGCCAACATAGTGACGCGCAGGCAGAATGCATTCAGCGCTCATCTCACCACCTTGATAGATATGAATTTTGCGCACACACTTATTGAGAATGCCAATAATGCGGGACATCCGTGATGGGAAGGGGATGGCCAACTTAAAAATCCATCCGACGCGCACCCATCAATGCTGTTGTGATGATGAAAAATACCAAACATCTCCCTCCAGCCCACTCTTTGGATATTTTTAATTAATTTTGCCAGTGCCGCTGCCGCCTTCTTTGGAGTCCTTTCCTAGTCTCACCAAATTGCACATGAAAACAAACGGCAAAAAGTGAAAAGATTCAGGATGAGCGAATAAAAAAGTAAGAAACTGCAAAAATGAATAGACTTGATATCATCCTGATGGCGGCCGGCTTGGTTGGTGATTGTTTTAAGCCGTGGACGGGTGAAAAGGATAATTAATTGTGTTGTTGTTCCATTTTTTTTTTCGCTCTTTGCCAGTTTGCTAGGCAGCACACAGCACTATCCCAGCAATAGGAACTGGAACTAGGGGTATATTTGGCTTCTCATAATGAATGACCATTTTGATGATGACGGTGATGAGGATGATGGAGTTGGCGGCAGTCAGGTCAAATTTAATTAAAATAATTAATCTTATTCAACAATAATTCTTAGAATTAAAACAGTGAGTTACTGCGAGCGCGATGGCGATGGTGTGAAAGTGTCATTTGAATTTTGGCTGAACTGCGCCAGAAGGTCATTTGCTAAGTTTTTGAATATTGTTTGGGATGGTGGTTAATTGTTTGTACAACGACTAGGATGGTGCTTCTACCTTGGGATGCCATAGACCGTTGCTTTTAATTTTATAGAGATACCTATGTATAGATACACGAGCAAGCTGTAGGTTGAAAACGCCGTCAAAAATAAATATGCCACTACTTGTACAATTGAAAGCCGATTTTTTCGAGATATATGTATCTATAACAAAAATTCATAGGAACTATCTGGTTTAAGAAAAGTCATGAATAGTTGGAGTAGGGTAAAGTGGGGTGCATTTGACATTTGGTGACATTTGACTTTGTCTGTTACAATGTGATTACGGCCTAAAAGCCAACAAATTTAAATGCAGAAAGCAACCTATAGTTTGATTTAAAAAAATTTCACGAACTTTGACAGTTACACGCCAGCTCTATCCAGTTGTCATTTTTGACCAGTTTTTTAAACTAAGCACTTCTGATTACTGACTTTTTCGTTCATCAATTGAACAACCATGATGTGCAGGGGTTGTGGTTTCAACAAGACGGCGCAACATGTCACACAGCTCGGGCCACAATTGATTTATTCAAGGAACCGTTTGGTAACCGCATAGTTTCACGTTGCGGACCCGTGAATTGGCCTCCAAGATCATGTGATTTAACCCCGTTTGACTATTTTCTGTGGGGATATGTGAAGTCGCTAATATACGCCGATAAGCCCGAAACGATTGACCACTTGGAGGACAACATTCGCCGCGTTATTGCCGATATACGGCCACAAATGTTGGAAAAAGTCATCGAATTACTTTTCGAATGACAATTCGACCTCCAGATTAGACTACGTCCGAGCCAGCCGTGGCGGTCATATGCCAGAAATCATATTTAACTTTCGAATAAAGTAAATTTCATCTATACCTCTAAAAAAAAGACCCTTTAGATAGATAAAGTGGCTTCAAAGCTAGACCTAGTATACTAGGATAAGTCCGACAAACTCTCACATTTTTAGAGAAGAAGCGTTTTTAGGTTACAGATCTCCAGAAGAAGAAAAGTTAGTCCAACATATTATATTCTGGTCATTCAAAGTAACACTGATGAGCTAATAAAAAAACCCACAAATCATACAGAGTAAATTCTCATACAAACTCTCGCCTGAAGCTACATGAGCCATATCGCGACTTTGCAAATCAAAAGCAAGAATTGGAGCTTCGCGAAAGCGACAAGCTCAACGAAAATTAGGCGAGTAGAACAATTTGAAACAAGATAAAAGCACTAGATGTACTCTTAACGGACGTTTAAGCCTTCAACTAGATGTAGAAAAATCGGAAAAGTAGGTTTCTAAAAGGATTTTTGGACAAATTGGGTTTTTTTTTTTGGAAAAGTTAATAAAAGGATGAATTTTTTTTTTATAATATTTGTTTTCATGTTTAATTTCAAATATTCAAATTATAAAAAACAATAAACAATTTTTAAATTTATCAAAAATGTTCGGAAATACGCGTCTTTGAAAATTAAGTGTTAAATGCATCCCAGTTTACGAGGCAGTTTTTATTTCAAACGACATAGACCATGGATGAAAATCCTCAACGAAGGTCTATAAACGAAGATTATTTTTAAGTACATCTTTCACAGTCAGCTTCTGACAGCAAAATAGTATGTGTCTCGTTTCAAGCGCACAGTGCATTCAGATCTGCTGTCGAGCCTACAAAACGCACAGTAGGGAAACGCATTTGGAGTAATGGTCGTTTAAATTTTCAAAACATTGAAGGCTCGGAACTTTTATAAAAGGCTAAGCGCATACATCAACTTATTTGTAGGTAATAGTATGCCCGCTGAATGGAATGTCAGAATCGTTTGTCAGGTCTTGAAGAAAAGAAATCTTTTTATTTGCGCCTACTATAAATACAGATACAGAGGTATAAGTATTCTCAACATCGCATTCAAGATTCAGTCTGCATTAATCTGCGAACTCCTAAAGACGACGGTCAACAACCTGACAGGTTCTTATCCGTGCGGTTTTAGACCGGGAAGTACACCTGCTTAGGCCACATTTTCACACTACTGCAGAAGATCTTCCAAAAGGCTCAAAAATCAATGACCTCTTCATCCATTTTAAGGTCACCTTTGATAGCGTCTAGGCGCAGTGGCACATTGGTAAATATGCTGGACTAATGTGCGAGGATTCCCCAGGCTCGATCGCCGGAAAAATACAAATTACATCTTAAGATTTTTTCCACCGCACCAACTCTCGAGAATGTCTGAAAAACGTCCGAGAGTATAACATGTCCTGATGAAAAAACTTCTTAATTCAGTTGTTTGCCGGACTCGATATAAAATTGTATTAGGTCCCTTCCATTCGTTTCAAAAATAAAAACTCGCCCAAACGAAAGGTTGTGAGAAGCTAGGCCTAGGGTACCTATACGGACTATTTAATTTTTTAATGAAGATAAAAAGGTCGGTAAGAACACCACCAAACCTTTCGATGTCAGAAAAGTTCTCAGACAAGGTGACGTATTGCCGTGTGGTTTTTTAAATACCACACTCGCAAGAATTGTACGAAACCCAAATCCGGAGGTGCAATCTTTCAAAAGTCTGTGGATACGCAAAGTGACATTGACAAAATCGGTAGACCTCGGCGAATTTATGACTAATTAGATGTAACTAGCAATGAACGAGAACAAAACAAAATATAATGCTGTCCACTAGGAAAGACATTTAACATCGGCTCGTTGGACAGTTGTTGTAGTTTTGACTGAGGTAGTGAATGATTAATTGATTATATCTTCCTAGGGACTGCAGTGAACAACAATGGCATCATCATTCACTACTGAAATCAAGTGAAGGCAATTGTGTAGATAGATAGATTATGATTTGGGAGAGCCCTCATGGGGCTCTGGCACTGCGGCCTCTTTAAAAAGGAGCGTATTTTGCCTGCCCTGCTGAGGTCCTCCTAGAGCAATATTTTCACTCCGGAGACAGTCAGGAAGACGATGATGTTCTCTGAGGGTATGTCAACAAGGTTTGCTAAAGTGACGATTTCCTCGCCAAGGATAGTCTTTCTGGGTCAGACATTCCATGAGTATGTGAACATAGGATTCGTCACTTTATCTACATGTAGGGTCCGGTTCAACGTCAATTCGGTGAAGATGTTTCTTCATGAGGCCATGGCCGTTAATTATATATAATTGTTTGAGAGAATTACATTAACAACAACTCGTAGACACAGTCACTTTGGTAGGAATGATAGCTGTTTCGAACTACACCACTAATTCATCATCAGACTCCTTTAAGTGATTGTTTGAATAGTTTTGAATTCAGACAATCAATTCTCCGTATATATCCACTTGGGAAGACATTTCTGTTTTCCCCTGTCAGGATGTGAACTTGCACTTCGATTTTCTCAATTGACCAAGTGACTACCACTTGCGCTAATTGAGCGACGAATATAAGCCCACCAACTGGTGATTAGAACGGAGGAGACGACCGTTAATTATACCTGTCATGATCCTCAGATTATTTTTGTCCAGATTAATGAGGTAATGGCATTTTCTGGAGGGGATTTTTGGGAAGAATAGTCTGGTGCAGTTTTGCTTAGGTGTTTTAAGGCAGACTTCGTTGGATTTAGTTTGAGCCAAGCTTTTGATGTGATTCCTGACATTTTTTTTACTGACACCAGCCCGTGTGGGCTAGAATCCAGTAAAGGATAACTACGTTCTTTTTTGCAAGTTCGTAGATGGCCATTATGTTTTCCAATTTTATGGCAGGTGAGTCAAAGGCTTCGAGAGCTGTTTGGCTGACTGATTTTTATAGTTTTACCACATGTATTATGGCTTAAATTTATTCCAGCGCAATGGTTAATGGAAATGACTTCAGCCTGGAATACGGACGGGTTTTTGCAAAGGCTGACTGAATACTTCGCCTGAGGCGATTCTCCATAAATGTGTAGACACCCCGTCATGCAGTTCCCAGCTATACATTGTACTGTCTTGTCCACCAGACCACTGCAGCATTGGATACATATACGGACCGAGCTAGGAAGTATAAGCTGCTTTGCTTTAATGAACTGACATAAAACAACTAAAGGTTTTTCAAAAACACTCGCCATTATGTTCCTTGACGGTACCTATATTGTTTTGAGCAATTTTTGGACAGTGTTGTTGGGTAGCTATAATCTTTCCAATTTTTTCTTAAACATTTCCAACGATGTCGCCACTGGAAATGTGAGACTATAGCTAATAAACCTCTCGTCAAATAAATATGTACATACATCGTCGTACCGTTTTGCCAGACCCGCATTGAAGTGGTGCAACCACACTCCAAAGGTATACCGTATACCTAACCCCCGGCGTGAGGGTTTTCAAAAAGAATTTCCAATTTTAGAAACATGCGCCATAATCCAGCTCTCTACCTAATTTACCCTCATCTGGCATCTGCAATTCAAAACATCTACAACCAAAATTCCCAATTAACCCGCACTGCCAATTATCGCTGGTGCCTCTTGTAGGACTATTGGAGTATGGAGTCCACCACCTTCTCCACCACCACACCATGCACCAGGAGGACCAGGTGTATGCACATCACAATAATGTAATTATCGTTGTACACATTTCCCTAAACTTATACGAAACATCTATACATGCACAAATTCGCACTCGAGCACCATAGGCGCATATATCCTTCATCCTCGAATGATGATGATGATGATGATGATGGTCGGATGGAGCCTCTTGCCAAAACGCACACGTATCCTAATGAAACCCAACGCATCAAATCCGTTCGAAGAGCGGTAACGAAGGCTCCAAGGATCCAGGCTTTAGTTATTGCATTATTAGTGAATTAAAACCAAAGTTATTAGGTGCATGGAATATTTTACGTAATTATCTCACAGGAAGCACGCACGCACGCATGCATCCTTCCATTCATACATCCATCTAGTACCAGTGGCAGTGGCAGTGCCAGTGCCAGTCTCTCTATCCACCTGAATGCCATAAGGTATTAATGTTCTGTCTGTGCTTTCGCTTGTGCTCGTGCTCGCTTCAGCAGCCAGCCAACATAGCCCGGCCCGATGCAATGTTATGTGAGCGCGCGAGCACAATGTGAATTGCATTGCATTATTGATGGATATGCTCGCATATATAGGTAGATCTAGATATGCAGATGGCGGCAGCAGTGCCCAAAAACATAAGGAGCTCAATTCGGTTTCAGCAGGTTAGCATGCCTCTAACTTTGATACATCAAATTGGATGACTATGGGAGGATGGGGATGGCGCTACTGCTGCCACTCGATACGGGCGACGACGACGACGAGTTAGCTACATGATGCAGACTTAATTAAATGGCTTTTACTGGTATTGCATGTGCGATGAGTGGTAGAGGCGGCGCGGCGATGAAGACATGACCCCGTCATCCGCCACTGCAAAACGCAATATAGTATAGGCTTTGAGGCTCGAGCTGAACTTCACCAGCGTAGCGTAGCTCTGATGACAATGGTATGAGGGAAGTTCATGGATTGTTAGGCGCATAGGTGTCTTGGCGGCAATTTCACTAACTACATCGAATAGTGTCATCATCATCGTCGGCGTCGTTTTAGATAATGCCGTATACATAGTGTACCTACTCCTCATCATCGTTGGAACTCCGAACAGGAATTAGGTAGGCACTAATGCGTGTCACCCGTCGCCGTCGCCATCGTCCCGTACCCGTACACACAAGGGTTCCGGTGAAATTTCCCCAACAATAATTAATTAACCATAACGAAATATTCTCAAAGAGACAATGAACATCATTTTCGGTAATTGCAAATTGTTGTAGCCGAGTATTAGGGTTAATTATTAAAACAATTAGGTTAGGTTAGGTTACCCGAAATCTGTCTTCCTTATACGTTGAATGTGTATATTCTTCGCACATGGGTGGGGCATATGGGTGTGGGGATACTCTTTTGAAATTAGATATGCAATTTGCGGTCATGGGTTGCTATGTACTTGCATCGATGTGTAATTGTTTTATTCCAATCAAATATTGATGATGAGCATCGGCAGCGGTGCAACACGGTAGCAACATTCGAGTACGGTGTTTAGGCTTGCATTTCAAAGCATGCGAAGGAGTCACTGTGTGTGTGGAATAATTATCCTGTTGGGTGGTGTAGAATGTCAATTCATTGGATTTGGTATCAATTTTCAAAATTGATTATAACGAGGTTGCTTGATGAGATCAAAATTATAAGATAGCAATTTTGGTTGATGTGTGCTCTTAATTGCCTTGAATATGTGGCTACTTCAGTTGAAGTTTTTAGATTCTTGTGGATTACATATAGTCGATAATTGTACTTTAGTACTTTTCTGGTGAATTTAACCTTTCAGCGAGATCCGTACATCTATAGGGTTACTAGCGGACCCGGCAAACGTTGTTTTGCCTGCTCGTACATTTTCATTTCATTTTTATTTAACCGATGTGTCCAGACTGATTCTGTACTCCGTGTGCTTTGACCGATATTTCCTCGGACGTTTGTATTGTCTAGACAATTTTTTTCCCATGACTGTCGAAGAATAACGTTAGATATTTTTTTTTTGTTATGAGAGGTGTCACGCCCTTTTGTCCAGTCCCGCCAGGTTTTGTAAAATGCTTCAATCAAGCAATGTTCAGATATCGTGATTTAAATAACTTTGTTGTAAAGGTGGTGCCATGGCCCGTTTTCCAATCCCACCCACTTTAGCTCCCATGGGTGTCGAGAAATAGGATTTAAAATGTATATTTTTTATACGGTAGGTACCACGCTCCTTTGTCCAATTTTGATCAAACTTTCACAGTTTTTTTAGTATGGGAGGTGCCACGCCCTTTGTCCAATTTTGACCAATCTTCAGAGGAGCACTCCCGGGCCAATACCTAGGATTGTCTGTAAGTTTCAACTCAATCGATTCGGCGGTTTTCGAGATATAAGATTTTGAATGTTTTTTTTTGTATGGGCGGTGCCACGCCCTTTGTCCAATTTTGACCAATCTCCAGAGAAGCACTCCTGGGCCAATAACAAAGATTATTTGTAAATTTGAGCTTAATCTATTGGGCAGTTTTCGAGATATACGATTTTGAGTGTTTTTTTTTGTATGGCAGGTGCCACGCCCCTTTGTCCAATTTTGACCAATCTCCTTCAGTGCACTCCTGGGCTAATACCTAAGATTATCTGTAAATATGGGCTCAATAGAGTCGGTGGTTTTCAAGTTATACGTATCCGAACACATTTTAGAACTCATTTTTATATATATAGATTCATTAAGAGATTTTTTTAAATTACAAATGAAATACAAAAAATGGAATTGGAATCTTTATTATGGGCTGGAAGAACTATCTCTGACATTTACTTTTCAAAGATATGTAGGTATATAATTTAATTCAAATATTGACCGCGACTATGCCGTAAATGGTCCATTCGGATGTTCCAATTTTGGATCACTCTTTCCAGCATTGCTACGGTTATCTAGCGAATTACGCAAGTAATGTTGGCTTCCAAGTCTTGAATCGTAACTGGCTTATCGACGAAGACTTTTGAATTCACGTAACCTCACAGGAAAAAGTCCAGTGGTGTGATATCACATGATCTAGGCAGCCAGTTGACAGGTCTGGAACGCGAAACAAGCTGCTCACCGAAATGATTTCTCAATAAAGCCATTGTTTCGCGCGCTGTGTGTGCCGTAGCCCCGTCTTGCTGAAACCAAATGTCGCCGACATCAAGGGCTTCAATTTCAGGTAACAAAATGTCATTTATCATGGACCGATGATTCCAGCAGCCTATTATGTGATCCAAAATTGGACCATCCGAATGGACCATTTACGGCGTAGTCGCGGTCAATATTTGAATGAAATTATCTTTAAAAAGTAAATGTCGGAGATATGTAGTTCTACCAGCCCATAATAAAGATTCCACCATCCAATTCCATTTTTTGTGTTTTATTTGTAATTTAAAAAAACCTCTTAATGAATCACCCTTTACATATAACTTACTGTCTTCAATGAGTCACTGGTTGAGTATGTGTGGATAGCCCTTACACTTCCACTTAGCATCAGTTTTGTGCTTAGAGGCACTATAATATGACAAATCGTGGTTTCGGGTATTTGTAGAAAGGGGCTAACCACGAGGGTGGTTCCGATAAACCTTTTGAACCCGATTATATAGGTGTCTACGAGTCAGCAGATGTATGGAATATATTACCTTTAATATGTGTACTGTATGGGTTACAACCATTCGGTTCTGTCAGTTTTAATTTTTGGGACGAATGGAAAGGACGTACAATTTTATACCGACCGGCTGAAATGATAAGCTTTCCCACATCCCACACTCTCGGATGATTATCAGGCGTTTGCGGGAGGTGTCTCAGTTGAAAAAAACCTTAAGATGTAATTTGTGTTTTTGTAAACCCCCGCTATTCTATAATAAGGTTTGGACTTTTTTCAAAATCGAGAATCGTTTTCACTAATAGAGAGTTGGCAGCCGCAATCAAGGACCTAGAAGCTATTCCGATTTATCGCCGACCGCGAAGTTGTGTTTTATGGGCAGATCAAAGCGACGCCGACGCACGGCTGAATCCTGATCAACTTACGTGCGTGCCACACTTAGATCAATTTAGATCCGTTGTGATGCCCTAGGGGTTTATGACCCCCATACACTGGAAACCTATGAAAAACTTATGGAATGGTAAACCAACCCGTTTTTTTTTTTACAAATTTAAGTAGGTCAGTAATTGACCTGTCTGAAAGTTCTTCTAAATCCGCGAAGAAGTAACTACCAAGGATTTTATTTCTTATGTGGCAGAGTGCTGGGCAGTGACAAAGGAAGTGTGAGGTGTCCTCATGCACATCCTCTGCACAAGTCATCTGTACTGATTCCCATTTTCTTGGTATGATATTTCAGCGTATTGCGTCCGGTGATAATACCCACAATCGATGACAATGATTTCTTGTCCAATTGTACTGTAGTGCGAATATTCTTATTCATATTCTTATATACACATTCCATTCCCACGGGCAACGAAGCTGCTGGTCATTGGAAACCATGCTGCCGAGTCAGCTCATTCCAATTGTCCACGAGCAGTTTCTTTGCTCGTCATTGGAAACCACGCACTTGCGCGCGTGTTATACCTCTAAACTTTATGTTAGACTTTAAGTTAGCGGCATAGCCGCATAAGAATATTTTTGGCATAATAAAAAGAGAGTTCAAAACGTTAAGTCGTGTTTTAAATATTACATGGCGATCCTGCCAGTGTATCTTATCTGTAGAGGAAAAATAAAATTCGCTTTTAAACGCTCGTTTAGTGTGGCGGTTTTTGAGAGATTTTTTTTTTCGGAACTAGTTGTGCGATAAAAAAAAAAAAAAAAAAAAAAATAATAATAAATACTATCCCTCGATCGAAATAATACTTTTGTCGATGAACTAGTCTCTAAGAAGAACTGGTGTAACATGTGAATTTTTTTTATCAACGATGTCTAAAAATATAAAAAAAAAAAAAAAAAAAAAAAATTGTAATTTTAAACAAATTGTGCAACCGAAAAAAAAAAATGACAAAGTGACAGTGCTTCCACCTCAAAGTGTACCTTAAAATACAACCAGGATAAGATACAAATTTATGCACAAGAAAAAATCCAAAATTAGAATGCTACCTAGTTCTTGCGATATAATCATCAAGCTGCATCAACGCCAAAAAAAAAAAAATTTTAATCATCAAGCTGCATCAACGCCATCAGCGCAAAAACCTGCCAGGTCATCAGCGCCCACCCAGAACAGCAGTGAAAGTTCAGCCCAACCAGAACACCAGTTTAATTGCCATCCAACGAAGACGACACCGAAGAATTATTGTAGATTTCATATTTTAACTAGTGAATAATTGAAAAATAATGTAACAGGTGAGTTTTGTTACTCAGCACAAATATTTAAAGCTTTGCCAAATTTTGCGCGGTTTGATTTTTTTTTTTACTTCGATCATTACGGTTAATCGTTCGTCGGCATACATGTCAGAACTTTAATTACTAAAATTTAACTTTCTAAACGAAATGGGTAAACAACAATCTAAAATAGAGAGGCCGAATGCAAATGTAATCAATGAAATTGAATTAACTGAGCAAAAGCCGAACGACGAAATGTACTTAATTATAATTATTATACTTTTGGCTGCTCATTTGGCAATGAAGCTTTATTCCATGCATAAGAAATCTCTAAAAAAGACATACATGGCAAGAGCACAGTCTCTTGCACAAATTTAATCAAAAAAAATAATATATTGAATAATATATATCAATATGTAATAAATTACCGATATAAAATGTATACGACTTTAATGACATGTACGATTGTACGATGATGACATACATAGTTTATAAAAAGATAGTTAGATAGTTATAGATAGTTGATTTTATTACCATAAACCTTAATTTTTATTCCGATTTTATTACTTGAAAATTATCATCACTTTACTCATTCCAAAGCATTTTTCATTATTAAGGCCATAGCCAATTAAATGGAATGGCTAAAGATTGTCGAGAAAGTACGACAAAATAAAGAAGTACTTGACAGATCCTACAAGTGCATCAATCAAGTTAGACCTATAGGTAAAGAAACATTAGACAGACACTTAGAGGTATTGGTAACCAGATTAGAAAACATTAGAGTAATATTAAACGTTAATTACTCAAGGCTAACCAATCAGCATAAAGACAAAGCTCACCAATTTTTTATTGAATGCAGAGACAAAGTCTCTAGAGCAGCTTCTCGACACTCAATAGATCTTAAATTACCTGTTTCGCTCCATGAGAAAGTATCAATCGATATCGACACCACGAGTCAAAATATAATTGATAAGAACCAAGAAATTACTATTAGCAAAACCAATATTTCAAACTCAAATAAAATGCCGCAAACACCTGTGGAATTTCTAAATATTGCATCGAAAATCCTTCCGGATTTCTATGGTAACGCAGACGACCTACAAAGCTTCTTAGCTGCGTTAGAATTGATAAATAGCATAAATGATGGCAACAACATCGTTGCTATTAATCTAATAAAAACAAAGCTAAAAGGAACTGCTATAAATCTGATATCTGGTTCAGAAAGAACAGTAGCAGAAGTAGTTCAAAAATTAAAAACCACAGTAAAAGGCGAATCGGTAGACGTCATCAACGCAAAGTTGATGAACATCCGCCAAGGCTCTAAACCGGCAAATTAAGTTAGCGGCATAGCCGCATAAGAATATTTTTGGCATAATAAAAAGAGAGTTCAAAACGTTAAGTCGTGTTTTAAATATTACAGTACATGTTTTTTTCAGTTTTTTGTTTGTTGTAGAATGGGCACATTTTCCTGGTTGTGCCACAGGAGTCGAGCTTGCTCCATCTTTCATTTGTCGCCATTAGTATTTTGTTCCCAATCTTCTGTCTTAGATTACAAGGGGGAATCATTAGCCTGGTTTAGTTCAAGGGAGGACCCTTTTCTTGCCATCTCATCTGATTTTCATTTCCAGACACACTTCTGTGCCCGGGAACCCAGCATATTCTTACGTTGTGCTGCGCCCCAAAAACCTGTAGCTCTCCGCGACAGCGACTTACAATCTTTGATTTTAACTCAACGGCAGAGATCGCTTTTATTGCCGCTTCACTGTCAATGAAAAAGGTAATATCTGCATGAGGTATTGCCATCATTGCAACCTGTTTAGCAGCTGTTGTCACTGCCAGTACCTCAGCTTGGAAGGCGCTGCTGTAATCAGGAAGCCTGATTGAACTGCATAGTCCGAGACGCTCCGAGTAGAAACCAGTTTTTGGTCTGGCTTAACCGAAGGGCACTGTTAGCAGCAGATTCCTGTACAAAGAGGTTTAGGGGTTTGAGATTGAGTATATCCTCTAGCCCTGCCTTGGGGCTGGTTGTCATTGCCCCCGTGATGCCAATGCAGCCCATTTTTTTGAATTTTTGTCATGGTTTTAAGTAGAGCTCTTGATACCCGCATACCCGGGTTCTACCCAGGTACCCGGGTACCCGAGATTTGCGGGTATTTCCCGGGTACCAAAATTTCGGGTACCCGATTACTCCGGGTACCCGTTTTTTCTGGTACCCGTTCCTTTTCGGGTACCCACGATTTTTCGGGTACCCGCATAGTTTTTTTTTTATCTCCAAGCACGTTTACAAATAACATTTTCGTACGTATTTTTAGCATTTTCGTATACCGCAGTCAGAAGTCTAAAAAAGTGTGTCCCGCAATTGCGTATGTTGGTCCAAATATGCGTGCATATATACTTAAATTTAAAACAAATATGCATAGCTACTTATATAAAAATGTTATGTTGGTTTGTGTATGCTTCAAAAACTCGAAAAGTTTTGCACCGATTTAGCTCAAATTTTCAGAGAATCTTTGATATTGGCTCGAGATGGTTGTAATGATGGTTTGATCTAAATTGGACAAAGGGGCGTGGCACTGCCCATAATTTTGCACCACGAAGTGTGCACGGGCTACGCTAGTAAATTCTATAACTTTCTCGTATACTTACGTATTAAGAGAAAGATAGATACCTACATGTACCTATGTATTCTTTTCGTACAAAATTTCGAACTCGCGATTTTAATCAATTCTGATATTACGCTGATGGGGGAACTCAAAAAAGTTGGTCTCGCAAATCTGTCCGTCCGTATGTCTGTCTGTCCCATACGCCTGCAGCCTAAATGCTTGATCGGATTTGTTTCAAACTTCGTATTTAGAGTTGTTGGGCTCTCCGCTAGGAGGTTTTTTTTTTGGTTATGCTAGCCCGGGTCGGGAGCCCGATAAGTAAGTAAGTAAGCCCTAATATTAACTACCGTTAATAACGCTAGCATAACCAAAAAACCGTATATACACATTTTACGAAACAAATTAATTTTAGAATTTAGATTTTTTGGAAAATGGTTTCAACGATTTGAACGAAAAGTGATAGTTGAGTTAATGTAAGCATGCTCAAAATGACTGCATACTATGTTTCTCGCTAAAATGTCCAACAACGGTACTTTTGAAAATTGTCTCTTTCTCGAAAACAGTAGTAGATACCCACATATATGTATGTATACGATTTTAACTAAACTCATTTTTGTCTGGCAAAATATGGCTTTTTTCTATAACTTCTGTTGATCGTACGTAAAAAAGATGCCATCATTTTTAGGAAATTTCTCAAGGATAAAAATTGCATAAAAAAATAAAAATTTATAAAGTCAAAATTTTGAGAAAAAGGCATTTTAAGTAAAAAATTGTAATAGCAAATTTTCAACATTTTTTAAGGAGCCATAACTTTTTTGTAGCTGCACAGATGTACCCGAAGTGCTTAGGCCTTGTATGCGATACTAAATTGTCTTTTCAAAATGAACAATTTTTGTGCCTATAATAGTTTAGAAGTTATAGCGTTTTAAGTGGTAACATCTCCAAATTAGAGGTCAACTACTTTGATGGGCTATAACGGGAAATACGATGAAAATAGACCCTCCCCCTGCCATACAATTTTTTGTTCGGCAGAACTTCAGGAATCTTCCCATAAAGGAATATACTTCTTAACTGGGACACCCTGTAGATATTTCCTCTAAAAACTCTTACATCTCAACAAGTAATCAAAGTTAATCAAACAATCTGAATAGTATCTACATAAAAGCAAGTACGTTCGACCCAGTCGTGCTCGGATACAAAAATGCATTTAAGAAAGTGAGACAATTTTGTACGATTCATGTACCTATACACTATTTTCATTTATACTGCAAAGTATAGATGTTGTACGTTGGTAAAGATAGCCACACAAATAATAAAACGATAAGACCATTTTAGAATATGATTTTGTTTTAAGGATTTAATGAAAAAAAAACCTAGACACGCGTCTAGAAATATATAAAAACAATAAAACATAATCATTGGCAGGGGCCAGCTAAAAATAAATAAATAGGCGGCGCAACAGGCGGTAGACACCCAAGGCCTAGCTTCTCGCAATCATTCGCTTTGTGTGAGTTTCTATTTTTGGAACGAATGGAAGGGACCTACAATTTTATGCCGAGTCCGAACGGCTGAATTGAGAAGCTTTTTCAGGACAGTCATACTCTCGGATGTTTGTCAGACGTTCGCGAGAGGTGGCGCAGTAGAAAAAACCTTTAGATGTAATTTGTGTTTTTCCGGGGATCGAACCTGGGATCCCTCGCACAGTAGTCCAGCACACTAACCACTGCGCTACTGCGCAGGGGCCAGCTAGTTCAGTATAAAAAAAAAAACATGAATTCCACAGTGTACATTAAAAATGGTATTGGTCCTACTTCTTTAATTTTATAAACCATTCTTTTAACAGTTCATGGTTTCTTTTTAAAAACGTAAGCATGTTAACATTTTCCGGCAAAAGACAACTTCTCTTTGATGTCACAATATTTCCTGCAGCAGAAAAACACCGTTCTTATGACACTGATGTCGCCGGTGCACACAGATATTTTCTGGCCAGCGATGCCAAATTTGGATATTTTGTTGAATTATTTTCCCACCATTTTAACGGATCGGAAACATTGTGGTTTAATTGTGGGTCGCGTAGATACATCTCAGTTTCACTGATGATTTCATTGTCTGATTCAGCTCCTAATAAAAAGTCCATTGCACTAACCTTCGTCCTTGCGACTTCTTTGTTCTCGGCGGGAGTAGAGATATCTACCAAGTTTTGAACATAATTTCTGATGGCCTGTTTCACTTCTTCATTTTCTATTTCCAAATTTTTATGTCTAGGATCTAAAAATGAAGAAACTTGTTCTATTAGCACCACGTCGGATTCCCGTCTATCCATTTTGAATCTACTTTGCAATTTGTCTTTAATGATTGTTTTGAAATTAATAATATTTTCATTGTCATGAGCATTTGGTTTCATATGTTTATTAATTAGGCCGTATATAATTGGCCGGAGAATTGAAATTGTGACATTTTCTTGACATAAAATTGTTGTTGCAACTTGGAAAGGCTTTAAGATCTTAACTAAAGATTCTATTTCGATCCACTCTCGTTCGGTTATTTCAAGTCTTAGGGCCAAAGTTAAAGAAGTTGTACTTCTATCCGCCAAAACTGCAACTACAGCATCTCGATTCTCTAAGAACCGTTCACACATTAAAAATGAGCTATTCCATCTTGTAGAGCAACTTTGAATTAACTTCAGTTCTCTCAAGCCAAGCTGCCGCTGCTTTCTACCTAGCGCAGATGCCGCCACATTAGAATGATGGAAATGACTCACTACATTACTTGTTTTTGTCACTACAGTTGAAAATGCTTCCACAGAATGCAAAGCATTTTTCACACAAATTTGTAATGTGTGTGCAGCACAACAAATACTGTTTTCAGCTTCTTCAACTAACCGGACTGAGTTAACAACATTTGCAGCATTATCATGAACAACAGCATGTACTCTGCCTTGCAAGTCCCACTCTGCTATGGCCATTTCCAATACAAGAGCTAAGTTTTCAGAAGTGTGCCTTTCCTCCATATACTCAGCACACAATGTGTAATTTATTAATTTCCAGTCATCATTTATATAATGTAGGGTCACCGATATAAACGAATCCTGAGCTCTGGATGACCAACCGTCTGTAGTTAGACTTACAAAGGAAGTACGACTCACCGACTTCATTATTTCGTCACGGACTGCATTGTACAATAGCTGCAGTCGTGATAACATTGTTGAAGCTACTGGAATTCTATAATTGGGTTCAACAAGTGACATGAAATATTTGAACCCATCGCTTTCGACAAATGAAAGTGGCAGACCATTCGCAGATAACATGTAAGCTGTGGCTTGTGAAATTTGTTCCTGCCGATTGACATCGTAGTTATCATTATTAAGGCGCCTCTTTTTCCTTGGATGGATTGCATTATTAAGGTTATTAGCAATTGAGTTATTTGATGTCGAAGCACTATAAAATGCGAGAAAAAAAATCGATGTACATATATATGTACGTACATATGTACATAATTTATAATTTCATTTAGGTATTTTTTATGACTTAGTACCTATTCTTACCTATTATTTACATCGATATCAACTGATGATGGTGATGCAGTAGCTGATGAATCGTATTTGTGAAAATATTTTAGGTGTTTATTCATTGCCGATGGCGAGTGGTTATATGATATTAGCGCATCACAAATATTACAAATCACATCTTTGCCGTCGTCACTTAATTTGCAAAACCGCCACACCCAGCTTTTTCTTCTTTCACTCATTATTTGTTTTATCACTTAAAAATCAAGTAAAATGCAGGCGAGATATTATTCGCACAATAACACAGATCAGAATACTTTTAGACGCGCTTATTCAAATGTTGATATCAGCGAACAGCTATTTGGTAAGATAAGAACAATTATTATTGTTAAAAGAAAACCGGAATGTGCACTGTCCACGATGTACAACTTTCCGTTAACTTGTAAGCAATATTAATTTGAATGTGCTTCTCGCATAATGCACCGTACGATTTTAAACTAAATTACTTAAAGACCAAATATGTTTGTAAACTGTATTAGTTTTGTTTAGTTGCAATTGCAAGGCTATTCTGTAGTGTTAACCAAAAGTAAAAAATTTTGAAGTAAATCTAATTTATTGGGTTGTTTTCCGCCATAATTATATGAATTTCGTTACCTACATAATATAATATACTAGCGAGCCCCCTTCACACTTCGTAGTGCAAAATAGAAATTTAAAAAATCAATTTCAAATTCATTTAAATCAGTGACAAAAAGTTTTTATTGTTATTGTTTTATTATCTGTACACTCCATTTTTTTATTTTTCCAGGAATCGTATTGCCTAGATAGTATTCTTGTCTATCAGGACAATGCATATCAATGTTACAAATTTTAAAAACTTTGGCTCCCATGGCCATGACTGTCGAAAAAAAAGTGAACACAGGCCAACACCTAAGATTGTCCAAAAATTGTAACTCATCAACAATCAATTCGGCGGCTTTTGAGATATACGATTTTGAATGTTTTTTTTTGTATGGGAGGTGCCACGCCTCTTTGACTAATTTTGACCAATCTTCACAGGAATACTCCTGGGCTCATACCTAAGATTGTATGTAAATTTAAACTCAATTGATTCAGTGGTTTTCGAGATATAAGATTTTGATTGTTATGGGAGGTGCCACCCCCCTTTGTCCAATTTCTCACCTTTTAAACCTTCTCTGGACTTCCACAAATAATTCAAGACCAAAATTAGCCTAAAGACCTAAAGCCGGCACTGGATGTAGCTCGAAAAACATTCATAACACCTCGATATTCAATTCCAGGTACTTCTGAATTTAGGATATCCATTACCCGGAATTACCGGGTACCCATTACCCGAAACTACCGGGTACCCGCGAACTTGGGTAATACCCGCATTTACCAGGTACCCGGGTACCCGGGTAGTTGTTCAGATGGGTATTACCCGGGTAAAATCAAGAGCACTAGTTTTAAGGTTGTTGGCCTTTGACAGCGTCACCAGAATAAACTACCATATGTTAGTATCGGTCCACACAACCGCTGTGTAGAACCACATGACTATTTTAGGATTAGGACCCCATGTTCTTACGAATATTCTATTATAGATTTTCTGACACTCACCGTCGTACATATCATATATATACGTCACAGACAGAGTGAATAATTTAATTCAGGAGCAACTGTCAAACAAATTCGCATTCACGCTTGGGGTGTGGGAACAAGATATTTTATTTGTATGTATCTATACTCACTTTTCGTCTATCAATAAAATGAAATGCGCTTTTCGGGAATCAGGCCCCATACTCGGCGGTGTATGTGTATTTTCGTATAAAAACTATCCTCAGGAATAGGATAGAGATAGAGTCCTACCTATACAAAATTCGCCAACTGCGCTTATGTGACCGACCCAATCAGAAGTTTGTAGTCTACATGTGAAATAATAGCTCAAATACTGGAAGAAGAAGAACAGAATCCGGCTCGAAGGACCAAACTGTTTGGTGTTCCCAAGGTAAACAAAAATGTTTTTTTTTTGTATGAACTGATAATATGTTACTCAGCCTATTCTGTAAAGGTAGGGCCAACAGGCGGTCGGAATTATTACTTCGATGCTTAAAATTTTACCATTTACATAAAGTTTGTGGCTATAATTCTGTTCTCGGGGTTACTTTAACACTAGACAAAGTCGACTTCGCGTTTTTTCTACCTATACCTACTAGGACTCTTATTCTAAGTCTAAACTATATAGCCCCTAAAATTCATTAAATATACCAATAGCCAGTAGAACTAGAAATTTTTGAAATTTTTAGGAAAATGCAAACCCTCATACTCTCCAACACATAGGCACCAGTATATTTCTCTAGCCAAAGATGACCCGACCGGACCGGCCCACCAACATGGTGAACAAAAGACACGAACAGACTAAGTACAGCACACAATTTAATTAATTTATTAATAAATTAAAATTCCCCCTCCTGAAGTCTCATGGATGAGACTTTGGGTCCATACACATTCACTCTGTTGTTCTCCAAACACTAAAGTTATTAATTTGATATTTTGTTAAGACTGTGAGAATAATGACAAGTCAGTCTTCGGGCCGCCTTCAGGTTTATTTTGCTCCTCATCCATCGCTGGTGTATTGTTTCGTTTTATGGAGTTTTGTCCCATACAATATCGGGCTGCAAACCTTAACACACATACATACAGTAGTCCCCCAGCGGATGGGTGACATCAAGAATTTTGTAAAGAAATATGACACGAAGGAGCAATCATGATGGTACATGTGCACATGGGCAGGGGACTGTAATAATCGAGTATTGAAGCCGTTCCACTGGAATTCCCTGTCATTCGTTCGTATATAAGTTCAGCGGAAATAGTAGCACCACCAACACCTACTCTATACTGGCACATCACCCAACATCGCCACCACCATCACCACCACCACCAACCCCAAAGGAGTATTATTTTAGAAATGAAAATTTTAATTAAATTTCGTGTTGAAATTTATTACCCAGCTTCTACCTGCCGCCTTCAAAGGTGTATATCTCTCGGGATGGGGCAATATGAGATGCTATACTGCTGCTCTTAGCTAGATAGCTAGATACCAGTATACCACCGCACCAACAACGGTGAGATATTTAATTAAAAGTGAATAAAGGAGAGAAAAAATAAGTCAAGGCCAGTATTAAATTGCCTAATTCAATGTGAGACGGTTTGGTGTTATCATTCAATTGAGATGTTGTGGGACCTTTTCGATAGGGAAGTGCCAATTGGCCATTTATGAGGGTCACCGGTCGGAGATGGTGTCGTTATTTTATTTGGGCTTCAGCTCAAAAAAGCTTATTTTGCAGACACATTATTCTTTTCAACGAAAATAGTATAGTCTCCTTATAAGCTCTTTGAATCTGAAAATCATTTTCCAAGGCAAGAGTTCAATGCGAAGTTGCCAATGCAATGAAAATATTATATCTACAACTCGGATATAGGCCTTTGACCATTGCATCATTTCTCTCAAAAGCATTTGAAACTCTGCTAAGTATGTGATAAGGGCTTATTTTGAAAAACTTGACTTATTACACCTTTTCATTCTGGCTTTAGGGCTTGCCACAACTTTAAAATTATATTCGACGGATTTGGGACTCTTCACTTCAGAATTGGTTTTTTGCGGCGTTTTTTAAGACTCTTCACTTCAGAATTCGTTTTTCGCGGCGTTTTTTAAGACGTTTTTTGTCGCGATTTTTAGGGAGTTTTTGATGCATTTTTTTGCGTTTTGTGAGACGATTTTTGTGGCATATTTTAATGCGTTTTTGGTGAATTCTTTGAGGCGTTTTTATTTCGATGTTAAAGGCGTATTTAGGTCGTTTTTGGCGCGTTTTCGAGACTTTTGTAAGGCGATTTTTGTGGCGTTCTTTCATTTGTTTTTTGGCGAATTCAACCCAAGAGTTCAGCTCTATCTTAATGTTGCTGGTTAGCAGGCTACAAAAACGTTCTGGACAAATTAAGCTCATTAGCACTGTCGATGCGTTCGAATTCTTCGTAACCTGGAACCCATTAGGGAGTGAATCTGTTATGATCAGCGGGCCTGGAGATGCATTTGAATAATTTGAACTAAGCTCATAAGAGAGCAGTTACATTTTTAAATTTATTTCCTACATGGGCATCAGTTTGTGATCCAGTGTTATGCTTAGAAACGGTTGTATTGAGGTTACGACTTCTTTTTTTTTTTGTTAATGCTATTATCATAGTTTTTAAGGGGTATACCTCCACACTACACTTCTATCTAGCTGACCCCAGTCCCATGATTTGTGTATGACACTTGCATGACACTCATCGTGCCTACACAAACTCAAGATGGTTTTCCAAAATCTTTTATCTGTCGATTCATTAATCCATTCAGCAAAATCAGTTTTTGTCCATTAAGGGCGCACATACGATGCACTGATAAATATTGGCTTACTACAGATAGGTAGAAGATGATATGATGGCTAATTATATTAGTAGGTAGGTACCTCCATTAAATAAGAAAAACAAAAAAAAAAAAAAAAAAAAAACAACCTAAGCAGCAAAAAATTAATGAGAAGCGAAGGGAGAAAGAAAAAAAATTGTAAATCTCAAGTACTTTCTCTTTCTCGCAAAAGTTTTAATTAAAATATTTTCACCAATATGCACCTAACGGTTGTACTACGTAGAAGTACCTACTCCTTAGCCATGGTGAGTAGCAGAGGAGGGTGTCAGTCTTGAATAGAGTGAGAGACTGTGAAGGAATTGTATAGAAAGAAAAAGAATAAGTTGAATGGCTTAGTTGTACACCAAGAGGATAATATCAAGGACATAATGCGCTATTAATAGTGATGGGGTATACGGAAAAAAACTGAACGGTGCTGCTGAAGCTGGTTCGAAGGGACTATGAAAAGCTTTTTTCAATTACGTCCGAAAAAGTTATGTGCATACACTTTTGTTTCGCTCACTCTCGTTGTTGTAGGTGTAGCAGATAATAAACGAGAAATTAATTAATAAATTTTTAACATGGAACTATTTAAGAAACAGGAAAGAAGTGGCCAGTATACAAACTGGGTTGGGGATTTCACCATGAATGCAATTATACTTGTGAGCTGGGAGATATAAAAGGGCCTGTGCAAAAGCACAGGGGAAGATTAATGGTGGTCGGTAAAACTATAGGCCATAGTTGATTAATTGCATTTTTTTTTTGCATCTAACAGTGAAACGTAATGACATATTTGGAACGTTAAGTTTGCCTCATGATGGAACGAAAAGCTATAAACTTTCGTGGCGTGATTGAAGGGATGTTTTTTTTAGAGCCCCGTGCTTATGCCATGAGGTGTCTATATTGAATGTGCTGTGCTCAAAACTGTAGGTGCTATGTACTCAGTTTGTTAAGGATTCCAATATCGCCAAAAGCCCCAGGTTACTCGACGAGTTTTCACAAATTGTAAATGTGTTTTCCATAACCTTCCATTAGCAGGACATTTAGCATAGATTTTCTATGCCTCCAGCCTCTTTTGTAGAAAAAAGTGGACAGTAATTTAATTTATGAGCCCTCGCAGATTACATACTAAAGTATTGAGATATGATAAATTAATTCTTTCTACTGACACTTAGGTCATAAATTGTAACGCTCAAAATAAAATGCTATTTCGAGTTGCCTCCATTTGCGCACTCCAAGTTGGTTGAGGTCCAATTCCACTTGGTCGCGCCACCTAAGGCGAGGTCTTCCTTTACTGCGTTGTCTCTCCTGGTTGGAATCCAAGACTTTACGGGCTGGAGCGTTTGTGCCATCTTAGACGACAGATGCGTACTCTTCTGACCGGTCTCTGTTAAATCTCCTCTTCCAAAGTCCGTCAACGCAATCGGGACCGAAAATCACTCGAAGAATTTTGCGTTCGAAACGACCAAGAAGATCTTCATCCGCCTTTGGTAACGTTCATTATTCTGCGCCATAAAGCAGAACTGGGATAATAAAGAGTCTCCTTGGTGTTTCTCGACAAGGCATTACTAATCAATTGCCTTCTTAGGCCAAAGTAACAGTGGTTGACAAATGTAATTCTTCGCTTGATTTCGGATGTGATGTTATTTTCAGAGCGGAACCGAGGTAGACAAAGTCCCGAACTGCCTCAAAGTTTTAGCTGTCTATCGTGACGTTCTGTCCGATTCGTCGATGTTGTGTGTCCAGTCTTGTTCACAGCATATATTTCGTTTTGTCCTCATTCACCACTAAACCTATTTTTGCTGCCTCTGTGCTGATACTTGCAAACGCACTAGTGACAGCTCGCTGTTCTGCCATTGATGTCGGTGTCAGCATTTGTCCCCTTGGTGTTGACTTGCGAGTTTCACACAATTTTCTCAAGAATGATGTTGAAAAAGTTACATGAAAGCATATCACGTTGACATTCTCTACAAAGCACAGGTTAGACCAGGCCTGGAATATTGTTCCCATATATGGAACTCGGGCCCAAAACTTTGCTTGTTCTATAGGTACTTCCATGGTAGATGTTCCGAGGAACTCAAAGACATTATCCCTCGAAATTCAACTTTTGGGCGCCCCACAAAACAGGCTGCTAATGCTCATGACCGACACCAATTGTTTCCGGCTGTAGCTCACGGATTGCTTGGTTGATATTGGCCGTAAGTGCTTGAATCGCTTCCGGATTGTTGGCATAACATCGGCCCTTCACGGCTCCCCACAAAAAAAAAAGTCCAAAGGGGTCAAATCGCAACTCCGAGGCGGCCAATTGACATCGCGAAGACGGCTGATAACACGATTTAGGAATTTGGTGAGCAAAAAATCGATTGTGGCATAGGCTGTGTGGCATGGAGCGCCATCCTGCATGAACCAGAGGTCGTCCAAATCCATGTCTTCAATTTCAGTAAACAAATTTCGGTTAACATGGCTCTGTAACGCCCACCGTTGACAGAAACGTTATTCCCAGCCTCATTTTCGAAGAAAAATGGTCCAATGATGCCACCACTCCACAATCCGCACCAAACTGTCAGTCTCTGTGGATGCTTTGGCACCGTACGACGACGAGAACCATGAGTCTTGTTCACTAGCATACCATTCTCACGAACTTTTTGCACAACTTGCGTACAGCAGACGCGGGGGGTGCATCATTTCGGCCAAAACTTATTTTCAAAAAACGCACTGTTTGGGCTACACAGCACTCACTTTGGAAATAAGTTATCAATGTTTCCATTTCGTTCCGCGGAGGTATGATACTGACTTTCTGTCAAGAGCGGGAAACAGCTGTCAGTGTCAAAAAACACCTTATTTAAAAAGAAACCATTAGATGGCCCACCCTTTACAGGAAAAGTCAGCATTGCTCATGCATAAGAATCGGGGTAAAAACTTTGTTGCTAATAGCAGAGAGCAACAGCTATTAGATGTGCGTTCAGTCTGCGCACTCTCATAGTAAATCACGCTAAATAAGCAGTCGGCCGATGAGTAGAAGTTTTATAATTTAAAAAGCAATCGGTCAGCCCCTCAAATTACATACTTTACCTTTCGATTTTGAGTCGTTGAGTGTGTTATCACGGTCTTCCCATAACCTCTTCCATTAATGAGTTTAAGCCTGAATGGTTGCTTCTTCGTTAAGCTTAATTATATAAAAAAAACACGAACAGCATACTACTTTTAATTAAGATAACCTCAATTAAGACTCTGAGGAGATGGTCTGTGCTTTTCATTTCCACAGCAGCGCCCGTTAGCTCAACAAGAAGGATATTACATAAAATTGCGCCAAATTAGCAAAAGTGGAAATTAAAAGTAAATCCTTGCAAATATAGTACATCAGAGGAGGAAACCCCACAGAGACGGAGCACGAAACACCAGTAAGAAAGAAAAGCAAAAACATAAACATAACAAAAAAAAAAAAAAAAAACGGAAAGAACTTTTTTAATTTCTTGCATTTCGGGATGGGTGCATGTCGAATGCATTCCATTTACAAATATGAGTTTATAATGACACCCCCACTACGATGTACGTCATTGCTTTGCCGTGTGCTCTAATCTAGCCATCAGTCACAGAGTGACGATGATGACGAGCACATTAGGGCTTCATATACACCAACATGCAGGATACCTTGCCACTTTCGCTAATTAGGCAGCATTTTCACTTTAAATGAAGTCCAATTACGCTAATGTGGATACACATTACACCGGAAATGTTAGCGTATACATCAATTTATAAGTGCACACATTAAGCGAGGAAGCAATGAAGATACCAAGTGTTCTTCCTACATATACATATATCAACAAGCAGCAACCATTTAGAGTAGTACTCTAATGTTCAGAGATTGTTTCGGTTTTTAATGAAGTGAAAAATGCAGGCATAGTTTGTGGTACATACATTTTGTATGTCCTTACTAATCGAACAGTACTAAATTATGGTGCACTTGTTAAATTGGACAGGCTTTCTATAGGTTAGGTTGAATAGGGTGTGAGTTCATCACATTGGACTAGGCACCATAGTGGGCCCATCGCCATCCCTGGGGAACCTTAACGGTCAAATAACCTAAACCACTTCGCCCAGACATTTAATTTCCCTACAGAACCTGAAAATTGCTTCAATTTTGTTTGCGAGGCCAACCTCCTCCAAATTGTCGAAGAAGTACCTACCAAGGTATTTCCTCCTGTACCGAGCGATAGCTTGACATTGACAGAGGAGATGAGTTATATCCTCTGTGACCTGTAAGTCTTCGCAATACCTGCATACGTCTGTGTCTGTTAGACCTAATCTCATGGCGTGCTTCCTTAGAAGACAGTGCCCAGAGAGTATCCCTATTGCCATTCGTAGCCTTGATCTGCTGAGCTTTAGTAATTCTACAGATTTTTTCCGATCTAGCTTAGGCCACAGAGCCTTTGAGACCCTGTGCCCTACTATATTCAACCATCTCTGATCTGCCCTATTTTTAATATTCTCAAGAATAATTCTCTTGGCCACGGCCATTGGTGGTCTTATGCCCTCAATTGTTTCATTAGGTGGAAGCTCTGCTCCGGTTTTGGCCAGAACATCAGCCCGTTCGTTTCCTTTAATATCGCAGTGTCCGGGTACCCAACATAATCTGACCTGGTTCTGCGCGCATAGTGCCCTGAGCATTGTGCGGCAGCTCCTGACTAGTTCAGATTTGATGATGAAGGACTCTAGCGCCTTTAGCGCAGCCTGACTATCAATGTAGATAGTGATATTCTTGTTGGATATTGATCCCATATCAAGTAGATCCGCAGCTTTTAGCACGGCCAGAACCTCTGCCTGGAACACACTGCATGTATCCGGAAGTCTTAAGGACACGTGTAGGTCTATATCCCTAGAGTATATACCTGACCCTGAACCCTCCTTGGTTTTGGAGCCATTCGTATAGATCGAAATTTCATTATCATTCGAAACCTTATTCTTTTGCCAGTCCTCCCTATCTGGGTATTGTACTTCGTACGGTGTGTCGAAGTCAATTTCCCCCAAACTATCATCCGTTTTATCGGGGATGTTGGAGAAGGATTCCATTTGTATGGAGCTATGTCCTACCTGTCTGGTTTTGAAGAGCCCTGCGTTAGTTAGCCGAAGCGCGCTGTTACCTGCTTGCATTTTTATTTGTAGGTCCAGGGGTAAAAGATACATAAACGCCACTAGTGCAGCTGTGGGTGTGGTGCGTAAAGCGCCAGTGATGGCAGTGCAGGCTGTTCTTTGTACCCTGGTCAGCATATCCCGTATATATAGCTTATTTGTGGCTTTCCACCAAACAAGAGCCCCATAGGTAAGGATGGGTCTAACCACCATGATGTATAAAGTATAACCAATGCATCATTGTTGGACTCAATCCCCACTTTTTTCCTGCTGTTCTCTTACAGACGAAGAGAGCATTATGAGCCTTTCGGACTCTTTCCTGAACGTTAAGTTTGCAATTCAATTTTTTACCTAGGACCGTACCAAGATATCTTGCGCTATCCGAGAGGGAAAGCTCCACTCCACCAATCTTGGGTAGTTTGAAGGGTGGTATCTTGTATTTTGTACTAAAAAGTACTAGTTCTGTCTTATCCGGGTTGACACGAAGTCCACACCCTTCCGCCCACTTTTTGAGCTTGTTGAGGGCTGATTCCATGGTTTCACTCAGAGTGTTCAAGAATTTACCCCGAACTAGAATCGCCACATCATCCGCATAAGCGGTCACGCTAAACCCTGCGTTGTTGAGTTCTTTAAGTATATCGTCTATGACAAGAACCCAGAGAAGGGGAGATATAACTCCTCCCTGGGGAGTGCCTCTAGTAACCGATTTTCTTATTGAACTGTGTCCGAGAGTGGAATTGATATTTCTCGTGACAAGCATAGTGCAAAGCCAATTGCTGATGATATGATCTACATTTATCTTTTCCAGAGCGCGTTTAATAGCCTCTGCCCTAACGTTATTGAAAGCCCCTTCGATGTCTAAGAAGGCAGCTAGGGCATATTCCTTGTGGTCTAAGGCTTTCTATACTTTCGTCTGATTTTTAGAACTTTTTATTGATGACGAACTGCAGTCGCAGCTTATTTATGGCGATCTTTCTTAAGCTTAGGTTTTGAATACCTTATACGAGTATGTGCATTAGGAACTTATTATCGGAGTACCTTTGCTAGATGCTACAAAGTTACTTCAGAAGATTAGTCAGATGAAACTAAAAACACATTTCGACATGCATACACAGGGCTAGTAGAAAGAGTCTAATATGTAGATATAGCAACGCTGAAACCATATAAAAGGAAATTAAATATTACAACGGCCGCCTTTTCGAATTTTAAATCACACACCCCTAATGGGGGGTACTACACCGATATGGGGGTTGGGGTGTATGTCGGTTGGCCATTTCATTTTTGCGTGGATAGCATTTTACCTTTGTGAATAATTTATACCTTAAAAGGATTTTTTTGTGTGTACGCTTTTAGTAAATGCACATTGAGTGGCGGCATTGTTAGGTATGGCGGCGGCGGTGGGGGTAATGTCTTTTTATCCAAATCTTCCCTTTGCCATCAATTTCATATCCTTTTCGGGCGCACTTTCATGACATTGCTGAGGCAAAATAACAAAATCCCCAAAGAATGGCAGTCATTAGCGCAAAATTGATAAATCAAAAACTCGTATAGATACATAAATTCATGTTGTGTGTGTGTGTGTGTGTGTGTGTGTGTGTGTGTGTGTGTGTAGGTATCGTTTAAATACTGCATATGCGAGCATTAGCCAAAGCAAAGTGAAGTGTACTCCCATGGGATAATCGTATGTTGGATATCATATTGTAACGATTACTTAAAACGTTTCTGGCATAGTCAGATATGCGTACGGTATCTAATTGTTACAAAAAGGGTAGGCACTTAAAAATTATTATTTATACACATATACATGTAGGTTGGTATACATATACCTATAATGCATTCGTAAGGATTGTGTTTTCTTATTTTGTACGGTAGGTAACCTTTCGAAACTCTTTCGTAGAAGAGCATTTTTTTGGTTGTTGCCTGTTATGGTGAGATTTTTGACACAAGTCTTAATAAGACAAAGAGGCGACCAATAAATCGCTACATACGCAGATGGCTCCAAAATGGAGACCGGTACTGGAGAAAGGGTGTAGGTACTCAGAAAAAATGGAAGTAAAGGATTAATGGAGACTACCCGACCAGCGACGTCATTGTCATTTCGATCGAAGTGTTTCACTTCGTTTTCAAGCCAACATTTCGGCTACTTCCTCCTTTGCAAAAACATTTCACTTTTACTTTTTTCACCTCTCACACAATTTACACTTCACTTTTTTGACCTCACAAATTTTTTTTTTCAAGGTAGGAGTCACTACA
Source organism: Cheilosia scutellata (assembly GCA_955612985.1). Classification (NCBI taxonomy): domain Eukaryota; kingdom Metazoa; phylum Arthropoda; class Insecta; order Diptera; family Syrphidae; genus Cheilosia; species Cheilosia scutellata. The sequence goes on from OY015311.1 coordinate 111,837,920, forward strand.
AGTTGTGCAATAAAACACTTGCAGACAATATTTCAAACACAGAGAGACATGGGCTGTCCGAAAAGCATTTGAAAATGCTAATCGATTTGAAAAATCAGCCTAAAATAGACAATGCAGACAAAGTTAAACAATTTACTTTCCGGACAAATAAGCTGAAAATCGTTGAGCTAAAAATTATCCTTTGTCTTTATGTAACTTACCATTAACTTTGATAGAGCCCATCATATAGATCTTATTAAAAGTATTGCGGGTGAATTTGGTATTGCCATAGATCTTAAATGTGGTAGAACCAGGGTTCCCAGGTCTTAAGAAAAAAAATCCCCTTTTATTAACACCAAAATGACTTTTTTTCCCCTTTGAAAAACAAAAAAATCCCTTTTCTGTCCCCGAAGAAAAATGCAAGGACACACTATGTGTTGGGCCACGCGTGAAAGTGGATTTTTGGTCCATTTTCTGTATGATCTACCTATCTCCTTTCTATACTCACTCAAAATCTACCTGTCTCTGACACGACGTCCATGGTAAGGAGTGTATGGCCAGGCCATGGTAATAGTTTAATGAAATGTCAAAAGAATGAATGCATTCAGAAACCAAACAAAAAAAGTGAGATGTTGCATGGGCACGTTTCTGGAGCATGGTTGTTTTTGTAGGTTGTTAACATTTATTCATTCTAAAAAAATCGCTTACAAACTGTTTTTGATAGGATTTTAAGATTTTTCCCCTTTTTGGATTTATTTCCCCGTTTTTATCCCTGTCCCCTTTTTTCCCCTTTCATCTTAAAAAATCGGCAAAAATGGCGATTTTCCCCTCAACCTGGGAACACTGGGTAGAACTAAAGCTACGGAAACTATTAATTCTATACTTTCTGAGAATTCTGTAGACATATACTTATACACCCTTAGTGATTTTTAACAAAAAATAAATGTTTATTAATTATGAAACGACAGACTAATATAAGTTTATAAAAATGCTTCGCGTTAGTGGCTCGTTATTTTGATAACTTAATCTAATAAGACTTGAAGCAAGTGACTTAAATTCTGTTTTCAATTCCATCAAAACATTTTTTGAAAAATTAAAAATATTAGTTGTGGCCCAAAATGCTATAACTATATTTGCCACTCAATTGGCCTTTGTTCATTTGCTGCTTAGAAAACTATTCCAGAATAAATTGAACAATTAGTTAGAGATATTTACTATTATTATATATATTTACCAAACGTCAAAAAGATCTTAAAGCATTTCAGGAGTATTTCGACATTAAGGCACACAAAATCTTAAAAGCGTCAAAAACTCTTTTGTTGGCTTTGGAAGCAGCAGTTCTGGAAGCGAGTTCTGGAGCAGTGGAATGCCTTGGTACACTTTTTTATGATATCATCAAATTTTGAACAAAATAAGGACATAGCAACAGGTATAACAATTCAGTTAAATAAAAAAAAAAAAAAACAAGTGCTACCTGCATTTTTAATTAATGCAATTAATTTAGTATTTCAATCCGAGTCCCCACGCTTTCACGTCATTGTGAGGTGTGAAATTGTATTTTAAGAATGTCTTAAATAATTATATCGATTTAAAGTTAATCAATTTAGAAGCACTTAATACTTAATCAAATTAATTTTTCTGAAAAATCTATACATATAATAAAACTGTAGGACTTTTCTTTGTCAGCTAAAAACTCAAAAACTACTGGACAGATTTCGATGAAACTTTTTTTAAAATGTTCCTTAAGACTGTAAGACTGCTATAGACTATGTCGTTTATAGCCACGTCCTTGGGAACAGTTTTTAGCCAAAATGTATTGGCGTGCGGCAGTATGGCATGGGGTATACGTATATTAATAATCTTCATAAGAGAAGAGACGTATAATACAAAACAGGTTTCATTTCAGAATTTCATTCGATATAGCATATGGTAACAGTGTAGGGTTGGGGTAGGTAGTTGTTCGGATTCCATAGGAAGAGGGAAACAAAGGAAAGGAAATACAGCATTACAAACAAGTAGCATAATCAAGGAGAGGGAGGGCGATAAAGAGGGTGCAGGAGGTTACGATCCAATACATTACATCCATTATCGATATCGCCACGCCAAAATTGGACAAACAGGGGTGACGCCTCCCATACAAAAAACGTCTTATATGATTTTCATGATTCTTTTTTTGTTTTTTTCGTATTGCTGTATATTTCAGGTTTAAGCAGAAAGAAAATTCCAGAAAATAGATTTATTCTCATTGTACAAAAGAACATTATTATCTAAGACCTAAGCAATACAATTCCTGTTCACGGGCAAAGCTGGGTGGGTACAGCTAGTCGATTTATAAAGTATTGAATGAAGTGCAGCTTGGCTCAAAAGCTGAAATGATGATACTTAATGGTGAATTGCAGGAATCGGAAGTTATGGACATAAGGCACCATTGTCAAGAATTTTACATTATTCTGTGTAAGCAAATTCTTAAAAAAATTCATTTTGAGGATCCCCTGTTAAACGCTGTCCAGATTTAAACCCTTCATCTTTGGGGTAAAGTCGTCTAAAATTAATCACATTTTTCAGAATCTAGTAAAAGACGAGAATATAGAAAACCTATAAGCCGAAAGGAGGCTTCTAATTTTGGACGATTTTTTACCCAAGGAGAAAAATATTGAAGAATTTTAAAATTCAGTCTTCCGCCTAAAAAATTCTTTGGGGGAAACTATGTTCCCTCATTTAAAAGATTTTGTAGGTGCAACATCCGAAAGGGATTTTTCCCAAACTAAAATTGATTAAGACTGTAGGTATGTCGAAACAAATGAAAAGTTAGCACTTTTTAGTTAGCAAGATTGAATTCAGCGTAAATGAGGCCAATATGGTGATACCTCAATACAGCCATCGACTGTCATACTGTAATTGAATACTGACCCATTGTGATGCCCCTAAGGGAAAAGGGTTGTCCGTTACACATTATAACCCTGTATTCAAATTACGTACTGTACATAAAAACCATCCTGATGATTTGAAGAAGTGCATTATCTTTTCTATTGATGTGCTGGAAAGCTCGTCTATGTCATTGAAGAAAGTGAGTCCCTATGAATTTATAGCTGGTGTGTTGGAGACCTGTGTAGTGACATAGGAAGTGGGTTGTGTCCTCAAGAGCTCCCTCATCACCGCAGCATCTACAAAGTTCTTTTTCCGTTAAGCCCATTTTCTTTATGTGGTACCGCAGAGTATTGTGCCCCGTTATGATTGCTACGAGGATGGACAGGAATTTCCTATCCTTCCGTGTGATGCTATCGATTCTGGTTTCATTGACGGCCATAGCATACTTGTATTACAAGGCGGCCTATCTAGCGTTCGCCCCTTTTCTGGCTTTTCTCCCTGCTTCAAGCTTGAGTGTGCCAGGTGGGATGTTCACAGACGGATCGGCTTGTTCTGAAACAGCTGTTGAACCTTGTCTTGCTAATTCTGCTTGAATGCCTTCCTCGACTTCACAGCTCTATAGAGACGTTTCAAAATGTTGTGCGTCAATCGATTTTAAGGCCGCATATGTCAGCACTTATAGAGACGAGCTATACTGTCTATTTTCGTCATTCCTGCCTAACATGTCAGACATGCATGACGATGGAGAACGCTCGCTGGTCCATAAAGGTCGGGAACAATCTCACCGAGACTTTGGATGTCAAAAAAGGATTTAGACAAGGTGATGCGCTGTCATGTGACTTTTTCAACATTACTCTTGAGAAAATTGTGCGAAACCCTCAAGCCAACATTAGGGGCACAAAGTCTGTGCAACTACTTGTATACGCTGACGACATCGACGTCATTGGCAGAACATAGCGAGCTGATACTGGTGCGTTTGCAAGTATCAGTACAGAGGCGTCAAAAATGGGCATAGTGGTGAATGAATGGCAAAACAAAATACATGCAACAAGAAGGGACATACAACATCGACGAATCGGACAGAACGTCACGATAGACTGCTACAACTTTGAGGTGGTTAGGGACTTTGTCTACATCGGCTCCGCTATTAACTCTGAAAATGACATCACATCAGAAATCAAGCGAAGAATTACATTTGCCACCCTCTGTTACTTCGGCCTAAGATGGCAACTGACTAGTGCAGAAATACTATAAGGAGGCTCTATATAAGACCCTCATCATCCCAGTCCTGCTCTATGGCGGAGAAGCATGGGCGTTATGAATAAGGCGGATGAAGATCCTCTTGGTCGGTGATACGCGTTATCCGTCTGGATTGTGGTCGAAGAGTCTTCGTGCCGGAGCGCTATAGTATCCATTCTTAGCCATACCCTACAGCCATCATCTTACACGACCGATTCACATTTTTCTGTCTTGGTCGATGCCGCTTTTTAACCCATAGAGTTCGCTGTTAAATTTGCTTCTCTCTTTGTCAAAGTATAAACGGGACTGAAAATCACTTGAAGAATTTTGCGATCAAAACGACCAAGGATATCCATGATTCAGCACCATAATATAGCAAGACTGAGATGACGAGGGTCTTATATAGAGTTTCCTTAGTGTTTCTGGACAAGGCCTTACTACCAAATTGCCTTCTTTGGCCAATTTTGCAATTGGCAAGCGTAATTCTTTGCTTGATTTCTATTACGAGTATTACTCACAAATTTGTCCTCGGTCTGACAATAAGAGTTTCCTCTTCCCCGCCATACCTATATACATGTTACCCATTGAACGAATTTGTAATTGTAAATGTGCATGCTAAGGAAATGAAGTCCTTCCAGTACTTTATGCAGAAAAAACTCAGTTTTTCTTCATTATCCAATGATCCACTTTCCATTAAGCCGTAAATGCCATCCAGCTACTTCACTCTTAACAATAAAATTCGCTATCGTTTAAATCCAAGCAAGGACATTTGAAGAAAAGCTTCCCTATTATACGTGTATGTATAGGAAAAATTGGTCCTCCAGTTGCGACCTCTTTCGCCTGGCGGTCTCTGTTTCATTTCCAAAATCCATTGTCGCTATTAATATTTGATTACCACCCTGAGATGTAATTCTCCCAAACTAATCACTTAGTTGTGTCTTGGGATGGGTCGGGTGCGCCAGGAACCAGAACAAAAGTGGGCCGCACGACATAGCCATCTCATACAACGAACACCGAGCACGGCTGAACTGTGGACGAATCTAATCTCTACACATTCGTTACGAATGTCAGACAACGAGTTTGCATTAGCATTCATCTGATGTGCGGTTGGGTGCGATGAATGGCGCGCGAGGGGGGCTCAGAACCGCTCAACTCAAATACATATATACAACAGCGAACATACAATGTTCTTGTGATTTGCAACACAGCAACGGAACTGCTGAACACTTAGGCTTATTATGGAAGTGTACACCATAGGAGGATCCGAAGAAGAACGATGACAATAAAGCCACTGATGATGGGTACCGGCAGTAGTCATACGCCATCCGGCCGCCCGTGCCGCCACCCCACCACTAACCCCCTCAGATATCCTCAAGAACTCTCTGACAAATTCTGAAATTCTATGATGCCATCAAAAAGTACAACACAAAACATGACATCACATCCCAGCCTCACCCTCACCCACCCCAGGTTAAGTGTTTCATCTTGGAATGTATACTCAGTGTTGCTTGCCATTATCATATTCCAGAAAGCAGCCAGAGAGAAGTGCTTTGGGGAGTGAGTGCGGAACGACATGCTTGCTATAGGAATAGTGAAAGTACAATAAAATGGATTTCCTGCGCTTCCTTTTTTTTCGCCAGCATCGTTGGGTCGATCGGATGGTGTGGCAGATACACTGTTCCTCCATCGGATATGAATAACAGTGTCTGTTATGTGGCATTACTACAGCATTTCTAATTCCCGTAATACGAGTATTCAATGTAATCGCAATATATCTATCCGGCGGTGGTAGCGGCGGCGGCGGCAGGAGCAAAGAATATACGATGTGCAGTGCATCTAAAGATGGTCTCTTGTTCTCTCATAATCATAATGGGGAACGAGATTGCCACTTATGATGATTGACATTCGTAATCCTGTTAATGGGCTATAAAATACGTCAAATTATGCTGGTCGTCGATTTCCAAGTTCCAACCCTCATGGCAAGCCGCCTAACTGCGAACTTTGCCTTTGGTCTGGCAATGGCAATGGCATCACGCCTGCCTGACATTCACAGGGATATTTTATTAACCTAATGGACAGGTAAATGACATTAGAGTTGACTGTGTATGTTGTGTATTGTCTGTGTGCAGTTAATTTATTTTCTACCTACTTAGTGAAATAGGAACAGACTTACTGGAGATAGTGGAGTTAGCAAGGACAAACCATAATGCTCGAGTGGAGAATAAATTAATAATGACTCCGACTTGTTCGTGACTTAGGGAATTTCAACTGAATATGATCTTTGGCATAATAATGAATTGTTATATTTTAGATGAGTTTTGTTAATATGTATAGATGTAGATACATGTCGAAAAAAAAAAATCCACAGACAAATTTGCAGAAATCTCAGCTGTGAGAAGTCCTGTAAGTCCTTACTGTCTGCTCTGTGGATAGTTATCAATTTGGTACCAGCAGCGAATTTTTCGGACCCCCTGATGGTATATGGTGACCATGTTCGGATTTTGTTTTATGACAACAATGTACAAATGTAAATTTTTTTAATTATTATTCAAACATTTTATTTTTTTACAAAACTTGTATTTCCATATAACACACTTCAACAACCTTCTTAACGCGGCGCTAACATCACCTTTGTTACAGTATGCAGCCCCCATGTTTATAGATGATAAGTTGGATGCACCTTTTACACTCCAAGACATTCAGGAAGCTATAAACAACTCAAAACGAAATAAAGCGCCAGGAAACGATCGAATTCCATTTGAATTCTATAAAAACTCCACAAATGAGTTTATGCAATCACTAACAGTAGAATTCAACCGTATCTTCGACACAGCTCAGGTCCCCGATACGTTTAAGAAATCTATTATTTTCCCGTTTCACAAAAAAGGCGACTATAATGATCCAGCAAACTACAGGGGTATTTCGTTCCTAAACACTTCAGCCAAATTGTTTTCGGCTTTAATATACAAAAGGCTCAGTGAATGGGTAACAGAAAATAACATTCTTACAGAATACCAAGCTGGCTTTAAAAAGGGTTATTCCACGATCGACCAATTATTTACACTTACCAATATCGCTGCCACATATAAAGATAAACACAGGAAACTTTATGCCTTTTTGTAGATTTTCGTGCAGCATTCGACACGATATCGCGAGAAGCTCTCTTTTATAAATTGTTCAGAATTGGAGTATCAACCAAAATCATTCGTATTTTGAAAGCACTTTATGAAAGTAATGTTGCACTTGTGTGGGATGGAGATTTAATCTCTGAAGAATTCGAGACCTCAATGGGAGTTAAACAGGGGTGTATACTCAGCCCTATTATTATTAATGATATAACTGATGCTGTAGAAGGTGGGATAAATTATTACGGAGTGATAATTTCAGCTTTGATGTATGCGGATGACATCGTCTTCTTGAGTGATTCTGTGGACGGTCTTCAACTAATGATTAACAGGCTTGACGTGTACTGTAGAAGTTGGAGTCTAACAGTCAATCTGCAGAAATCAAAAATAATGGTATTTAGAGATGGAGGTACTCTAGTCTGGAAAAGTGGAAGTCAAATGGTGAAGATGTGGAGATAGTTGTAAAAGTACTGGAGATGGAATAAACGAGATTACCAAACATACGTAATACTGAGAAATGTAATAAAAACGAACGGAACTATATGCAATGTGTGGAAGGAAATTGCAGCGGACTGTGGAATAGAATTTGAAATTCAGACAAACGAACAACCGTCTTCTTTAAGAGAGAAATTTAATTTGATGTTGGACAAAGTGGGTCAAATTTCGTATAAAAGATTTACTGAGGAAGCTGGAGCCTCAGTCTTTAGAAACTACTACAGCAAACTTAACTACCATCTAAATGAAAATACATACTTTCTCAACTGCTACTCTGTGGACAAAATCAGTACGATCTTTAGAATGAGAGGTGAGATAATTAATCTAAATTTTATACCCCACCGCTCCGATCTACCAATATCTACTCTGCGAACTATGCAATATGAGAATTAGGGAAAATGTGTTCCATTTTCTGGCAGTTTGCCCAATTTTGAAGGAAATACGAGTTATGGTGTTTTCAAAGGATACCCTAGAAGAAGGCGAAGCATTAAGCGTTTTAAACGGCGAAAATGGATGGGATGTTTTAAACAGATACACAGTAGCTGCACTTCGATATAGAAACCGAATTTTAGAGGGAGATTTTTAATAATTTTGTATTATCTTAAATTAATTTTTTTTTTGTAAATTAGTTCAGGATATCATATATTATATTTACCTTTACTGACTCTGTAACGCTAGGAATGGCGGTTATTACAAAATGCGGTTAACCGAAGCAAAATAACCTCTATCGGCTAAAACCGGCCGGTTTTTCCCATCCCTACGTGAGAAAACTCAAATTTTCAAAATTAAATACCTACCCACCGCCTACTTTTCATATACATATTTAAATTTTCTACAGAATTGAAAGTCAATTGAAGGTGTTGTATATTGAATCAGATCCAAGCAAGATTATTAAATAACGAAAGATAATTCACACGCAATATAGTTTTCAAAGAGGTTCTTTAATAAAATCAATTTGTTTGTCAAAAATGTTGTTTGTATACCCAGCGAAGCGGGTACAACCAACTAGTAATAACTATATTGTCAACCTGGTAGACGGCCTTAGGCCAAACCAAATAGGCTAATTTGAAATAAAAGTCATTATAAACTAACTAACTAACTATAACTGTAAGGCCTATCGCACACTATTCAACATGAAATGCACAAAATTTGTACCCAAGGCGCAATTATTTCCTCATTGCCTCATTACGTTATCCAATGTCGGTCGGCTCACGACCCAACAAATGTATGAAACATGTCTACAACATGTGGGCGCCACACAGCTTTCGTGTTTTGCGATGACTTTTATTTTATTTGCGTTTCTATTATTCTTTCTTGAATCATAAAATAATTAAGAATCTAATCTAATATATATAAATACAAAAATTGAATTTAGATGCTATCTGCTGGTGTAAGTGAGATCGACATGAGCGATGTGGCTAATTCTTTTGTAAATGTTCGTAATATTCCGAATAAGGTTTAAACGAAAGAAAACTTTAAAAGTCTCCCGGAAAATTGGAAAATTCGAGAAAAAATAAAAATATTATATGTAAAATATATTTTTATGAACTCGCGACTGAAATTGAGTTCGTTACACAGTTTTTTCGAAAAAGAATGTATAGTTTCATCGCAATTGCAAACTTCAAGCTCAAATGTCTATATCACAACGCCCACTTAACGATTTTGGAAATATTTTACTCACGTAACAAACTCAATTACAGCTTTCATTTGATACCAATTTCATTAGTGATCATCAGTGGGTCATCTCCTTTATTGAAATTTGGGCAGGGTAACTATCGGATCAGCTCTAGTAATACTCTATTCATACCGAGCCGAAAACTCGGTTTTCGCGAAAACACTCGAAAACTTCATTTAAAACAGAAGTTTTCCCATTGCAATTTTCAAAACGAGCTGTTTGAAGTCGTTTTCCATGAAAACTCCACGAAAAGGACTTCCAATCGTTGGGTTGTTCAGCAAGTTCACCAAAACTGCTGACAGGATAGCTCTCACTCAGTGCTGTCGTTTCTATACTAGTTTTTTGTTTACAAAATTTGGAAACTCTTGCTATTTTTGCACCATAAACTAAAATCGAATTACTCTGTTTTTCTAGCATTTTAGAACGGCACTACCCGCCGCAACTAAATTGTATTTTCAGATCTTTTGATTTTAATTGTTGCTTATGTTAATTATTTTATGCATTTAACCATAAGTTAACGATTATCAAGGAGTTTAATTCATTTTGTTTGAATATTATGTTCATACGAGCGTAGTTTAGTTACTGAAATAAAATTCAATAAAACATTTCATAGCTAGTTTCACAGATAATTGATATGTCGAACGAACATCGGCGAGTTTTCGTAAACTTTTTGTCGAAAACTCAGTTTTAAGTGCCGTGTGAATAAGCTATAAGGATTAGATAATAATTATAAAGCCTGCGCCATGTTTTGGCTTAAGACTGCGATGAAAGTACTTAGTGCCGGTGCCCGGTGCACACTTGAAAGGACACAACAATTAATTTTTATTTGCAATCGCCTTTTCACTTAGCTTCGTGAAACAGCAACTACACATCTTTCAGTGATTACAAGGCTGTAAAAGTATGTTTCGAGGATTTTCGAAATAAAGACAGCAATGCTGAAGCGTGTACTTTGGCTGCAATTCTTTGTTTGGAGGACGCCTTACATACACTTTTCCATCGGATCCAAATAAATTAAACTTGCATTTGAAACTCCAAAGAACTTTTTTCCAAAATAGCAATGGTTTTTGTAAGTGGAGTCTTTCGAAATTCCGGCTCTTCCTTAGGTTTTTGTTGACATAATATGTTTTTTTGTGGAATGTGCATTGTGCATCCACGAAGATTTTGTTCTACAACACAGCGCCTAACAGCCCTGGCCGTGAGTTCTTGGTGGAGTTTAGGTGCAACAATCCCCTTAATTTTAATGTACATCAAAAATGGATTGGCTCTTTCTTTAGAGTAGTATTGCGTCCAATTTCCTTTCTTTTGCGGTTCTTAAAACTGGGCCCTATTCCACAAAACAACTTATCAACTTTTCACTTTGCACTTTTGCAAATTTTCGTCAATTTGCAAAACTTTTCGTTCCTCAGAACTATAAAATTTATTAAATGAAAAGTTCAAATTGAAAAGTGTAATTTGCAAAGTGTTTGCAATTTTAATATTCTCTTTGCAATTTCTGTTCCACGTACGTTCGCTTGTGCAAAGTGAAAAGTTAATATTGAAAAGTGTAATTTGCAAAGACTTTGCAAATAATTATGCTGTTTCGTTCCACAAAAACTTCAAATACAATTTTTGCAAAGCAAATTTTGATAAGTTTGTCAAAAGTTTGCAAGGTAAACGATCGCTTTGCAAATTCATAAAAATGAGTTTAAAATATGTTTGTCCGTTTATATCTCGAGTTTGGCAACACCGAATTTCATGATTCTTTTTTTCCTGGGAAGGTATTCTTTTGTAGTTTGTATTGAATTAGTCAGGACCTGTCGCACAATGCTTAAGGCATTATGCAGTCAGAATCGGTTCGGTCTGGCAGACTCGGACTATTGTAGATTCTGCGATGACCTGCAAGCCGAAGAGGACATAACACATAAATACTATGTGAAGGAAATTTATGGGCAGATACTACTTCTTATTTCTCCATGAACTTTTGAGACCTTGATAAAGAGGTTTTAAGATTATCTCGGGTATACACATCTAGGACCCATTCACTGAACGATTTTCTCCAGTGGCGTGATTTCAATTGACAAGTCTTTTCCCCGTTGATGTTGTTGTTGTTACATTTTGAAAGTTATAGCCTCTGTCATTATACGGCTCTGTCACAGCGTCGACGCTTACATGGCATCCTGATGACTACATTTTTGTGTCGTTACCATGCAAAGAATTAAAACTGCTACCCAATGAGAAGGCCAAGCAAAAGCAACAAATGAATAAGAGCCTTAGTGCACGAATTAAACTGCTTAAACTCTTGAAGTTGAATGAGCTACTGCTCACATTGCGGACTCTATGACAAGATTGTAGTCGGAAAAGTTTACCTTACAAGTCTGCATCGCATCCATTCAGCATCACTTCGATCTGTATGAAATTTCAATCAATCCTCAATCAGAGATCCCCTTCAGTCCCGTTTGTATCCAAAGGCTCCTTTAAAATCCAACATCGCCCTTCTGTAAGTAAATGCATTCAATTATTTTGCTGTTTTAATTGATATGAAGTCCACCACCCGTACGCCCAATTCTCAGTAGTGAGAAGGGGATAATTAAGGAATCGATTTTTTGCTCTAAAACATATATATGTATATGTGTGTTTGTTTTGGGCTCATATGAATGGCGCCGCTTTGTCTTCACTCTTTGGTAGGTCATTACGCTATTGTGTAATCTCCGCCAGCAGCATGAAGCAATTACAAACGGAATTAAAGTAAAATTGTATTTCTTCGCCACCCGCCGCTCATCCCCAACCCAACCCGTCCTGGCATACGTCCTTGCCAACTATGGTAGTCGGTCTCTATATATTCGACTTGGCCATAGTGCGTGCCTGTGTATGGCCATTTTCTTGCGAGGAGGAAAATCCATTTCACAACAATCCATCTCATTTCACTAAATCTCTTCCCATTTCCATTCACACATACAGCACCACACACATATCGTATCGGTTGTAGGTACGGTGCTCTCTCGCATCTCCGCTCCGGGCTGCACACGTATCTTTCTCTGTTTGAATGCTCCGTCAGGACCTCCTTCATCTCGTCCTGGAGGCCATTATCAAAAACAATTAATGGTTCTTGAAATGGAAAATTAATTACACAGTTTATTCGGACGTTTCCCCAAAATGTGTTCTTGTCTGGATTAAGTTTCTCATTTAAAAGTTTCTCCAAATTAAATTTGCTCGGTTGAGGATTTGTGTGTGCACTTGAGTATGTGTATGCCGGGCGGCTCGGCCGGGGGTATATGTGCTTGCATCTCGACCATCGACCTGGCAAGCAGACGTAGCCGCTCAGCTCATCCTGGCTGACGATGACGACTTGGTAGGAAGGTGGACTCGTTTACGATCCCAACTACTCCCTCACCAGCTATATGTGCTATGCAGCTACTTGGGCGCTGCTCTGTTCCGTAAATGTTAATGTTCTGGACGAGTATCCGACTGAGGGGAGAGCCTTTTCTTAGAGCTTGTCTAGGGAATGTCTTGTGCATTGCATATGGCGGCGGCAATGGCAAAGGCAGCTGCACCTAGCAACAACATACAACACCATCATAGATTGATACTTTGCATATGTCAGTTGCGAAGATGGTCGGTCGTAATTGCGTTATTGCTTACTTTCCACTTCAAAATTAAACCAACAATGAGAGCCAAGAAATCTGCATCTCTCCTTAGATGAATTGGAAATCCAAATCAAATCTTCCAAGTGATGGGAATGGGGATCTAGCAATCGCTTTCGATTGCTTCTTACAATCGATGGAAGATTATTATTATATATTGAAACAGGTGGCAAGGAGGATAAGGTATCCCTCTCCAGCTCTCCAGCCCAACAAGAAGTGCAAGTGGATTTCTCTCTCAAGAGTGTGTGCGCAAAATGCAAATGCAAATGTGAATTTGTTGGTTAAATATAATTTCAAATCATTTCAAATTTCATGGACTCCTGCCCTGGACGTGGTTGCAATCATGGTTCGACAATACGCCAATATAAACATTTCACATTCACATTGCTTTTGAGAGCAATCGGATAATTGTGAGAAAATCTTCGGATAAATGAGTTGGTATGAGTATGAGCGTTTGGTATGTCTGATTAAGACTTGCACTGTCGTTACCTTGGTAGATAGATAATTGAGAAAAGACGAAAGGATACATATTTGTGAACCTGTTTAGGACAGTTGTGCTTGATTGTCTTTATGCGCTATAAAAATACAAGGATAGGATCTTCTGTATACAACATCGAGGATCTACCAAGTGCTATTATGGAGTTAAAAAAGACATAACCTTACTGAAAAAATTAGACTCATCATTAACCTCAAGAGAAACACTAGAATTGCTTCTTGAAATCCGTTTCCCAGGCTCTGTCGTCTATGAATTAATTTTCAGCATTGAAAACTGCAGGAACAACACCACCACAAGTATAAGGTCTGATTTTCAATCCGACAATGAGTATGTACCTTCCCAAAAGCCATATATAAACCACCGGGGGCGAATGGAATACTCTCGGCACTAATAACGTATGAGATCGAGGCACTAACGCCTCTCCTTGTTGTCCCCTTAAGATTTAGCTTTAAATTTAGCTAAAGGGTCCCATAATTGACGCAAAATTTGAATTTTGCTATACAGTGATGCCAACGGATGTCAACGGAAAAAAAGATAACAATGTGAAGCTGAAAGTTCGGGGTTAGTAAAAATTAAAGAACAACGCATTTTCATTGTTGATAATGAAGGTTTGCCAGCTATAGTCCGCAATTTTCGATCAAAATCATTTCAGTGATGAAGCTCATTTTCATCTTGATTCTTCGTTAATCGTCAAAGTTGTCGCATTTGGGATTCAGAAACCCCACGAATAATTGTTGAAAAACAAATGCATCCTCAACGCGTGACTGTTTGTTGCGGATTTTGGGCTGGAGGCATTATCGGACCATTCTTCTTCGAAAATGCGGCTGGTCAGGCAGTAGCAATTAATGGTATTCGTTATCGTGACATGATAACCCATTTTATTGCCTAAATTAGAAGATATGGATGTGACCACATGCCATACAGCCAGAGAAACAATTCAATTACTGCATGAGTCATTTTCTAATCGTGTAATGGGCAGAATTGGCCATCCAGATCTTGCTATTTAACGCCATTGGACTCTTTTCTTTTGGGTTTTTGAAGTCAAAGGTCTATGCAAACAAGCCCACGACCGCCAACGCCTTGAAAGAGGAAATTGGGAGGTGTATTAATGAAATTCAGCCACATTTATGCGAAACGGTCATAGAAAATTTCAATAAAAGAGTACGTACTTAACAGAAAAACCGTGGCGGCCATTTTTTATCATTTTTATGTGCTATTCCTTACATAACCCCAATCTGTATACCTACTATGAATCCATAACAAATTTAAGCTTCCTAATTCAAAATTTGTATTTTCTATCAAAATGACATTTTGCGTGAATTATGGGACACCCTTTATATTCCCTTTTCCTTGCGCCGAGTGAATGTTATATTCATGTCTGGTTTTAAAAGTGCCAATAAGCCTGACATTCGGATTTCTAAAGTCATCGAACAAATAGTGGACCTGAAGAATATGACAATCCATTCTGATACAACACCTATTGAACAAAAGTCAATTTGTTTATCAATCTCTCTAATCTACGATCACAGACCTCTATCAATATATAAGGGTCGAAAATATTGAAGGGTCGATCAAGACTCTCTGTGTCTTTGTAGACTTTCGTAGGGCTTTCAACAACACGTCATATTAATCAGTCGAAAAAGCTGCCAATACGAAGGAATATACAAACTAATGACCAGATGGACAAATGCAAAAATATTCAGCAAGAATAACTCAGTGAAAATCCCTCAAAAACTACAATCGTACAAAACGGAGATATCCATACAATAATGTTAGACGTCAAACAACGTACAAATTCTAATCTCAATCTCAATCTAGGGACAACAATGGATAACAAACTGTGCTACGTAGGAAATACCATTGGAAAGCTTGAACCGCTGGCTTATGGGCTTGCTCCCGATTATTCGGCAAATATGAATCTTTGGATCTTCATCCAAAAAAATGATTTATTGTCTGTCATGGGTAGGTATTACAGGTACCACGTGATCCTGCCGAACTGTAATCTTAGAGGAGCTGCTCAACTTTTATCAAGTACACAAATGACTTAAGAATACTGCCACAGACAGCGCTATAAAAATGCACCTTGTTTAAAAATGCAAACCAAGGAACACATAGATATCCTAATCAATGAACCCTTCATTTCAAGTGACTGAGTTTATGTCCTCAGAAGTCATCTTCCATCGATGATACAAAATATCCATTCCGGGTAGGTATGTGTGGGAACTCGCCTGGAACTGGAACTGTCTGAATTCAATCGAACAACTTGTTGCCCACAACAAAGTCAACTTCTTGCGGGTTCCAGGTCAAGAGGAATTAAAAGGTAACGAAAGGGTAAATGAGCTCGAAAAGGCGCAACAAATCACTTTTTTAGCGCAGAATCTTTTAGTGGCCTGCTAACCAGCAACATGAATTCAGAACTGGCCTCTTGAGACAATCGAATTGGAATCAGCTCCACTAAGAAGAGACGTTGCTGAAAAGTTTGGAAAGACTAGTTGAGCTGCACGTGCGCAATGTTGCTCTTCGATCGCATCCTCATTAAAGCAATGCTAATGTACAGGACGTTGATTGCCGAGACGGACTGTGGCAAATGCGTCATGACAAGTGTAAACAGGGGCTGCCCACAAGGTGGTGTTCTGTCTCCCCTTTTATGGTGCACTCAATCTTCCTGGAACCTACACACAAGCCTACGCGGACGATGTCGCCGTTCTGTCTGTCGCCTCGAACCTAAGGACTGTCTGCTCTTAGGCGCAGAGATCCTTGGGCTTGATCGATGATTGGTGCACAAGAAATGGGCTTTCAGTGAATCCTCTTAAAACTACGGTTGTTCTCTTCACGAGAAGGAGGAACTTCACTGGTCTGACTCAACTTGTGCTAAAAGGTGTCACTATCCCGATCTCTGACGAAGTCAAATATCTTGGAGTAATCCTCGATAGAAAACTTCTTTGGTCCAAGCATGTTGAATCGAAATCCGATAAAGCGCTGTCGACTTTCTGGCAGTGCAAAGGCGCTTTTGGTAAGACATGGGGCTTATCTCCGAAAAGGGTCCTTTGGATCTATACGGCAATGGTAAGACCACTTCTCTCATATGCATCGGTTGTGTGGTGGAACAGGCTTTCGCGGAAACGTGTTACTGCCTCTTTCGCCAAACTCCAAAGAACAGTTTGCCTTGGCTGCACAGGTGCCTTCCCTAGCACTCCGGGCTCTGCTCTATAGATGCTATGATGAACCTCCCCCCCCTTGATATTTTTATCATGGGGTGTACGCTGAAAACTATCTCCCGATTAAAGAGAGCTGGCTTTTGGTACCACGCGCATTGGAATTTTGAAGAACTTGTGCGAGAATTATCCTTTGACCCCTGTCTTATGGATATACCGTCTCCAGAAATCCTATTGCGACAAAACTACCACGTCAACTTTCCTCAGGCAACGGAATGGCTTCGGCCATACTCTGAGCCAGGGAAAGAATGCCATCGTGTATTCACGGATGGCTCTAAAATCGGACAGGGGTCTGGTTCTGGAGTCTTCGTGGAAAGAGAACATTAGACTACACTACCCTTTAGGTAACCACGCGACTGTCTATATTGTGACAAACAGGTGGAGGGCTAGAAGCATATGCGTTTGCAGTGACAGCCAGGCTGCACTAAAAGCGCTGCTCAACTCTCTCACCTCTTCCAAGCTAGTGCTCGAACTCAAGCTTGCTTTGAACTTGGTCGGCAGGCTAAACACGGTCAAACTTGTCTGGGTCCCAGGTCACACTGGTATCCAGGGAAATGAGATCGCCGATGAGCTTGCCAGGCTGGGTTCAGAAGAAGCTCTTTCAGGACCTGAACCTGCGCTGGGTCTGCCTGCATCTGTGGTTAGGTCATCCATTGATAGTTGGGTTTCTAGTAAATACGAGTGTCGATGGCGTGACTGTGCTGTGTGTAGACAGACCAAGCGACTGCGTCCGGACATCTGCAAAAGGTCCGCGTCCTTTCTTCTGTCTCTCAGGAGAATCGACTGCAGACTGCTTGTGGGCGTCCTTTCGGGCCACCAAGCTTTTGCCAAACACTTAAGTGTATTGGGATTGAGCGACACCACCATCTGTCCTGCTTGTGGAGAAGATGACGATACAGCGGAACACTTCCTTTGTAGTTGTCCTGCCTTTGCTCGCATCAGATGGCGGATCTTTGGGGCTGACGTGGTGAGTGCCGAACATCTAAGCTCTTCATCACTGAAGCTCCTTCTCATCTTTCTTCGAAAGACGGGAAAACTAAGTACAGCAATGTAAGGTGTCTGTTTGGCAGTACAATGGACCAGTAGTTGTGTCTGAGTGCTCCATCGGATAGTAACAACCTCCGACAAAAAAAAAAAAAAAAAAGAAGAGACGTAGACATCAATTGCTCTCCATAACCAAAAGTGATGCAAATATCTTAACTGATTTCATCACCGGTCACTGCTCTCTCAACTATAATCTTCACAAAATTAGCACAAGCTCCTAATGAGGACTAAAATATTTCAGTCCGAGAGATTAAAAACTATGCAGGATCGACTAATATCGTAAGCTACCTTCGGAATTTTAATTTAAACGCATGACCAAACCAATCATTAGCCATTCAGAGTGATGTGTGCTGCGCTAAATGGTAATATGTAGCAATCAACGATCTTACCCTAAGCTATAAGGCGATACCAAATATTTTAAGAAACACGACTTGCTCCAACAAATACCTATCCACCAAATGTATCCCCAGTTTCATAGGGGCTCAGTGGTTTAGGCTCTGGTGGTTACTGTGCTGGACTATTGTATGAGGGGTTTGATCTCGAAAACCCACAAATTACAGCTAAGGATGTTTCCCACTGCACTAGCTCTCGTCAACGTCTGACGAACATACGAGAGTAGATATAAATGTCATGGAAAAGCTTTCCTCAATTCATCAGTTCTTTGACTTTTCATAATAATGTAGTAGGCGCCTTCCATTAGTCCCAAAAAATAAAAACTCCGGCAAACGAAAAAAAACTGCCTCTGTTGGTCGCAGTGCCAGGCCAGCCACAACTGACGAGTTAGATCTCAAAAAAAAACTGTACATTTAATAAATATGTCTGATTGTTAGGGTCTAGGGGTCAGTTTCGCCATGCAATTCTTGGCTACATTAGACAAAATCAAATTTCATCGCCGAAGTTGTACACTCAGAAAAAACGAGCTAAAGTCAAGAATATCAGTGTCATTTCAAGCCTGTTCGTTGACTCGGTAAACTCGGAAAATCGTATTCCAAGTACAAAAATCTTATTTTGAGCTCGTTTTTTCAAGACCAAAAAATCTTCTTTTTAGATATTTAGTAAAGCTTACTTCAATCCTGTTTCGGGATTATTTTAAGAATGTTCGTTTTTATTTTAAGAATACAAAGGCTACGTTTTGGACCATAAATTAAGCTCGAATATTCTTAAAACAAGACCAAAAAATCTTCTTTTGAGATTAAAGTAAGCTTAAAAATCGTACTTTAATCCTGTTTCAATCATGAACAAGCTTTAAACAAGATTGTTTAGTTCTTTATTCGTGTTTCAATGTAATCTTTTAAGATTATTTCGGCTTATTTCAAGAACAATGGGTGTCATATTAAGATTTAGCACGTAAGAATAAAAAAATCTAAAATCAAGCCTGATCATACTAGATTTTAGCTTGCGATTTTTCTCTGAGTGTAGCAATGCGTTGCTTTTTTTGTTGCCGATGCCGAAGCTTTCGCTCCAAATCTGTTTAGAGACCCCGATCAATGGAATACGCTGTCCTCTAACTGCTGACAGATTTGGCCAACGCTGACGTCAATGCAAACGAAAGCAGGGATTTATTAAAATAACCAACAACATCATATAAATGTATCCCAAAGTCGAATATGGAAGCGTACGGACGAGATACTCAGACTCACATATCATCTGCCACCTGCCACATAGGTTCGTAGTCCCTATACCATTTCCATCATCAACCCAGGTTTGAATGGTTTCTAGCTTCGGCTAATTTAAAGAGAGTGATACCTGACGCCAATAATATTCATCAGCTACACTGCCAACAGTAGATTCTTTACACCCGTACTGTGCAAGCAGAATGTCATGTCATTCTACTAAAAGGGGTGGTCAGTTGTACAGAAACTTGAACAAATGAAGGGGTGTGGAACTGAACTGAACAGCAAGCTACATACATCAAACTGGCCAGGATAACATGTTTGTTATAGTGTTTCAGGACTGCAGCCCTGTCAAAAGTAAATAAACATTTAAATGCGACGTTCAATCACTTGATGTCTTAAATCCAAATTATTGTGCTCAACTTGTCTACGATTTAATTTTTTCTTTTGCATACATTTACTCCCCAATTTCCTTTGAAATATTTTTTTTTTCTTACATTTTTAAAGAATTATAAACTTATTCTTCTCATCCCTCTATTTTCACCCTATTTGTGAATAAACTCGCATAACAAATGGAAAGTGTGAATTTTACTCACTTGTCCAATGTCCACAGATTGGGTGTCGACGAGTATAATCCTAAAAAAGGGTTACATTGTCCCGACACCGTATGGTCACTTTGGCTGTGTTGTCTTTTATTAAAAATAAGTTAAGCGATGCGAAATAAATTCAAAAAATTTGTTTGTCGGTCTCTTTCTTTTTGTCCGAGGTATACGTATAGAAGGGGCTCCAACTCCATGTGTTTGGGTGGTAAAATATATTCACGATTATTCTGAATTTCAATTTTTATCATATTCACGGAAGCGTGTATCTTTTTTCAAAGATGGAACCATATGGTTCTGGTTTGGAAACTTTTTTTTGCAGTTTTAAAGTAAGGGACAGTGTGAAATGTAAGTTTGAGTGAAATAGGTAGGTATCAAACGACATAGGTTTTTTTTGACGAGAAACAGCTTCTATCCTTGCAAAAATTGGCCCAATTAGTTCTCGTTAACTACAGTAGCATGTAACCTTATTAGGTGTACCAAAAGAAGCAAAAACATAAAACAAAAGTTACTGCCTTACGCAAATGATTCAATCAATCAGTGGTCAAAAAAGAAATTTCCAATCAACTACACAACATGCATCGAACTCTCCAGCTTCAGTTGTTCATTAGCCAAACAGGATGTTGATTAACAAAGGAAGGGAAATCAGATAACTAATCTCGCCTGTCCGCACACTGGTCAATAAACAATTGTTCGACTAATCCACCACCACTACCCATGGACCACCATCGCCATTAACAACAGTTGGACTCTGACATTTCGCCCATCAACGCAGAGCCCACTGTATCCGAGGACGGCTACAGACGTTTGTTTGTTTCGTCCAACAACATTGCTGAGTAGGTACAGCCCGAGGAGTAAAACTCCAGCCAATGATGTAATCCGTCAAGGAAGGATGTGTGCGTACATCCTGCATGGACGCTAATTAAAATCCAATAATTTGCAATCCTCCCCCTCCCCCTCGTCATTTCGGAAGAGCCACAGCAAATTAAGCGTAAAACATATGCGGGGCCGGTTTGCTTACGACGCGACGCCAGTTGTTGCCCCAGCATCGCCGAGAGGACGCATTGTTACTTGGATATAGGCTCGCTCTCTTTTCTCTTGCTAAATCCTACTAATCCCGAACATGGCAAATATGATCAAGAACCACCAGCCATCAGTGGAACAAAAACCTCACTCTTTTGTCCCGAGTATATAACAATAAGTGGAGAAAACATCAGAGTCCGGCACACACAGATTTTAATTGGAACAAAACATCAATTCAGAACGTCAATTAGACTCGCAGGACGAATGTTAGTTAGTCTTCGTCAATTCGCAGTGTGTGTGCGCTTGTTTGCGGCCGGTATTGGTACGATAGTCCGGACGATGATGGTCTCTATTCTATATGTACCTATCGAGAATGTGCGAGATGAATTATTGTATTTTTAGAATCGAGTGCAGGGCCAGCAACTGCTGATTTGTTCGTTAACCGTGACCTTCTAGATTGGAGTGCGTTATTAAAACTTCCCTATACACACCGTAACAAGTGTTATGGGACTGATTTTAATGACCACTGCGGTGCTGCGGGAACACTCAAAAAAGTGACGTATTCTGGGCCAGCAAGAACTCTTACTATGGTCTGCCGTGTAGTTTTTGTTGGAAGCCTACAAGTGGTTTCCGAAGTTAACTCATGAAATTCGGGGAATTCTTCTTCTTATGGTAAAAAAATAAATTTCAGTTCACCCATAAAAATTACAGCGAAATGGGTTTGAAAAATGACAAAATTTACTAAAAATACGCCAAAAAATGTCCCTAAACATGAAGCATTTTTTGAGAAAGATCAGAAAAGTGATATAAAAATTACTACAGGAAAAGTTTCGTTGGAAATAGGGCTAGAAAAACAGCTGATATTGTTTAGATACATTAATGTAGTTTTTGAATAAGTAGCAGTTTAGAAGTCTTAAGGCAACACAGGCCATTAATTTAAGTAGTTGAAAAGTAACACAGATGATATTTCTAAGCTAAATTCGCCAGGAAATAGGATACCAAACCAACGCCTCATTTAGGCCAGAGAAAGTTTATTGTGATACCACAGGATCGAATAATCTCAGAGCTACCCGTTGAACCAACAGGAGCTAAGAATAAAGCGTTTGAGGCAGCTGATGCTTATAAAGAGTGATTTTTTTGCTGTTTGGTTTTTCAGCTTGATTTTTTGACGGTTCACCCATGATTCGTGACACGTGTCAAAGTAAAAAATGCTCGGTTAGAATTGCCATTTCACCATGGATAGACTTATCTCAGGTCATCAACGTTTTAAGAGCTTTGTATGAAAACAATAAGGCATGTGTTTGGGATGGACACCGGTTATCGGAGGATTTTGAAGTTTCCATGGGTGTCAAACAAGGCTGCGTTCTTAGCACCTTGCTATTTATATTGTATATAAATGATATATCGGAAAACGTTAGGGGTGGAATTGAGCTCAGTGGAACCAATATTCCAGCACTGATGTTTGCAGATGACATCGTCTTTCTAGCTGACAAAATAGATACGATGCAACTAATGGTAAATAGGTTGGACACCTACTGCAAAAGGTGGAATTTGACTGTAAATCTAGAGAAGTCAAAGATGATGATATTCCGAGATGGTGGAGGACGGTACGCTCGAACTGAAAAATGGAAATTTCAGGGCGAGCAGATTGAGATAGTTAAGCAGTACAAATATCTGGGAGTGCTGGTCACGCCGAGTTTGAACATGAGCAAACACCTAAAGGCAAAGCTTGCAGAAGCTAAACGGGCGATTTGCGCAGTCTGGGGAAATTGTATTAATAATAAGCATGTTTCTCATATTTCGAAGCAGAAAATATTCCGTGCGACAGCGTCTTCAATTTTGCTATATGCAGCACAAGTTTGGGGTTACTGCTCGTTTGAGGCTGTGGAAAAGTTTATTCGATATTTCCTTAGGAGGGTTTTTAAAATTCCAAACAGTTCCCCCAACTATATGTTACACTTGGAGACTGGAGTAGCACCTCTGTTCATGGATACCCTTAAACTACATTTAGACTACATCGTAAAGATCTTTGGGATGAGCCAAGAAAGAATTCCAAGGTTGCTGCTTACACAAATGCTGCGCTACAGGGTCAAATGTGTCCAAGACTGGGAATTGCTGGGACGGAAATGCGGTTATAACTTCACTCTTATGGCGAATGAGCCACAGGCTTCAATTAGGCAGAAAGCAAGACGGTTACTGACGGAAACTGGAAGACGAATCTATGACGAATTTACAAATGAAGCCCAAGCATCCCTACACAGAGCTTACTACAGCAAGCTAAACCATTATCTAAATGACAAGACTTATTTTTTGAGCAGTTATTCGGCAGACAAGATAAGCATCATCTTCAAAGTAAGAGGCGAACTTCTAAAACTGAACTATATTCCACACCGCCCAGAGCTTCCAATTTTATGCGAACTTTGTAATCTCAAGGAGCGAGAGGATGTGTTACATTTCATCGCAAAATGTCCAATACTTAAAGAAATCCGCATAAACTTTTTCGGAGTTCCGACACTTGGGTTGGAGGAAGCAATACATATATTGAATGGTGGTAGAGATTGGAACTTGCTCTACAACTACACAGTCAACGCACTTAGTTACAGAAATAGCATAATTGAAGAAATGTTTTAAAGAAAAACAAAATATAAAAAAAAAAAACTAAAATTATATATTTATGTACCTACACATATTTTTATATACATGATATAAGAAATATGAATTAATTCTTTTTATTTGAATGTCAATCTGGTAGACGGCCTATGGCCAAACACTATAGACTAAGTTAAAAAAAACAAAATGTATGCATTTTTAAACGTAAAATAATATAGTCCATTAAACTAAACTAAACTAGACTTACGCCCGAACAACGTTTGCTAATTTTTGAATTTTATTCCCAAAAATCGTGAACAGTAAAAAATGTGTTTAGAGCACTTCGTCAATTTTATGGTCGTCGTAATCGTCCTACTGGGCAGGCTATAAGTATTAATAATCAAAATTGCCGTATGTGGTCTGCTGCGAGTAACCAGAAACATTGCAAGAACTGCCAATGAATCCACAAAAATGTACCGTTTGGCATGGGCCGGTGGCATCATTTGGCCGTATTTCTTCAGAGATGATGATGGCAACAACGTTACGGTCAATGGTGCTAGCTATCGTTCGATGATTTCGGACTTTTTTTTAGCCCAAAATAGAATAGCTGGGTTTGGTCAATATGTGGTTTCAACAGGACAGCACGCGAATCTATCATGGATCTCACGTTTTGGACCTGTGAATTAACCGCCTAGATCATGTGATTTGACGCCACTGGACTATTTTTTTTTTTTTGTGGGGATATGTGATGTCTCGCTTGTCTATACGGATAAGCCAGCAACTATTGCCTCCTTGGAAGACAACAAAACTCGTGTTATTGGTGAGATACTAGTCGATATGTTCGTAAATGTATACCAAAATTGGACATTCCGGATGGACCACTTGAGGCGTAGTCGCGGTAAAAATTTACACGAAATAATACTCAAAAAGTAAATGGCAAGGATTGATTTATCGGCCATAATAAAAATTTTCCAATTTCACTCAATTTTGCAAATTTCCATTGTTTTTTTTTTTTTCAATTTTAAAAACTAAACGCTTAAACAATCACTCTTTATTAGCGAGTTCGCATTAGAGATTGTCGAAGAAGTATTCTCCGAGATGTAGTTTTCTACGGGATTAGAGGGCTGGGCACGTGCATAGCATAGGAGGTGATATAGTCTTCTCCTCTTTCTCGTCCATGCAACTTCTACAGAAATCGTTGAAAGGGTGGCCCAATCTGAGAGAATGTCTCCCAATAATACAGTGTCAAGTAATGGCTTGAGATCGAACATGGGTCAGATCTGTTTTGTGATGGAGCACGAGGTTCAGTTTAACCACATGATTTATCTTCCTTTAAGTGAAAACGAAAAATAGCTTTGTACACCTGTTTATAGCAAAGGCAGGCCAATTAGAGAGGAAACAAGTAAAAGTGTTATCATCGGCCTGGCCGATGCTTTAATACCCTCCACTGCATAAAAATCAAGCAAAATGTTCGCCATGCGAGCTAGTATGCACTGTACACGCATGGGTCTAATAGTGGTTTTGTATGGGAGGTACCAGAACTACTAGACCGACATAGCCCATTTTCAATACCTACCAACCTGACGACGGTAAAAATAAGTCCTCTTACAAAATTTCATTCGCCTGGTCAATTCGTTTGGAGGCTAGCGTGATTTCAACAGACAGAGAGACACATGGGTCTAATAGTGGTTTTGTATGGGAGGTACCAGAACTACTTTACCGACATAGACAATTTTCAATACCAACCTGACGACGGTAAAAATAAGTCCTCTCACAAAATTTCATTCGCCTAAGTCGATTCGTTTGGACGCTAGCGTGTTTTCAACAGACAGACGGACATGGCTCAATCGAATCAGAATGCGATCCTGATTCAGAATATATATACTTTATAGGGTCTCCGGTGACTCCTTCTTGGCGTTACAAATGTAATGACAAAGTGAATATACCTTCCTGTGGAGGGTATAAAAATGGCTTTTAAAAAAGTTCGATTCTCTTTTGGACCTTAATCGAAATATTCGGCGTCAAAGGTGTTGCTAATTTTGTGCAAGGATTTATCCTCACAACGTGTAACAAAGAACTGAATCTGTTACCATGAATGGTATGGATACTAATTTGGCATTTACTCAAATCCACCAATTTCCATACTGATGTAGTCACATCCGACAAGTAAATCCGTCCCAGTTCTCACAATATACCGCTGAGGTATTCGTATACACTCCCTCGCGTCACTATTCTCGGTCAAACGGACGGCACATCGTATCGTAAATAATTGGACGACATCACTGCTCGAGTTCGAGATCCAATTTCAAATCTAGCGGATACCTACCTTTTACTTTCGTTTCTAAAAATAGTAGGTCTAGGTGCCTACCGACCAAAGCTCATCGTCGGTCGTCGTCGACAACATCGCCATCAGGGAATACCCCATTCGCACGGTTCAAATGACTTGCGGCCGTCAATTTCCACTCATTGCCACAACCATGAGCAATATCACGTACGAATCATGTATACCTATGTATAGATACATCCAAATCGTAGTATCACTTGTCCGACCAAAACGTTTGTTAATTCGCCGATCTTTGGTCGTCAACGATCTCGACTCGACCAATAATCGTTACTTTGGCGCACACAACTCCCTTTGCGGATCATGTTTTCTGTGTGTGTGTGCTCCAATATACGAGGGGGGGGATTGAGAACGAAACAGAATGTGGGGAAATAACCTATCCCCAGTTATTCCGTATCGTTAAGGAATGTGATTTAATAAGTCCTGCCGAAGTGTGGCATTAAATCTTGGATTTTTATCTCATTCCTTTCTTGCCTTCATTTCGTCCTCATTAGTTGGGTAGATTGGCGTTTTTCTGTCTGCTAGTTGTGCGATCACGGCTGGAGGGAGTCTCGCAGGCGAAGAACGAACGAGAGATTTATGTTCTTACAATTTGACGTAAATAATTTTACCACATTGACTTCGGCCAGGGGTAGTTATTAAATTTTGAAACGAATTGTGTTTGTTGGTTGAATGCTTAATTGGAAATCATTAAAATGGACTCGTGTTAGAAGGAGCACTACAACTATTATTAAGTCTGAATAGGAGTTGTGTATCTTGTTGAACCTATGTACCATTTTGGTAAATAACAATGGCAATACCTGGCTGATATTAACGAAGTACACCTTCGACACACTTCGATAGAGAATGCAAGATTAAGCATCTTAAGCATCTTGCATTCTTTATAACGCTTCGGGACACTGTTTTATTCCTTTTTCTTTCAACACTAGCTGTGGTCACTGGAAGCGTGTCTAAAACCGTTAACAAGAAGTTTATAGCTCTAAAGTAAGTCTTGTCAGATATATGAAGCAATTTCAAAACTTCGGTAGAAGGATCACTCGACGATATTTTTTCGGTACCAAAGAATGTTCTCAGCTTTCACAGCTGACAACAAAATCGCATTATCAAAGTAACATGTTAGCTTTTCCATTTCGTTCACTCGCTCAACTGCAGCAAAATCTGGGAGAAGATCTTGAAAGGATGGTAGAACGTCTTCGTTGACCATGAAATGAATCTGTCCGTAAGATTTTGTATTAACAAATCTATGCAAGGAATCAGTATAGACACTTTAAAATAGGCTTCAGTAAAAGAGGTTTCTGGATTGGAACGCGATGTTTGTTTCCATTAAGTGCTTGGAGCTCATAATTCAACTTCAAGTAAGTCCTCGGCAAGTTGGGATGTGGATTGAAAAGCTTCTCTGAAAAAATGTTCGGCATTTTCTCCGATGTCCTTAAGAGAATTCAGAACTTCTTTTGTGCGGTCGATTGCAGAATGGAAATCTAAGGATTTATTCTGTAAGAAAACTGATAAGGGCAGCTTTAAACTGAATATTTTTTCACATACAATGAGGTTTATTAGGAAATCACTTTTTTGGACCGCTGGCAAAAGTGTTGATGCTTTCGAAGACATCGCCCACGTTCTGCTCGTTATTTCTTCAAGACTTATTGAGATACATTTGAAGAGCTCTACAAAGGAAATAATACTGTCATGCAACGACGGGGAAGGTCGAGTTTTTCGGCTCGCTGGTGCTCGTTTTTAATGACATTTTTGAAAGTTATATTTGCATTATGAATGGTGTGGGTGTCGAAAGAAATTAGCTATTTCACTAACTACACCAAGGCAATGGCGAATTGCTGCAGTTGACATGGCATTAGACAGAGCCAGGCTCAAGCGATGGCTTGCACAGTGTACATATGTACTTAGCGTTTGGATACTGTATACTTATACAGTACCTGGATAGTCTCCTTATTTTTCTAGATTTGAAATTATATTAGAAGGTTTTAGTTTTTAGTTATTAGTTTAGATTTTCGCTACGCGCGCCGTGCCTGGCCCAAGTCCCGACGCAAAATTCCCCAGGTAGAAATCTGCGTAAGACCAGCGTCTGATGTATGGATATGACTAACCTTAATAAATCCTTAAGATTTATAGTTGCTCACCCCTGAACTTTATGAAACACGACAATCTACCATTTATTCAAAACTAACCTTTACTCAAGGCATTATACTAAAAAAAACTACCCTCTAAAATTACCCAATGCAGAGCTGTCCTTAGAGGCGTTAGGCAATAACGCCCAAGGAAATAAATCTCAAATCAATTTGGAAATAACGCCCTAAAAAAAAACTCATACCTACAATTTGTTGTTGTAAAATTGTACGTCATTTTGGTGGAAATGCATAAACAGTGGAATAAGTTTGGGGTGGCATGCTGCCCCCCTCCTGGGTTTCTGTTGGATTTTGGAGCAGGTGGGAGTTTGTACTGCAAAAAACACTTCAATATATTTTTGGGCGCTATGCATTTTTTTGGGCGTTATTTCGAAATCGATTTGGCCGCTATTTCCTTAGGCGTTATTGCCTAACGCCATAATCTTTTGATTAATATTTAGAAAACAAGTTTACAAAAAAGCCCAAGGAGCCGGTGCAGTCATTCTCTGCCTACAGCCTAGAAAATCACTTTTTATATCTAGAACTTTTTTAGAGGTGCCAAAAAGTGTGAGTATAGAAGTGCGTCTCGAGAATGGTAATTCAAATCTCTCTCTCTTTACCCTTATAGGAGAATCCCAGTTAAATAATACAATAAATTAATAAAACGAAATATCCTCATAAAGCAATAAGTAACTTGAAGTGTTCAATTACTGGCATGGCAAAGCATTCATGTCCATCTGGCTGGCATCTGTATAGCACCCCATAAAGTTGCCCCACAAATGCATCGACACAACACGACGAGACCACGACGACGACGACTCCTCTAAGTAAAATCAAAAGCAACAGCAAAAACCATCAACGCGGTCGGCAAATAATGAACAAGGAACAAAAGGAACAGAAGAGACCTGCAAAAATAAATGCAAACCCCTGTGCCATGATCATTGCCTGTCGATATCGTTTGCGCTTAACGAAGAGAGCAAACCGCATCCAATTAAAAATAATGAACTTAATTAAAACTATGTTATAGCCCATCGATTTAGTGAACTAATTAATGAAATATTTCTAGCAACAGTGATCCCAATACCACTAGTCGTTCGCAAGCTACAGAGATGCAGAGGGAGAGAGAGAGAACGAGAAAGAGCTAGCTCGCGATTGAAACACTCTCAAATGGCTTTGGCTTTAGCCCCATCCGTGGACTGCCAGTAATGTGCATCTATTGGTAATTGTATCTCTTCTGGAGTGAGTTCGGTACTCGAAAGGCTCTTCTGGGTGCCAGTAATCCGTGAACGCAGATGTACCCAGTACCCATTACCCAACAAGGGAAGCTTCTTCTTCGTCCTCAACTCTTCCGACATATCGACAATTTATTAAAATATATCACTGCCCGAGAAGGTATCCCCATACAGAGACGGACGCTGCGGCGTGGAGAAGAAATTGGAGGAAAAACGGCGACTAATTGTGTATCCCATTAAAGCTGGATGCAACCGATGGATATTCGGTTGGAAAATTGATTCCTAGACCGTGTTGATGTTGGTGCTCTGCAATCGAGATAAGGTCTTTTCCTTGTGCTGTGTTTTTTTTTTTTCTTTTATCGCTGGCACTTGTAGTTCTTCGGACGATTATTTGCCTTTTTTTGTGGCGGTGTTGAGGTGGAAGAGATAAATGGAGGAAGGTGATGTACCATCAGATAGAGAAAAGCGTGCTGGGAAAGTAACAGTTGATAGGAGTACAGGAGATATGATAAGACAGTGCTGATTGCAATTAGAAGTGGAAAAATGTCATAGATCGACCAATTGGATGCATTTTTTATTTTTTTTTTGTATGTATGTATTTTTGTTGACTCGCCGCCGCCATCCGTGCAGAAGGTTAGAAAGTTAAGAAGCAGATTGAACAGAAAGATTAAATAAGATTAAGTTGATCTGCGAAAGATTGTCTTTGAATGCTTTTATTTTTTGTTTAATATTTTGGCGTGGGAAGTTTACGGGGAATACCTATTAGCAAACGTGGTGCAGAAAACGGCCAGCATTGACAGCTGCTGATGAGCTTCTAAGAACAGCGGTGGAACAAGACAGCTTCCTCCAGTTTCGGACACCAGTTTGGTTGAGATCACTCGAATGTAGGCTATAAGGGCTGGTGCGTTGTTGTTGTTGGCCACATATGGCCAACTCAGCCGTTGTATTTTTTATATTTTCGGACCAGATCAACGTCACTGTATACTTCGTTCAACCATTTATTATTTTTGTTTTTGTATTGAATAAGTACATTTAATAATAGGCAATGAAATCAGGAAAAGAAAAACATTTTAATCAAAAACGGTCCTTTAGGACATTGGAATGAATGACATACCCTAAAACCATCTTGCAGTCTTAAGAATCAGTTCAAAAAAAGTTTTATTGAAATTTGTCCAGTAGTTTTAGCGTTTTGAGGTAACAAACAAAATTCCTACAGCTTTATAGATATAAAGAAGAGGATGTCAATGTCATTAGAGTCTGAAGCTTTTATTAAATTGGTTTGGTTTGATTGAAAGTGCTTGCCAGCTGGGAAACGCCAACATACTTCGACGAGCATAGATCCATCGAAGAATCTATCATTGGAGAAAGTTTGAACCAATTTGAACTTCTTATAAAGCGTAAGAGGCTTTTGATATCTGCGTGTTTGTCAGATCAAGTCGTTGTAATGGGAGGTTCCTAAGTGAAGCTTTCTTCTACAGAAGAGAACGGGCAGGAATAAAGGATGTGAGGAATAATTTCCTCCTCACCTTCATCCATGTTCAGCTTCTGCAAAAGTTTAAATTTGATGTCGTTTGCAAAAAGACCAAGCCTTACGGCGCGCTTTCCTATTAGACAGTGCCCAATAATGACACCGAATTGCCTGAGAGAAATCAAATTCTTACAAAAATAAATAAATGTATGGCACTACAGGTCTGTATAGGCGCACCCTATGCCTAGCTTCTCACAACCATTTGTTTATGTGAGTTTTTTTTTTTTTTAGGGACGAATGTAATGGATCTACAATTTTATGGCGAGTCCGAGCGGCTGAATGTTGGCTTTTCCATGACATTTATACTCTCGGATGTTTGTCACACTTTCGCGAGAGATCACATTCTTAGACCCTTTCAAATCCAGCTTAGGTCAAATTTGTTTTGCCTCTAGACATGTAGACAGATGCAGTTCCACTTGTCCACCTAAGATTTGCACTCTCGATAGTATCTAGATTTAATTTTTGTTTTCCAATAGCGATTAGTATACCGAAGATACTTTCATACGGCAGGATGGGTATATAGAGTTGTTCCTATTCTTTATCGGCCTTAAAATTTCCTAGAATGTCTCTATGCGCCTGTACCCAAAATAGGTGAATGTTGAATGTTGAACGATCGGCGTTTGAGGGCAACTAAAGAAACTACAGTGATCGAGTCCAAGATCTTGATAGCTGTTTGTTCTGTCCGGCAACTGTATGGCAGAACTTGGGGTCTAACCCCCAAAATGATACACTGGCTGTATATCATGATGGTAAGGCCCATTATCACATACGCGGCAATTGTCTGGTGGCCGAAAGTTCTTGAACGGACAACGGCAAATAGGCTACAAAAGCTACAGCGTATTGCCTGTCTAGGCATCACGGGTGCTATGCGCACCTGCCCTACTACAGCATTAGAAGCTATTATAGGGCTCTCACCCTTACACATATTTATTAGGAAAGTGGCAGCTAGATGTGCTATTAAGCTGCAGCTAGAATACAAGTTTAAACCAGCTGACCATGTGGGACACCTGGAAATACTTAACTCAATCCCAAACATGGATATGTTCTGCTCCATCCCCGACATTATGGTTAGGGAATATTGTTTTGGGAAACTATTTGAGGTAGAAATACTGGACCGCACGAAATGGGCCAATGGTGCTCCAACACTGGACCCTAAAAGTTTGGTCTGGTACACTGACGGATCGAAAATGGAATCTGGAGTTGGTGCTGGTGTCTTTGGACCCAATACCAAAGTCTCAATACCCATGGGAATGTGTCCCACTGTTTTTCAGGCTGAAGTCCATGCCATTGAGATCTGCGCCGTCCTAAACTCAAATAAGGGAATTAAAGGCGCCAAAATACAAATCTTTTCAGATAGTCAAGCGGCCTTACAAGCCCTATCATCCAATACGTTGGACTCAAAAACAGTAAAGTGCTGCTACGATGCCTTGCAACTCCTATCCAAACACAACAAGGTCAAACTTGGTTGGGTACCTGGACATCAGGGTATTGCAGGCAACGAATCGGCGGACCAACTAGCTAGGGCCGGATCTGAATCCGCGTTCTGTGGACCAGAACCTTATTGCAGAGTCAATTGGACTACTGCCTTAGGTATAATTAACGATTGGGAACATCAACTTCGTCTGTACCACTGGGAAAATGTTCCGGGATTAAGACAATCCAAAAGTTTAATTAAACCTTACTCCTACAAGGAAATCCTCAACCTAAACAAGGATACTATCAGAAGGCTGGTGGGCTTTCTCACAGGCCATTGGGGCTTGCGATATCATCTTAACAAAATGAATCTGTGCCCGGAGATAGAATGTAGATTCTGTCTTGAGGATGAGGAATCCTCCGAACACATTCTCTGTGATTGCCCGGCACTTCATTGGTTAAGAAAACGTATCTTCAACAAGGAAATACTTTTACCAGCAGAGCTTAGGAACTCCGCTACTAAGGATATTGTGGCCTTCACTAGGGAGGTCACACGTCTCTTAGAATAACCTTATCCCTTACGATACAATAGATCTTGTCAGGTCGCAGTGTCTGCCATATAGGCAGGAAAACTTAAAAAAAAAAAAAAAAAAAAAAAAAAAAACCCAGGTGGTCATTTGATACGACTGTGTGTATATTAAATGTCAAACTTGATTTTTCCCGGCCATTTCGCTGCCTTCTTCTCTCTCTGAGTTGCCATAGGTACTGTGATAATAATCCATCGGTAACATCCGGCAATGGTACTCAATTAAGGAATACATTATATAGTGGTCATTCGACCTGAATGACGAACCATAAGGTCCTCAAGCTCATAAAGCTATGACACTGTGAATTAATAGACATTCTCTGTATAGGTACTGGTACACATATATACAATCTCAAGTGTACCCATTATTTTATAGCTGTAGGTATCCAACAGCATCCTTAATTGAGATCCTTAATGTCAAATGTTGATACACGAATTTGATACTAATCAAAGTCACCCACCTACATGGTCACTGCGTCTATAATATGATTTCAGGGAAAAATATAACAAACGAAATAATAAGGATAACAAGCATAGTCCAGTACTTGAGCAGAAATAATAAGATCCAGCAAAATATCCTTTTTCTCTCGAGCTTGTTAGTTTGGTTCGTTTTGCTGTTGTTGTCTTCTTTAAAAAAAAAACCTACTACGGATGTATACTTCCCAATGGACATTACCATACCCTCCGGTCATGTATGCAAATGTTGTCCTGGGAAAATGTCTTGTCTTCAGACCAATGAATGCTTTTAATGGGCAGCACAGTAGCCAGGCACACACACGCATACACATGAAAACATCAGCAACAACAAAGTGGACGAACATGAGTATACACCGTTCGCAAATTAGCCACTGTCCCTCTCGGATGGATACTATTCTTTACTATACGGTCCAGCCAATCGGTAAGGTAAAACCCTGGACACAATTAGATGAATTCCATGAAATGGAATGCCAAAAGGACCATAGGACGAAACGAACAACGACGTCGACAACGACAGCGACTAAGTCATCATCCAACAACTGAATGCAGGTGAACAACCAACAGCAAGAATGGAACTTGAACTACAAAAAAAAAAAAGAGAGAGCGAAAAGAGAGAAAAAAAAACACAATCCACTTGTTTCCATTGTTGCCTGAAGTGCGTCACTTATTGTGCTTTTTTCACAAGCTACCTCCGCAGAAGAAGGATCCAATATAATTGATTGTAAACGAAGTACAAGTCCTTTTTCTGAAATATTCGTCGTTGTCCTTCCGCAGTTGATATGCATTCAGTGGACAACGCATCCCATCCCAGTGTGTGTGTGTGGGAGCGATAGCAAGAAAATGCAAAACAGAATCCTGTCGCATGTGAATTCCGGATTGAATTTTGCGTCATAAATTTTTCGAGGATGTCATGGCTCATGGTACAACTCGTATGTCCTCAATATAACTAGCCGCTGATTTTTTGAAGGAATCTCTATTTTATTCGCTTGAATGAAATAAAATAACGATCAGATTCAGATATCCTGTACTGTCGTATATCTAGTTCCTATTCGGCTTCCTTAGCCAATTTGGATGATGGCCCTTCGGTTTTAAATTCTCTTACATTTACTTATGCAGATGCATAGGTAAAGGTAGATAGACAGATCCTTGGGATTATGTTTTAAGATGTCGCATCATCTTTGAAAAGACTGTTGATTACAACTGTTCCAAATTATTC
This sequence comes from Cheilosia scutellata, assembly GCA_955612985.1. Lineage (NCBI taxonomy): Eukaryota > Metazoa > Arthropoda > Insecta > Diptera > Syrphidae > Cheilosia > Cheilosia scutellata. Next base: position 111,872,413 of record OY015311.1, read on the forward strand.
ATTAAATTTGTTTGCTATTTGAATGCCTTCCTCGATGAGGAATCCTTTGAAAGGGAAACATTTGTGATCAAAGAATAGCAGACAAGGAAAAAAGAAAGCGCAACGAAAATATAACACTTTTCTGCGTCGATGAATTTTTGACGGAAGTTATTTTCAACAGCTGTTTTCAGTGACACTTATATTCACAACGCACTTCATGTCAAAATTTAGCTCGGGATTTAGTTAATGTTTGGAGAAAAAAAATCGAGAGCAGCTAAAATTTAGTTTCACTCGAGCTGCGTATACCTAGCTTTAGAGTAAATCCGGTTCGAAGGACCAAAATGTTGACTGTAGAAATAAAACTCTTGAAATTCTTAACACATTATATATTTTAGCTCTTTATTTTCTAGTTGGAGATTGACATTTGAACTTGAAAACATAAGCTTAGCGTTAGATTTTGACAGTAAGCATGTAATGGTCAATTTACATTAGGTACTGTATAACAAATTATTGTAGGGTAAAACTATACAAAACGCCCCAGTTTACAAAACGCCCCAGTAGTCTGGCACGTACACTGTTGTTGTTATGCAATCACGACCAGACCTGTTCAAACTACTTTCAGTCGTTCCTCAACTGTGTTATTGAGTAGTAGTGTCATGTGTGTTCTGTCAATAAAAAAACGACAAAAAAGAATTTTGGCGCCAAAACATATTGCGGTGAATACAGTAAAAATTTCATTTTTACAGAAACTATGCACATTATATTAAAATGATATATATATTTAGAAAGTACATAAAGTTGGATTTTTAGTTCGTTTTTGTTTATTTTTTTTAAACCAGGTGGGTTGCTTTATTTTTTCTGGGGCGTTTTGTACGCAGAAATTTACAAAACGCCCCAACAAAGAAAGTGTAATACGCCCCAGTAATTGTATTGAAATATAACACTCATCAGATCAATTTTATTGCTTAATATTGTTTATAGAAATACCACGAAATTACACAATGACAATGCGGGCATTATGGTCCGAAAAAATGAAAGAAGCAATGGAGAAGGTAAAAAATAAAACTTTGGGAGTGAATGAAGCATGTAGGGAGTTCAACATACCATCCAGAACCCTGAGGAGACACATTTTAAAATACAGTGCAAATAAGGCCGACAGACCATATTGCAAATCCAAATAATTTAATTTTCTTTACTTTATAATATTTGTTCCCACTTTTTCCTTAGGGGCGTTTTGTAACTAATGCGGGGCTTTTTACCCAACGATTGAGTTACAAAACGCCCCACTTAAACTTTTTTTTAAAAAAATATATATACATAATATATGCTGACATAATTTTGTACAAATGAAATTGCCAAACCTATGAAAAAAGACAGGTAATTATTTATTTAATAAAAGAACTACTATTTTTGTTTATTTGTTTGTTTTATTGAAGATTCTAAAAAAGTGGGGCGTATTGTATAGTTTTACCCTAATTTTATTTTCATTAAATAATTGTTTGATTTAAGTTGACCAGCCACCATGATTTGTAAATTTATTGTAGTCATGAAGTAGAGTTTTTTCAGGGCTTTTAATCAGCGCAAGACTTTTTTGGAGTCACTAGTGAATGAGGGCATTTATAATATCCAGTTGGTCTGTTTGGCAGTAAATGGATCTGAACGCCTGTCCACCGTTGTATCTGTATATTGTTTATTAGAGCTTTTCCCAATTGATATTCACAGATTAGGGTTTGATTCGAGACAACCGTGTCCATTTTGGTGCCATTCATATAGATACCACTTTCGAATGTAGTAGCAATTATCCTAGCAATTAGATACTGCTATGCTATGCTTCCTTATTAGGAGTTCTCTGTATTGAATCTTTTCCAATTTAGGTCTTATCTAGGACTAGCTGTGTCCATGACTTCATACCTGCAGAACTCTAAAATATGCACCGATAAATTTTTTTTTATATATATTCTCCAAAAATTAAAAGTTTTTGTTTTTAAATCCAATAAAGTATTATTTAGTTGGGGCTATGTAATCACATTTGAATTATGAAATTTGGAATTGGAATTGCCACCAAAGAAACTCAACAAAATATTAAGTTCAAAACAAATTCGCCCAGCCGATAAAGTTGTATACGGAGGCCCACTTCATTGAGGTTAGGTTAGGTTAGGTTTGTGGGCTGGCGGGGATTTCTCCGTGCCACACTCAGGTCAATACTGACCCATTGTGATGCCCGTGGGGGAAAGAGGTCGTCCCTTACCCATTATAACCCTGTATTCAAATTACTTACTTTTCTGCTACATACAAACCATCTTGTTGATTTGACGAAGTTTATTATCTGGTCTATTGATGTGCTGGAAAGCTCGTCTAGGTCGGTGAAGAAGTGACTCCCTAGGAATTTATATCTGGTGTGTTGGAGACCTGGGCAGTGACATAGGAAGTGGGTTGTGTCATCAAGAGCTCCCTCATCACCGCAGCCTCTGCAAAGTTCTTCTTCCGTTAAGCCCATTTTCTTCATATGGTACCGCAGAGTGTTGTGCCCCGTTATGATACCTACGAGGGTGGACAGGGATTTCCTATCCTTCCGCATTATTCATTGAGGTTAGAAGTGATGAACATTGAACATCGCAGTGCCCC